>BGPR01000021.1:1230701-1358679 GCA_013235015.1 Araneus ventricosus | reverse complement strand
AGAAAGTTCAAGTGACATTTCACAATTATCCAGCTTGTTGCACTGCTCTCACCGTTCACCCACCGGACCATTTTCGTATCACTATCAAATGAATGCTGTAAAGCTACCTAGTTAAGAAGGCTCAAGTGACATTTCATAGTGAAAGGATTTTTTTGTGTTCATTTCTTTTCAAAAACACGTTGTTGGTCGAGTTAGAACACTTTCGACGTTCTATAGTGTAAACAAAAAAAGCATTACCCTTTTATGGGTAGTAGGCGACTTCGATTAGTTATGCTATATTTCTCAATAAATTCATTCTACTGTCATTTTAAAACTTATCATTTCTCTTCTTGACAATAAAGTCTAGTGTTTTAGTGTAAATCAAACAGTGATGAGTCATTTCTATGCTCAGTTACAATAATGTTGTGTGTTACGATATTTGCCATGAATTGTGTGAATTGCACATAAAAATATTGCAATTGCATTATAAGTCTGAATATATGCACACACTTTCTTCAAGAAACTGCCAGTGAATATTTGATGTACACTTCTGGAAAACACGATGTGTTGAAAATCTTTATTCGAAAGAAAATCTGTTGCTCTTCTGTAACGCGCTTTATAAGAAACTGTACTGCATGAAGAATGCACAAGCTGAAGGACATCAAAGCAGATTTGCAAGGAATTTCGAAAGCAAAATAGGATTTACGCTATCCTTTTGGTCAAACGACGATGTGTCATTTTTCTTTATAACAATGACAATATTTCAATGCTGTTTTCTTTTAGTAATACATCATATCTTGATCATTTTCGGCCAAAGAGAAAGACGTGAAAATTTATTTCGAATAAGAGAAATATCGGACAATTTTCTTCGAATCTGAATAAACGCTGTCATTCATAACAAAATGTACATATCTCCTAGTTTGAAAGATTTATATTTAAATCTACCGTCTTCTCTCACCATTGGCGAAACTGGGGTATAAGTTTAAAAAACAATTTCTACAACTACCCTTTCTTTCAGCTTTTTAAAGATAGCCCTTACCTGGTGGAAGAGTCTCCGTTTTCAATGGTAGAATTACAGGAATCAGTGGCGTAGCAACTGGGGAAAGGAACCCACACAGACCCAGCCTACCCGAGAGGGTGTAAGGCCCATAGCGAGACGATGGGGAATAATAATAACTAAAAAAAGAGACTCCTGTCAGCACGAACGGGGTCAGCCGCCCCCCCCCCCCTCCAGTCTCCAAGGACAAGGAGAGCTGGATCGATTTTAGAAGCATAAAAATATTTGCCCATATTATACAATATCTTACACTACATCCAAAAACAGGGGTGATTTTAAATACATCTCAGAATACTCCTGAGCAATTACATTATTACAAAATACCAATTTACAATGTGCACCCAGCCAAAATATAGAAAAATCACAATACTGTGTGGCTGGGGTAAAATATAAAATATAATTCCCGGGAGGGTAGCTTTTATGTAAACATTTTTTAATTTTAAAAGCATTTTAAAATTCACATACAAAAATTGAAAAAATGAACAAATTCAACCCACTCAAACAAACTCCAGTTTCTTTACAACACCCCCCCCCCCCCCAAAAAAAAAAGCATCACACTCCAAAACAAAATATCACTCAAAACACACACACATAAATAAAGTTATTAAGAATTTTTAAAAATCAAGTTTTAAAAAACGATTCCATTTTCTTCAAAACAATTTAAAAACCACACGTGAGAAACGTTCATAAGCATAAAAGAAAAGACAGGCTAAGAAAAAAAAAGAAAAGAAATAATAATAATAATTACTTAAGCAATGAAAGCACCCGGGGCTTATGATGCAAGAGATATTCAAGATCAATTTGGCGCCCGTTTTTATTCCATTTTTTCGGCAGAGGGAACCAGTGTCGACTGGGGAGGGGGAGATGCCTCGGGCACCAGTCGTAAGGGGGGCCATGGAGACAAAACGTTAATGTGCTTTTTGTTACTTTTTAAAACAACCATAATGAGGGGATGAAAAATTCCTTGCATGCCTCTGGTGTCTTTTACAGTTGTAAAACATTGATTATGGTCGTGGGCGAAAAAACGATGTTATGCCCCGGGGGCCTTTTACCCTCTCTACATCACTGACCGAAATGAATTAAATAATGTTAGATGCATGATGATATTCCCAATGTGGAAACCAATCGACTAGCGACTAACAAATATTTGATATACTTTTGTCAAATCACATAATCTTTTTTATTTTTATCAAGGATTTTTTGCCTCTTGATTTTTTTCAAAATGTTTCTTGTATTGAGGTCGGACAAAATTCAGGCCATAAAGGGTATATTTTTGATATATAATCTTACCCTTGACAGAAAATTTTGTCCATTTTTAGAACTTCAATGGCGAGTGGTCTTCGAGAAAGTTCGTCATTGAAGTTCTCATTCATTCCTTCCAGTTTGAATATTTTTCTTTTACATTCTAAATTGTTTTTTATGTTTTTTTTAATATTAATCGTTGAAATTTTCTATTGATGCAATCACTTGATGCTGTTGCGTTGAGCACGCAAAAAGGTGTATTGTTATCGTTATTGTTTAAATCTTTTGTTTCTTATCTATACTCTTTCTCTTTTTTTCAATTCCTACTATTAGTTCACACTCTTCCTATATATATTTATTTATATATCTTGTTCAAATTTTCAATCGTCAATAAAATAAAATACTTTTTATTCATCCACTCGGGTTCAAATTCATTTTTTTAAACTTGTAGTGGATGTCACTTGATGTTAATACAGTTTTTTCAAATATTAATTCATTAATTAAATTGCTAGACTATTAATTAAGATGCTAGACTTGGCGATAAATTTGGCTACCTTGGCGACAAATTTGGCGACCATTTTGGCGACTTGGCGGAAAAGTTGGCGACTTTGGAGACAAAGGGAATTTTCAAGATTCAATCGTTAATAAAATACTTTTTATTCATCCACTCAAGTTCAAATGCATTTTTTTAAACTTGTAGTGGATGACACTTGATGATAATACAGTTTTTTCAAATATTAATTCATTAATTAAATTTAATTAATTAATTTTAGTTTTATATGGGAGAAAAAAATTTCTAAAATAAAATTTTTCTTTGTTGACTTAAGTAGGAATTGACTTAATTTTTTTTTATATTACTTGTTTTACTTTTGTTTTATATTTATATTATTTGTTTCTGTATTATATTAGAAATAGCTGCATATGCGCCTTACTATATAATACAGAAGAGTTTTAATTAATTTATGACTAATTAATTTAATTAATTTATGGTTAATATCTTCGTTAAATTTTGTTAATTATAACTGTTTGTCAGATCACAATTCTTTCATTTCTATTGCAGCAGATGATGAATCACTAACAATACAAGGGTATAATAGTGACCTAACGTTAAAAAATATCTGCTTCTGAATTGCTTTAAGCAAGTTAATGATGCTTTCTTCAAGATTTTGCCGTTTTGATATTATTGTAGACGATCCACATTTCATCTCCTTTTATCACACTCAGAAAAGTTGGGTTGGGCTCAACGCATTTCAATACATCAAAGCTCACCATTTCTTTTGGTGAGAGGAATTTCTTTGAATTCATTAAGTAGTCAAGTCAAGAGCTTAATAACTTATCTAAGTTGTTCCAAGCAGTTTTCAACTTGCGAGTTCGATATCTTAAATCCTAACATGTCTGTTTTCTCATTAAACACTTTTTAGAATTGATTAATTCCTTTGTTTTATCGTCAACAACTTCAAACGTCCTCCGACAGCTAGGTACACTTTTAAACTCTAATTTTTTTTAAACTTTAATTTTTTTAAATTTTACATAATTATAATCTACAATTATTGCGCATTATTAAGCTTATTATAAAGAGAAAATTTAACCTCATCATATCAAATAAATGAATTACATAATCTCCAGGAAGATTATCTTTCCTTAAGTGGAAAGATGAGCTTAATGCCATTGCTAAACAGTAAATTTATTACAATAACATAGAAAATCTATCAAAAACTAAATTTATTTGAAGTAACGAAGAAAGAAGGAAAAAAACTGGACTTAAAGAAAAAAAACTGGCGAGACAATGAAAATGGACTGCATTTTAATACAACAAAAGTAGTTTTTTTATATTATAAGGACGTATTTTGTACAAATCTATAGTTTTACTCGATCTTTATGAAATTTGGCACACATGCTCTTCAAAAAAAGATGAAAATAATTGTCAACTTTTTAAAGTTCAAAAGTAAATTAAAAATTTCAGTTACTTAAAAATTAAACAAGATTTTGGCGTTTTTTCGCAATATATTTAAAAAATACTATCAACAGAATGATTTTTGAATTCTTTATAATTCAAAAATATCTTTTTAATGATACCAGTTTAATTACAAATTACTGAAACATTACCAATACAAATTACTAAACTCTAAATAATCCAAAGAAGTTTGTTTTAAAGGTTCCTGGCTCTTTCAACCGATGTCCTACTAATGGGCAGCATTTCTCATTCATACTTCGTCGCTAAAACCGTATAAGAGATATTTAACTTCCGGAATTTAAAATCAAATAACTTTGAACATAATTTCGTTTTTTTAAACGTAGAAAATTAAGGGGTGTTAAAAGGGATTTATTTTAAAGACGCTGAAAAATTAAATATATAATAAAAAATTAAATTAAATACATAATTATTAAATATTATAAAGTTAAATTAATATAATTAAATATAAACAAAATTAAAAATTAAATTAAATAAAAAATAATATATATATATATATGAATTAATATTATGATTGTAGATATGTGTGGGCCCTCACTGACTCCTGGCAACCATTATTTTCAGATCCAGTCCGTCACTGCTTTTAATGCATGATATTTACATTAGTATTGTAGATCTCTACCTAATTTTGTATTCATATACTTACGGATAGATAGTCTACATCAAATGGTAGACTATCTATCCATATGTATATGAATACAATAACTCAAAAACGCAACAAACTGGATTACTGAAATAAGTCAAGCCTTCTTGACATTAGTATTATAGATTTATTTAAAATTTTGGACCAAAAGGAAGAATTTTAAAATGCATGCACGATTCCTTTATCTGTTCTACGAAAGTTGGGAGTATAACACTCCGCCTGATTTAATTAGTTATAACTTTGTTATTATTATTTAGCTGTTATGTGGGTAAAAATGTGTAGTAGCATATGAGGCTGCGTAAAAGCTTTAACAAATGTCGGCAGTAAATTGTCATAGTAATAGTCCTAGTAGTCAAGCTCCACTTTTAGCATAAGTTATTTAATATATTAGTTTGCTTTCTAGCATGAATTTTAAAATCCTTTTTGCACGATAAATAAATGACTTTTGCTTTCTCCAATGTATATTTATTGCCACATACCATGCCCTGTTCTAATATCCATCATCATAAAAAATATTCTTTGAAAAACTCGAAAGTACAAACCCACAGAAGATGGTTACCTTAAGGTATATTTATACCTTATATTATATATTTATACCTTAAGGTATAAATGCATTTCGGGTCCAGACGACCCAAATGTGTCAATTTATTTGGAAAACACCTTTCTGTGACAGAATCGATAGAAGTTTTTTACTTACTTCCGTTCTCTAAAGTATAGAAGGCGTTATCCCCTGCCTTTGATATGAATGGAATGCGAAACTTTGTCACTTTTGATGTTTTTTTCTGCGCAGCAAATAGAATAAATAACCAAACTGAAGCTCCTTTTGTGCTTGTTGCACTTTCTTCAGCACGTGCGGACTGCCCCTTCAATGCACTTGCTTTAAATATATCCATATATGTCTTGAAAAAAGTTTATAGATGTATATTTATTTATATATTTTCATGCAGCTTCAATGGATTTTTTCTTTCTTATTTTGCCTATTTGTAAAAAAAAAAAATCAATCTTTTTGTATTCTGTACTTTTGAATGCATTTCAAATCCAGGCTACCCAAATAGCATAAACAAATGTAGCTCTATGTTTTACGCTATTGTTCATTAATCGCAATATTTTACAATATAGCAAAAAATGTCGAGATTATAGCTAAATATTTTGTGTTACTTTGATAGGTACCAAAAGTATTGTGAGTGAATAAAAAAAAGATCGCAGTTTGAGTTTTTAGATTTGATGGATTTTTTTAACAAAGCATTAAAGAGTCTGTGTGAAACCTAATGCGGATTTTTAATAATGATATTCCAACAAATTTATTGATATTTTGGTTCATTCATTTATTATTTCGATCTATGTATTTAAAATAATTCACAAAACCAGAGTACCAGTCCCCCAACCCCAACCACTTTCAAATAGAAGCTTATGTCAAGATTTGTGATCAATAGACGCCTGCTGACCCACCACCACCACCCTCCATTTTCGAGAGAAATCGAAAAAACACCACCATACATTCTCTATGGCGAAAAATCTTGACAGAGTCCCCCAGCCCCTACCACTGTACCGATTCCTACAATTTTTATTTCATATGAAAACCTATGACCCTTAGATATGTCATCAATGATCGCTTGCCACCCATCATCACCACCATCCTCCATTTTTGACAGAAATCGAAAAAAACGCTACATTACTCTTCATTCTCTACGGAAAGAAATTTTGACCGAGTTCCCCAGCGCCAATCACTGCACCGATTTCAACAATTTTTATTTCATATGAAAGTTTAACACCCCTAGATACGCCATCAATGGTCGCCTGCTACCCACCACCCTTCATTTTCGAGATGCATTGCAAAATAAAACTTTGGCAGAGTCCACAAGCCATCACAACCGCCAATTCGCCAAGTTCCAAGCATAGCCACGGGCTATAAATATTATGGCGAATAACTGGTCGCCAAAGGCGGCTAGATAAAACTGAAAATAATTCATGTCCAGCTAGAATTAAAATGGAAATATCTCTATTTCTACAAATGATAAGAGATTGTGTGTCTGTCTGTGGGTATCTCTGTGTGTGTTGGCGCTCTACAGGGCAGACCTCTGGATCTAGAGCTACAAAATTTTTCAAAAACATACTTTAAATGGTGGGAATGGGTACCTCCGAGCCATTTATTATTTTAATTAGAATTTGATTTAATTAAAAATCAAGCGAAATGTTGAAGTTTTCCCTTGATAACTTCCGAAAATATTATCATACAAAAATGTTTTACACTGTGTGAAAACTCATTTAATTATCTTTTTGATTTTATCAGTTAAATTGCTGTACATTTTTCTCTCTAATTTTAATAAATTTTTAAAAATGTTTTCAGGCATTATTTACAACAATACTTTTCATCGTTGTAATGAAATTCAAACCATTTTCATTGTTTAAACAAATATTTAATTGCGAGTTGCTCTTTAATTGGTGAAAGCTAAGTTAATATCCGACTGGATTTTACTTTTTTTTTTTTTTGTTTCACCTATATTTCTGTGAAATCTGTAAACGAAGTCCTCTAAGATAGTAATTATATTTGGAAATATATCAAGTAAGCTGAATGATTATATTTCAATTCTTTTTATCGGCATATTTTAATTGAGCCAACGTGCTGCAAGACGTAAATTGTGCCCAGCCATTTTCATATTGAAATCAAATGCATGTTTTACATGAGAAACGAGAAAATGAAATTGGCCCCAACAGCGTGCAGTTAGATGTTACATGAAACGGGCAATTACTTCACTCAATTAGGGACGTTCATGTGGACAATGGACAGAACAGGTGTAAGGTTACTAAAACAACTAGGCTTAAATGTCTATCACAATTTGAAGTTTAAAATTATTTTGTTAAGGAAATCCTCTATATAATTAAAATAATTTCGTAAAACCTTCAGACAGTTCGCCAGCCCCAACCACTCGACGGATTTCGATAATTTTTATTTCTTATGGAAGTGTATGACGTCTAGATATGTCATCAAGGGTCTCCTGCATCCCACCCAACCCCCATTTTCGAACTAAATTGAAAAAAACATTTCTCCACCATACATTCTCTGCGGGGAAAACCTTTAGACAGTTCGCCAGCCACAACCACCCGTCGGATTTCGACAATTCTTATTTCATATGAAAACTTATGACGTCTAGATATGTCATCAAGGGTCATCTGCCTCCCAGTGCCCTTAATTTTCGAGACATACTGCAAAATAAACGAAATATATTAACGGAAATTACGAAGATTTATTTTCAAAATAGCTTTGCTTTGATAAATTGCTTTTTTTTAAGAAAAATAAATTTTAAAAAATTGTAAAAGCCTCCGTAAAATAGTGCGTTTTTTTCCCCCCCAGGCAAGAGCGTTCCGGCACTGCTTAATTTGCGACTACACCGGTGTAGGCCATGTCAATCAGGCATAGAAAGAGTATTTATAAAATCCGTAAGAGCGAAAAAGTACAAAATTCATTTCTCATTATAAATATAAAATTCTATTGGCATTTAACTCTAACTTATTAAGTACGTTAATGAATGTTTGATGATTAAAACACGATAAAAATTACTGGCAATTTGATCCCCTTTTGTTGTCCATTTTAAATACAACGTTAATTATTTAAAAAAACCATGATTTTTTAAAATCTAAATTGCTTATAGTTGACTATTTTGAACCATGCTTGTGGAAATAAGGAAGAATGATTTTTTTTTATTTGCCTATGGCGCCATGTACAGCTTACATAAGCTTGCAATAAAATTTCTACAGTTCTAATGCGTTTGTGAACTGCTGTATTACTACAAAACAGATCAAAATTATTTAACTTTACGAATAAGCAATATTTACTACATTGCGCCAAAAACACAATGATCACACAAATATTTAAAATAGTTTTTCGATCAAAAATTTAATTTTGAATTTATTAAAACTAACAATGGACACTAGATGGCACCACATCATATTTGATATATAAAGGAATTAATTTTTTCGAAATGTGACAAATTCATATTGAATAAATTTAAAAATTAGCTAAATCAAACTACGCATATTCACTTTACTAATGTTTTTAGTACTTAATGCTTTAAAAAACCCTAAAAATTGTTTTTTAGAAAGTCCATTTTGATCAGTGCGAAAATTTTCAGTGACGTGAGTGCTAATGACATGTTTTAACCAATTGAAATTAATGCACGGAAAATATTGCATTGAGATGCGAAGACCGAAACGTAGTTTTAGCTACATTCCACTTCCAAAGAATTTAGTACGAAATTTAATAATTTTGAAATTGAGCGTAAAGGCGTAAAATTATCATTTGTAGTTGAACTAAATGTACGGCTCAGCTACACATGCGTCAGTTAGTAGACATCCTCGATTCCGATACAGTTTAATCGATTAATCGATTCACAACTTTCTGAGGGATAAAAAAGAAATGGAAATAATCCAAATTAGTTATGTTCTGTGGAATAACAGTGAATTCTTCCAAAGTAATTTATTTTCAAATTAAGCTACATCTCGAATTAATCTTCTTTCGCAATAAACTTTTATTTTTATTTAATGGAAACGAAGTATCTTGTCACGAATCTGATCAAGCGCGCACGGTTATTCTGTTGTGATTTCTTTTGTAGCAACACTTTTTACCTTTTTCCACAATATTCTCATCTGATATATTTTCTGCGGGAAAATTCGATATAATAGTTTGTAAACATTTACAACTTTAATTGCATAGACATTTGGAGAACGTCTGGAGCACTTGTTGTTTATTACTTGTAAAGGTAGTTGCTTCTGAAACGGATATATGCCGATGACGCTTTGTTGATGGAGGCTACCGAACTTGTTCCTTGTAGGCTGACAACAGTTAAGGTAAGCAGCTATGTATTTATTGTTAAGAACATTTGATAAAAGCTCCTTGAATATCGTGATTATATTAAATGAGTTGTGTAAATGAGTCCTGGTATGTATATGTATACGATTTTGATGCTGACTCATTTTCAACGAAATGGTGATACTCGTACGTTACATGTAAACACTAAACAGATATGATTAATGCGGAATATGGGACATTTTATTAAAATAACAAGTTATTTAAGAAAATTCCAAAGTAAGAAACTTGTTGTTTATCTATATTGTTAAAATTTTATTATGGCGTAATTGTTCTGATGTTCGTTGACTTTCGAAATAGTAGTTGAGCAATTCAAAATATTGGTGCATTTCCAATGACAGCGGCATAGAATAGTCTATTACTAATAAGTTTAGTGAAAAAGGGAAGAAATATTTCTTTTCCCGTATTTTTTAGTTTTCAGCATATGTAGTTATACACTGTTCTATCTACAGTTCATTGCACTTATGGATTTTACTCCATTCCTCAATTTTATTTCATTTTTTGTTCTTCTTCTACTTGCTAGTTGTTAGGATGTGTACGTAATTGTGTTTCTTGAAATGATTCTAAAGTTATGTTATTAATAATATGACTTTTAGAATTTATGTATTCTTTCATTCTTTTTATTAGAAGTCTAAAGCAAACAAAGTTCATTGTACAATTTGGCAGTCTTGATACGTATAGAATATGGACCATATTAAATACATTAGAAAAACAACAAATATATTTTAAACTAAATTACTTCCAGTTTGAATCTTCCATTTTTAAAGAACAAATAAAATTACTTAGAAATGTAGTTCAATTTTTATAGATAGGTACCTCTTATTGTATTATTGGCTATTTTGTCTAACTGAAAGCTGTACATCTCATTTGATTTCCACTTAAACATTTTTTACTGGGAGAACGAAATTAAACTGACATCTGGATTTGTCCCAAATTTCAATTAACTGTCCCTGGTAATCTTGTAGGTTAGATGCTGCTATTGAAAAACAGTATTCATTTTTTTAAATCAATAAAATGTTTTTAATTTTAAATATAAATAAATTAAAGTGAGTATTCTCCTTCCTAACTATTGTTAAATGTTTAAAGTGGCCAGATGTCCCAGGTTAGTTGTTGCAGTACAATTTTAAACTCTGTTTATGAGTGGGAAAATTGTTTGAAATTGAATTAAAGATCCTTCCTTCTCCTAAAAAAAATAAAAAAACTTATTAGTAAATAGTTTCTGCTAAAAAGAGGGGTGAACTTATTTTAAGCTGAGCTGTTTAAAAAACTAGCTTCTGAAGAATTTTCTTGTCTAACTTTTACTATACATAGAATAGAGTAGAATTCATCCTAATACTGAATAGATGAAACAGTCTGAAAGAATATAGTTAAAGCAAAATATTTATGCTTCTTTATCGTTTGCTTTTTTTCAATAATTATTTTATTTCCGAGTTTTTGTTCATACTAGCCGCCTTTGGCGACCAGAGAGTTGGTCTTGTTTTTATTTTAATTATGAATCTATAAATACAGTATTATATTGCTTTAAAATAGTTTCTATTACCTATAATATGTGTTTTATAATATTCTTGAGATTACATGTTGATTAAAGTGAAGCATACTTGGTCAATAAATGTAGGGATGCAACAAATATTCAACTGGCCAAATACTGAATAAATATTTGGCCAAATAAAATTCAGGATATTTTTTTAATGTGCTTTTAAATATATATTTAACAAAGAATATTGCAGAATAACATTTCAGTACATTTATTATCTAAAAATCTCCTCAAAAAATCGAACAGTTTCTTAATTTTAGGTTGCATATTAGGTATATAAGTGTATTTAATAATGTTACAAATTATTTATCATTGTAAAGCCTGAAATTATGATGCAAGAATAAAAATTTCTGAACATTTTCAAGAAAAAAAAATTATTCCATTTGGTTTCATATACAGTAAAACCTGTACTAAACAGAATCTAAAGGGGCCAGAAAAATTTTCCGTTTTAGACAGGATTCCATTTCTTACAGGATTTCTTTAATATATGAGGTTTTCAAATGTATCTATTCATTATTTAAATTAAATCAATTGTAATAAAAAATATCTAAGATTAACAAAATACCATAAAACTATAATATTACAATAATTACGTTTTAATAAGTGTCGCATTTTTAATTTATCAGCAACTCTTTGGAGACCATCGTGAAGTTTACCAAAACTTCATTCCTATTTTTACAGATGGCTCAAAATGCTCATCTTGCACCTCATTTGCCTGTGTTTTTATCAATTCTACCCTCTCATTTCAAATTCATCCATCATGCTCTATTTTTACTGCAGAAATCACCGCCATTCTGCATGCGTTATCTCAAATTTCTAGTGGTCCACCTGATAATTACATCATTTATTCAGATTCATTAAGTGCCCTAGAATCCATGACTTCACTCAATCGGTTCAGTCACCCATTGACATTCAACATTCTTGAATTGCACGATCGTCTTACTACTAAAGGTTTCACTATTCTCTTCTGCTGGATTGCCTCTCACGTCGGTATATCTGGCAATGAACTAGCTGACAATCTTGCAAGGTCTGCCACCAACAGTTTAAACTCTCCTGTCCCTTTCAACGATGCCAAAAAATGTGTTAAATCCATCCTCCACTCAAAATGGCAAGCTCAATGGGATCTTAAAAACACAAATAAACTTCAATCAATCAAACGTCTAATTGATTGTTGGCCTAGTTTACCTATCAGAAAGCTCGACACAGTTCTTACCAGATTAAGAATCGGACACACTCGATTCACGCATAGGCATCTGTTATTGGGGGAACCCGCACCTCTCTGTACAGCATGCCAAATGACTGTTCTCCACATTCTTATTGAATGTCAGCAATTTAATTTTCAACGCATCCGCTGTTTGCACTCATCCTGTATCACTCTTAGAGACATTCTTCACAAAGATCATCATCCACAACTTTTTACTTTTTTAAGAATGATTGGTTTCTACACTTTAAATTCAAATTTTTTTTACCATATTTTTAGGTCATTTTTTCCTTGTGTCAAGCTTTTTATAGACTTCATATATTGACACCTCATACCGTATGACACTGCTTTTAACTCGACTCCTATACTAAGATTTTATCGTCGACCATATGTTTGGCGCAGCATAATCAAAAATGGTTTTTTCGCCAGTAAACTCCACCAAACCATTTTAAAATTAAGATTTAGTTAAATTTTAAAATTACACAATAACTATAAAAATTAGGGAAACATATGGACAAGTTTTCTGGTTTGTTTACTTATAGTAAAAACCTTGACTTTTTCTGCTTGTTTGTTGGACTTCCGCTTTGAAGATCCATTGACTTAGCATTGCAGTCGGAAATACATATTACAGGCACGTAAACAAACCAGAAAAATCTTCCATAAAAGTTGTATGTTTATAGGCATTTTATTTTAATAATATTACTTTTGGACAATATAAATAGAAATAAATATATAGTAATTACTTACTCTAAAAAATGATTATCTTCACTCAAAAGCTACAAATTATAGGAAAATAAGCTTATTTGCTAAATTTACATTTTAAAATAATACAGCATTGTTTTCTATACATTTCTTTTATGAATAATTCTTTGTTCCGTTAATTGTCGTATTCTTCGAAAGTTCAAGCATTTCAGCATCTCTCTGACTTAAGACAAACTTTTCAAGTTCAGATATTGTATCTAAATAGGATCCATATGTTTTAATGGTGAGTTCTTTTTTATTGGGAATGTCTTCATTTATATAACATTCATTAACGTCACTGCTATCATTGTTCATATGCCTCTGAATTATATGATTCACATTATCAATAGGAGTCTGTTAAAATATCATCGTCAATTGATATGAGTTCTTTTTCTTATCGGAAAAATTTCCATTCTTTAACAAAATTTGCAGATCACGTACATGTATATCTTCGGTTGATGAATGTTTTTCGATGCAAACATTTGCAGGAAAATCGGCCTCAACAACACGTTTTTGAATTATCTGTTTATTTCTTTCCAAGCTTTCAATAACCACATCACTGTGTCAAGAACTGTTATAGATTTTATTAATATCACTTGCATTTGATGCTTTCCATATTAGCTAGTAAAGATTGCATTCAAAATTTTCGATAATTTACTTTGACACAACAAATAATTCCTTGATCCATAGGTTGAGTAACGCTGGTTGTATTTGTGAGAAACCAAGCCAATTTTATTTTTGAAAGTTTTATGTGAGGGTGGCAAGTGGCATTATCTATAAACAGCATAATATGCCTTTTTTTTTTTTTCAGTTTCGCATTAAGAGTTTTTAACCATTATTGCAGCAGTCATCTATGCCTTTTTTTCGATTTCCATATTACAGGAAGTCTTTTTATGCCCAGATTTTAGGCACCGAGCCTTGCCAATTACTAACAATTTTTCGATTTCGCCAGTCATAAAGGCACAAAAGAGCACTGTGAGACGTTCTTTTTATTGTTTACCACCGGTTATGCACTTTGCTCTTTTAATACATAAAGATTTTGTTCGTAAACCACGAAAAAAAATCCCACTTTCTTCGGCATTCATAATATTTTGATGTTCACAGCCTTCAATGAGTTCGTCAGTTTTTTTAATCCACGCATTTACAGTCTCATCCGAAATGTCCCCATCTTCACCACAGACTGCTTTGAAAGATATCCCATGTCTTTTTCTAAAACTTTCAATATTTGATGCATGAAAATCAGTTTTTCCTAATTTTTCTGCAATATCTTTAGCTTGGGCTTGTAATATAGATTTTGAGATCTTACATCTACAAACCACTCCCATACAATTTCATTAATTTCTTTGTTGGCTGTTTTCCTCTTATTTGAGCCATTTCCATTCAACCATAGTTCAATTATTTAATTCTTCTTTAATGTTTCGTAAAATTGAGATTTTCCTATTTTTGAATCTTTCAATAATTTGTTTCGTGCTCAAATTATCTTTCTCTTTAATTATTTCCATTTTAGTATCTATCCCAAACATTCTTTTTATGCATTGTCATGACTCTGATCCAGATCAGCACTTAAAATTAAATTATGAAAAGCCAAACTACAATGACAAGTCAGCGCATTTAAAATGTGTGATATACATATCATTATATGAAAGAAAAACAAAAACGGTTTGCTTCACATAATTTTTTTTTTTTTTTTTTCACCAAAGTAAATAAAAAGAACTTTTAGAAATGGCTTGAATTATTATCCGTTGGAACAGATTTTCTAACAATGAAATATTATGAATTGTTCTTGGAAATTTTGTCCATTTCCGCTTTAGCCAGGTTCAGTTTTAAGGAGGGGATGAACTATGGAACTTCCTATATTTTTTGACAGGACCAAATATTTTTCTGCTTAGGCCAGTGTCCGTTTTAAACTTGTTTTACTGTATATTACCAGTTCCAAAAAAAGAAACGCTTGCTTATATTGTGCTTGCAGAAGCTGAAAGATATATTCTTTCTAAATTTGAAGTCTTGGGAATTTTTCCACATTTTTTTCCCCCACCAATTAATTGGACTCTCAGTCCTAGCTATAAGAAATTCTTTATCAAAATGGAAGTTATTTCTTATAATTTTAATTTATCCACACTGAATTTTCTTCTCTGTTTGTCATTGTCAAGTTCTGTAGGTAATGCTGAAATTTTTATTTTTGGAATTCAGGTATTTAAAATATTACAAAGAACACATCTAGGTGAAATGTAAAAATATTTTTTTTCATTTGAAATTTGAGAAGTATTTTATTTAGAATCAAAAGGGAAATGTTTTTAAAAAGTAGATATTCAGTCTGAAATTTGACCAAATCAGTATTCGTTGAATCACTAAATAAATGTGGAGCATTCCGATTCATTAGTTGCTTGAAAATATATGGGGGGGGGGGGGAATTGACAAAGTTTGTGCAGTTGTTGAGCCTGAAACTGTCAAATATTATTTTGCGATATCTGTCAGAAATGGAGGGCATTGGAACACAGGTAACCTATGATGATGTACCTAGGGGTCATGAGCATTCATGTGATATTGGTACAGTGGTTGGCGGACTATTAAATTTTTCCCCATAGAGAATGTACTGTGAAGTAGTGTTTTTGAGATTTGATTGGAGGAGGGGGCTGGAGACCATTGATGGCATATCTTGAGGTCATGAACTTTCATATGAAATAAAAATTGAAGAAATCAGTCAGGGGGCCAAAAGGAATCGATTCTCCATATTACTTTTTGGGGGATGTGAAGCTACCTTAATGTACTGTATTTACAAAAAATTTCAACCCTGATATTTGTTTCCTTTAAGAGTAACAGGCTTTCAAAATCGGAATTTTTTTTTAAAAAAAATTTTAATTTTGACAACCTTATATCTTTGTTGGGACAAGTTTAAAAATCGGAAATTTTTACAGATAAACCCTTGATAGTGTATTATACTACTGTAAAAATTTCATGTTTGAGATTTACCTACAAGTCAAGTTAGAGGACCTTAAAAATCTTATAAAAAAAGTATTTTTAGCAGAAAATGTAGCATTAATTTGACTTGGTATCCCTGTGGCAGAAAATTATTATGCTTTCTGCGACAAACTTCATTAATACCAAAATCTTTATACAAGAATGTACCATGAAGTAAGAGTTTACAAACGTACAATTCTAAGTTTAACATTACGTATGTTAACGTACATTTAGTTTAACAAATTCAGCTTTGTTTAGTGTTTAAATAAAACGCGTATATATAGACACACAAAACCATTATAACACAACTTGCATCTTAAATATGGTGCAAGTTAATGCACTGTTCTTATTTTGTACTAACGAACTATGCCTTTAATCATTTGAGGCAAGATAAATATTCAACTTCATTATTTACTCTGTTTATAGCTTTAGAGGCAACAAATTTTTCTAACTTTTTGTTTCTATGACTGTTTGTAAGATGCAGAGAATAATTTCTTCCATACATTAGATTTAACACTACTTTTAAACACTTCCTAGTATATTTTATACTTTATATTTTTTACTAATATCAAACATTTCTATGGATATCTTCAGATTGAAAAAATTTTCACTTTTCTTTACGTTTTCCCCAAATAAAAGCAAATATCCGATATTGCTAAGATATTAAACATAGTTTCTTTGTTCATTATCAAATTATGGAGGACATAACTGTCTGGATCTTGTTCACAAGAAACTATTAATGGATACTCACATATATTTTATAAACACCTTCACAATACGATGAAGATTTCATTGTTTTGAACAATTTAGATTTGTAAACGTAATCATCAAAATTTTCAGGCGAGATGTCAAATTTCCTCTTTCTCTGTTATCCGATCCAGAATGTTAGAAAGTGATTCATTGTCTGCAAAAAACGAAACTAGTTCTGCAGAACGATCTCGGTGGTTTTGTGTGAATATATTAATTATCCCAAAAATATAATTTGTTTCTAAAATTAAAATCTCTCCGCTAAAACCTTTGCCGTTCTGTGACATTGACGCTGCAATTCTGCCACAGGGTTATGTATTATTCTTATCATTAATAAATTATAAAAGGGTATCAACTAATATTGCCTATTACATTTACTTACTTTTTTACATGAAGTAACTTGTGCATGCTTTAAATGTTTAATGAACTTGAATAATTTGGATATGTTTCATGATCACTTCCTGTTCCACAGTATAATTGAGGCTTCTTTATTTACTTTTTTTTAACACAGTTTTTACTATAGATATACCATTGTTAAAACACTTTAAAACTTCAAACAAAAGTATTTATATATTATTTACATCTTAGACATCACAAAAATATTGAAATATTATACACTTGGATCATGTTTATCATTCTGCCGTGATTTGTATTCATTAAGAAGTTTTGATATTTCTTCATTTAGTTTTGGGGAAATGTGATGTGTCCTTCCAGTAGTTTTTATAAGTTCTAAGGCACTTAATTTCCTTAAAACATTATTCATAGGCAACCAAGTCTAGTCTTACTTTTTTTCTTCTTAAAAACTGTCCTTGGTCCGACAGGATGATAAAATGTTGCAAGCACATCTTAATTTATATCACTGTCATTCACCTCTGCCAGCCACCATTGATCATCATATACCCATGTGATAGAATCTCTTATGTGAGGTGTAATTTGTACAGCTTTTGTAGTGGAATGAATTTCACATTCCATAGCTTGTGAAGTAATGAAGCACTTCAGGTTATTCTGTGAGCAGGAATAAAATAATGAAAACTCCTTGTACCAGTAATTGACACAGAGTTTTGAAATCGGTCAACAAGTTTACTGTTGCGATGTTGAATGATTTCTTCATATTTTATGTAAGTGAAGGTAATTCCTTTTAAATGTTCTTGACAAAATTCAAACATTTCTACTGGTGTCAATATTTGGTTAGTGTACGTTCTCTGGAGACTTGCTTTGGTAACCAGTCATTTTGTGGTACTGCCCACACCATCAAGGTGCTTTTACCGTGACACGAAGCAAAGAAATGCCACTCAGCTTCCAAATTAAAATCTCTCTTATGGTGGACATAAGTTAATGATTTTTTTTTTCTGTTCTTATAAGGTAAATGCTCCAGTAGTGGGCCACTTAAGATTTTTAAGAGTCACATGAGATTTAAATTTTTTCTCTAACAGTCAATTTTTTATTAAAGGTGTATGCTAATTATAGATCTTTCGTTTTAAGTTCTGTTTGGGGCATTATCGATATTAAATCTTGATATTTTATGTTCAATAAATCTTTTTTTCTTTTATCGTCTTCCCTCTGCAGCCAGAAAAGAGCCCTTTTAAATGGTGATGGAATATTTTTTGATGATCCTTCAATGCGATACTTATTGTCTGCCTCGTTACAGAGCCCAACTAATTCTTGAATATCAGTCTTTTCCTCAACAGTACTATAAAATATTTATTATTTAAGTAATTGGTCAGAATGTTCCATTAGTGTACCAGTAGTGGGCCATGAGTTTATCGGAAGTAGGCCATGTGGCCCACTACTGGTTCTGATAAAATTAAAGCAAATCTAATTAAATAAAAAGACTTTACAAGATATAACATTCTTATTAAACATCACAAAACAGTCTATTTGGGAGAAAGCGTGTGCTCCAGTACTGGTTCCCCTAGGCCCACTACTGGAGCATTTAGTAAAACATTGATCCAAAAGTGGGCCACCCTTCACTATTCGTAAATTATCAATATTATTTAATTTAAAGATAGTTTATAATACATCCATTATATAATCAAATAATATCAATAACAATTCATTTTAAAAACAAATAGAATGCATGCTAAAAAATAGTTGAATGAAGAGTTGCCTCTTACGGAAATCACTAAGAATAAGCTAAAAATGCTTCTCTCGGAGACCAACTACAGCAACAAACTTTCTAGCTCCTAACTAAACAGGAAATAAAGGCTGTGCCTTTGGTATTTAGTTGATAAGGGTTTCAGCGTACCAGAGGCAGATCTCTTATTTTATTGGAATGTTGGAATTTCTTGTTTTTCAACTTAAAAATTCAAGTGGCCCACTACTGGAGCACTTACCTTACTGGCCAGAAGCTTTGTCAGAAAAATAAATGAACTTTTTAATATGTTGACGATTTCTTTTGATTTGGTTTACCAGATGCATCTGAAAGCAATAGTCCGTAGCTGTATTGTGTTCCAAAGTATCACTAATGACACAAAAACATTGGCTTTTTACTGTACCATCTTTTTTCAAATAATAGACAGATGGATGAGTGGTGGCTTGTCGATTGACCCTGGGGCTCATCTTGTACAATACAGGTCTACTGTATTTTCAGAAATTATTTTATAAATAGAAACATTATATAATATATTATATTTTAACAGAATAAACATACATAGTTAAATTATTGCATCAAATGGTGTATTAATTTGAACATGTAAATGTAATAAGAAATATTACTTGAGATCATATTATAATTTATTAATGATAAAAATAATACATTGTCAAATTAATGCTCCATCATTTTCTGCAAAAAATATTTTTATGGGATTTTTAAGGTCCTCTAACTTGTAGATAAATCCAGGGTTCCCACGGTCCTTGAGAGTCCTTGAAAATGTTTTGATGGAATTAGGTCCTTGAAAGTCCTTGAATTTTTAAGCGACCACCGATAATCTCCGCCCTAATTTTCTCCTCAACGCGAAATATGAAGGTCATTGAAAATACTGCGGGAATGCACTCGTGTTTCTCCTCACCGCTTATCACCCTCTGCAGAGTAAAATAGTTCAAGGGGGTCATCCGTGACCTTCGGAATCCCTCGGGGTTTTCAAACAAACAGTACTCTCTTGTAAGGATACTCTGAGCCCCCGCGGCCCCCCCCCCCCCTCAAAAACTGCAATGAGAGCTGACAATCTTAAGGGGTTTTATTTGAAAGAAATTGGTTTTGGGTTGAAATGCTAATGGCCAGTTTTGAGGATTATAGCGAATTTATGTTCAGACTTTCCCTAACAGTTCTAGGAAATATCCCTTTCCCCCCAAGGTGGAAATTTTACAGAGAGAGTGGGACGTTCTCGAACCGTAGGTTGGTTGCACATTACGCTTCGGACCTTTCAGTATGGAGAGTTAATTTCACTGCTTAGACTTGAAACTTATATCTAGGTGGGGGTTAAATATCAGTCACTTATTTTTATTTATTTCAACTGTTTAAAATTTTAATCAATCATGTATTGATAGCTACTTTTGATTGTCTCTTTAGAAGGTCAAAAATAAAATTAATTTTGATTTAAAAATTTAGTTTTTATTCTGTTTGAATCATTGTTACATTGTGATTGAATTACTAAAATGGCAAGGCTTGATCTTAAAAACTATATTATAAAGATTTATAAAAGATCGGTTCCAAAAAGGATAAAATAGTTATTAATTGTAAATTTCTTTAGTGTTCAATTGAGATTGACTTATGGATATTCAAGATAAATTAGATATGATTTTTGATTTTATTTCAATATATTTCAAGTTTTCAGTTAAGATTCTATTGTTATTCATTATTGCTTCTGCACTGTCTCTTGTCCTATTGACATCAAATATAAAAAAAAATCATGGTCGTTTTTAATTTTTTTTATAACTTATTATTATTATTATTTATATTATTTTAATTTGTAGTTTGATTCCTGTAAAATCAGAATAAGTGAAATATCAAGTGTATAAACATGTTTTACAATTTTTCAAGTGAAAAATTCAGTTATGTACAATTTCTATAATATGTAATTTTATGGTCCTTGAATTTTCCGTGAAAGGTCCTTGAATTTTCTTAAAATGTCCTTGAAAGTCCTTGAATTTTTTTCTTCAATAAGAGTGGGAACCCTGTAAATCTCAAGCATGAAATTTTTACAGCAATACAATATGCTATAGAAGGTTTATCTGTAAAAATTTCAGATTTTTAAACTTTGTCCCAACAAAGATATAAGGTGTCAAAATTTGTATTTTTAAAAAAAAATTCTGATTTTGAAAGCCCGTAATTCTTAAAGGAAGCAAATCTCAGTGTTGAAATTTTTTGTAAATACAGTACATTAAGGTAGTTACACATCCCCCAAAGTAATATGGACAAATTCCTTTTGGGAATGATATCCCTTCGAAAATTGAAAATTTGTCATTTTTAAAGTCAAACTTTTAGGTTGATTTTTGCTATTTGGTATAAAATTTTCCTTAAATGTGTACTGGAAATAATAAAGGCTGTTTCTTACGGAATAAATTGGGTTTTGTTACATCAACCTCGGGTACACCAGTTCTGAGTAAAGTTAATGCAAACCCCTACAAAAAAATCAGCATGTTTTTTAAAACAAAAATGGCTGCCGTCAGAATTCGGAAAAAGATAAAAATTTAAAATTAATTTTCTTGGACTCTCTAATCACGTAGGAATCCACAAAAAAAGTCATTTGGTTATAAAATGGTCATGCAACCAATTATTTATTTATTTTTTTTTTTGGATCACTTGAGGTGAAATGACCCTCAGTGGTGTGGCTGGAGGACTCATTCTGTGGTTTTGCCAATTATTTTGAATACATAGATATGGACTTTGCCATCTATCCCTAGCTAACATTCAGATTACTAGGTTCTAAAATGTCCCAGATTAAAGTTCGGATTGTCATTGTCCTACATCACTTCAGCATGTACTATTAGATTGTCCACACTAAAAGTTTTGCTTCCTTATGATATAGCATTTTTGGGTAGTCAAAATATATGGCTTATAAAACAACAGATTTTTAATTGTATTTCTAGTTTTTTGAGTTGGATATTATAGTTAGCTGTTCTGACTTCCATTCCTCAACAGATATTTTTTTCACAGTTTCTTTATAAGTCGAGTGGTAACACATTAAACTGAAGTGGACAGTTTTATGCTATATGTAATGTGTTCTAAATTTCACTGCCAGGGCCAGATTATTGAGGAATTTTTATTATAGTGCCATAATCTTTTTTTTATTATTATTTTTATTTTTTTATTTGGACATTGCTGCTGCTGCCTAAACTTGCAGTCAAGGGGAAATATATATATACATAAAATGATTTCGTGATTTTAGTCGTTAAATAAAAAAAAAAACAGGCCGAGTTATATACTAATTTTCATTTATTATGGGAGAGTGGCAGACATACATGCATCTTAGTTGAAGTTTCAAGTAAAAAAGCCAAGAGAAAATCCCTGCACATCCTCAGGTATTGATTGAACCGATAGACACGTGATGAAAGTGAAGGGAATAATGGCTATTTTTAATAAATTACGTAAGCATTTTAGGGGAAAAGTCTGGTGCCAAGGAGATGCTGTCATGATTTTCTGTGGGCACGTGAAAGCGATTAAAATATTCTTTTAGTAATAAATATGCCAAAATGAGAGATTTAATATACCTCCAGTGCGGGAAATAAAACAAAACTGGAGTTTAAGAAAAGTGATTTCGGAATACATTAAGACTTTAAAATATATATTTAATCTCGTATTTAGAAAATGGGTATATGGTTAGGCTTAACATTCTACATCTTGTGTTAGGATAGATACAGCATCTTTTTCTTTAAATAAATAATTCATTTATGATAAATTGAAAATTAATGTACCGTAAATATTCCATAATAACTAGTTAAAAAAATCCTGCATGTAATTGTTTAAAATTTATGGCAAGATAATGATTATCAGAGGGATCTAAATTGTTATAGTTAGGAACCTAAAAGCAATTCCACACAAAATAACACTTTCTTTGGCAGGTGCCGAAAGTTTGCAACCAGATGTTTCTGCTTTCTCTGATATGCCTTCAAGTTCTCAGAACCTGTCTTTGTCTCCTCCTCATATTTGCAAAATTTAAGATGGGAAACTTTCATTTTTCAGGCTCTAGCTAACACAGATTATATCAAAGATGAACAAATAATGAAAATTTTGAATGAGCCACAATTTAATATCAGAGGTCATTAATTTTTTGAGGAATAACAGATACATATACAGAATCATATGTTGAGGGAAAAATCCCTATTTTATTCTTTGCCAAATTTACTGTACAATTTGAGCCTTTTTAAATAAATTAATAAAAAAATTATTTAAAATTGACTTTTACTGTTATTATATCAATGTACTGCAACAAATAATTTATTTTTCTAACATTTGCTACTGTATCAAATTTGCATACCCATTTTACCCCAGAGTATACCCATTTTCACCTGGATGTGGTAAAATGGATAGGGTCAGGTAGAGTAAAAGTGGTCATAAAATCCATATTTTTGGTTATTTTACATTACATTATTGAATTAAAATTGCATTAAAATTTTGGAAAAAAATAATTGTACCCCATGGAGTGGAGTAAAGTGGTCATAATTTAAAAAAAAAATAATAAGCTTAAAAACGTATTATAAGCAAGCAGAGGTGTTTTTTCCTATATTTAACAAAACTCAATATAGTTTCAACTTTAAAAGAAAATCAGTTTATTTGATCAAATTATACATTTTTAATAACATACCTATAACCAAAAGTTGTCTAATCAAGAATTTTAAGGATATCTTAGTCTTCCATTCCAACAATGTCATGATTTTCAGAAAGGTGTATTAAGTCTCAAGTTTAAATATTTTATTGACAGCAAATCTCCTATTTTATCAAAAACCGTTCCAATAAGCACTTTGATTGATTTCCCCCCCCCCCCTCATATTTTGCAAAAATCCTGTAGAAATACTGTGTTAAATGATTATCTGTAATTGTGGATTCACTTGACTGAATGACTGATTATTAAGTTTGTCTTTGCATGTTTTTAACTGTTTTCTTGCAACTTTCTTTTGTAGTTGTTTTTTATTTCTTCAGTCAAACTTTCATTGTTGCCTTTTTTTCCCCCTTGAATCCTATATGGCCGCTTTATGGATAGCTGAAACAGATGGTTATAGAGTTGTAAGTTCAGCTCATGTTAAATCTTATAAAGGCAGAACTATGTAGGGGAGACTGGGGATGTTTGACCCACTTTTGAAAAAACTATCTCCCACTTTCTTTAAAAACAAGACTGAAATCTAGTTTTTATACCATTTTATAGGGTCAGGTGGGGTAAAATGGGTCACTTTTTAGCTATTTTCACATTCAAAGTTTTGTAGCAATAAAATCATAAAATTTTCCTGTTTTTTTTTCAACTGCATCTTGACATTACATTCCTTGAGGACATGTTTATGTAATTTTAACAATTATTTCTTAATTATAAATTAAATAAACTTAGCTTGAAAATCTTTGACTCATTTTACCCCATCTTGGGGTAAAATGGGTCATAAATGCAAAATGATGCTTAAAGAATATATTTATTAGGAAATACATTAAAATAAAAAGGTGATCTGTTACATAATCTGATAAACAATACAATATTCAAATTTTAAAGTAGTATTGTTCATGGTTATTGCAAAATGGCTCTTCTAAAACTTTTACAACATCAGTTTTTTCTACTCTATCCAATGTCCTCTTTTTTCAGGAAAAATATAAAAATCCCCTATTCTTGATTTGTTTACATACTTCACATGTATATCAGCACCATCAATATGTGTGATTTGACCAACAAATCTTTTCATAGACTACCCATTTTCCAGGAAAAAGTTCACTTATGTTCTTGACCATCTTGCAATCAGATCAATTTGTTGTGGAGTGCGATTTTATTCTGTTCATGTTTTAACTGTGGTAGTTCGAAGTTCATATTTTTCTTTTCCAGTCGTTCCAATTGTTCTTCATGAAGACGTTCATTTATATCAGGTTCTGTCATTTCTTCTCTAGCTCTTTGTTTGACTCTTTTTCTTTTCTTTTTAGAATTAATAATAGCAGCTTTAGTGGTACTTAATTGTACAGGTGATAGTAGTTAAATTCACATTGTTTAAATTCAACACTGTTTATATGTAACAATTTAAAATTAAATTTATAGTTTAAATTTAACAATTTACTGCCGTAGACCTATACAAAAAAAAAAAATCAGCTATGCCTAACTATGACCCATTTTACCCCATCTAAAACAGATTGAAATAAAAAAGAAAATACTTAATATTTTTCTTATTTGATTGGCTTGAGATGTTTTCCAAAGCTTTTTTTATGAGAAAATACTTCAAATTTGCATTGTTATTTATTAAAATATAGGGATTTTCAGAAGTTAGTAAACCATGTATTTTGCACACCAGCATCCACAGCTTGTTAGCAATTCTTCTTCTGTTGGAATATTCATGAAATTAACTTTTTTGAAAATGCAAAATGTTGCCAACATATTGATAAATAATATTACAAATATTAGTTTAAAAAAATCAATTTCAGTTTTAGTTGCATGGAGTTATTTATAAAATGACCCATTTTACCCCACCTGACCCTAACTCACTAGCAGTACTCGCACGGCGTTGCCTGTTGTACAGTGACTTCAACAAAATTTTGTAAAAAAGCCCAGAATGACACACAAACACTTCCTTTTATAAGTTTAGATTTATCATTGTCATGATTTTACTTTGATATTATTTCATTTTTTTATAATGAAATGAACTTAATTTAAAAAAAAATCAAACTTCCACATCTTGATTATAATCATGCTTTGAGGTGCAATATGCATAATGTTTATGTTTAATCAAATATATATATATATATATAAATTTTGCTTTATTTCAGTATTGGCATTTCATAATTTAACGATTTCAATACCTAGATAAAATAATTACACATTTGAAATGTAAAAAAAATCTTTATTGTGAAGTGATTCCCTAATTATACCCCCTATATCCCTCTCCATTATCCTCATTGTGTTGACCATTTCCATTCATCGTTCGTTACCTTGCAAGACTTGGTGGGTAAAAAACACCACCCAAGCATTTTTAACTTTTTAAAGACCATTGGGTTTTTTATGAGCAGTTAGTCCTTTTTACTTGTTTTTTTGCTTTTTTACATCTAAATCATTTTGAACAATTTCCTTTTCACATTTTCATTGATTTTTAAAATTTTAGTACCACTGTGTTGAATTTTACCATTTGATTGCCGCAGTTTAGCCAAAAATGGCTCTTGCGCCATTAAACCCCAAACAACCAACCAACCTTCTCCATTATGCTCCCCCGCTCCAATAATATCGCCCAAAACGTTCCGGCATTGCTTGATTTACAACTAAACCGCTGCATCCCGCGAAATGATTTCGAATTATTCTGAGCGAAATGTAAACAGGGAATAAATCATGGATCAAGTCATTAATTATTTCTCTGCTCTAATGAAACTGGACTTTTCCGCGTCCTTCATTCGAAAAAATTCTCCGATCCCATCATGGAAAAAAATTAATTTAAAATCGTAGAAAAAAGATATTTTAATCGTTCTGGTTTTAGATCAGGGAGAAATTCAATTTACTACCTTAAAAAGAATTGAAATGATAGCATTATTAGAACGTGGGATGTGCAAAAGTAAGAATGTAGAAGGAAAAATTTCAGAGAAAAGGGGACTATTTTTTAAAAGTTTCTCAAAATTCAGTGAATTAAGTTAGAAGTTCAAAACAAACTTCATTAGAACGGACTTCATTTGTTCTTTCCGATAATATATCTATTTTCTTCTTACGATTATCAGAAAAAATGTAATGTGAAAATATATATCGTAAATGACCAAAAATAACACACAGCAAAAAAATTTTCTAGATTAAATTTTAAAACTTGGGCTTTGAGGTGCATTGAGTCACCATTACGACTACCTGTGTGCCAAATTTCAAGTCTGTAAGTGCGATAGATTCGTCTGGACATTGCATGCGCGCACACACACACACACAAACATTGCCTTTTATAAGTATGGATAAGTTTTTTTTTTTATCGCTAATCCTCAACCAATGCTTTAACATTTTTATCTTTTTAAATTGATGGACAGAATAGCAGCTTTAATAAACGTTGGGAATACTTTTCTTTTTTTATTCTGACTCATAGAAAAACTGCATAAAAATAAACCTACTGAAGTGTTAACGAGACCCAGGGATGAAGAGATATTTAGAAATTCAGTAAATGCTGATGTAGCATTTTTTTTTTTTCTTCTTCTTTTCATTGTTAACGATTTTAATACCTATTTGCCCAATAATATCCAAGATATAGTCGAATAATAAACAGTAGCACTTATGAATGGTACAATATTGCTTTGATGAAAATTTTATATGCTTTGAGCATTTTAGGCACAGAATTTTCCAACTAAGATATAAATCTTGCAAACATAAAAATTATTAATTAAATTAATTTAGAAATATGTAATATGTGAGATTTAACTTTAAATTAAAAATGTTATCCCTTTAAAATTATAAAATGGGGAGATTTGGCCCGTGTCAAACCTCCCATACTTGCTATGGATCAAACATCCCCTTGCAGCCATTTTATTAAAAATGCAAAAAACACATATTAACTATTATTATTTCTATTTAAGTGGACAGTCTTTCAGAGTATTATTTAAGGTAGCTTTATAAAGCAATATATTTTATAAATTTAACATAATTAGCACAGGTTCTTATGAATGAAAAACCAAAAATTTACTATTCTAAGCAAGAAATATGAAACAGGAAATAGCTTCTCTATTTTTTTTTTTTTTCTGCAAATGTCTTTAAACTTTAGTATGGTATGCAGTTGATGATTATTGAGCTACCATCTGGTATTTAATCTTTGAAATCAGTTTTTTTTTTTTTTTTTTTTTTTTTTTTTAAAGTTAAATGGGGTGGGTCAAACCTTCCCAATGGTCAAACTTCTCCATTCTCCTCTACAGCTATTCCTGAAATTTCACCATTTTCTAGATTTAAACTATCTGTATGAGATGGTCCTGGTTCTGTGTTTCCATTCAAATTGACAATAGACTTTTACTCTTCCTACTTCTTAATAGGAAACAGTCCATGGCCTTTTAAAGTCATGGAGTGGAAGAAGACAGTCTATAATATTTTTAAAAATGGGAAAACACTTAGTGAAATATTCTACAGTCAATGTTCCTGGACCAATTTTTTTAAAGATGCCTTTCCAAGCTTTTATTAAAGGGCAAAATACTCCAACATCTAATGGCTGGACATGAGAACATCACGCATGTATGCCAGCACAAAATTATAGTGCAATTATGCATGACCTTTTTTACTGTTCCGTAAGTCATGTAACTTTCGTGCCCATCATAAATTAAAAGAATAGGCTTTTGGTAATCTAAAGAAAATTGCATATAGTCAAACTGCTACCTTTAGTCTATTTTAGCAATACCTTTAGTCTGTTGCTCATATAAATGAGCTCCTTTGTAAGTAATAAAAGGTAGCATGAAATCATTTGCTGATGCACTAAGAAGTGCATCCCTTTATTGCAATTGGCTGATTTCATATATGCATTATGTGATGATTTTTGACACAAAAATTGGGGTTACCCAGTTTCATATCATTAATTACAATCTGTAGTATATCTTAAATTAATATTTAACTAACATCTGTCTCTAAGAAATTAAAAGTAATTTTAAAACAGTGGTGCATGTTAAGCCTATCCCTATGACCACTTTACTCCATCTTACTTAAATCATTATAAAATAGTATCTATAATTAATTCAGCTTATCTGTTAATGAAGAAGTATTCTTGATCTATATAAAGCTTTCTGCAGAGTCAATCTAATGAAAAGTTAAGTAAACAAAAAAAGTAGGAGAGAAGTAAAGGAAGTAAGGAGTTAATTAAAGGAGTAACTTTAATTAGGTATTCCAACTTCAAACTGCTACTTAAATAAACAAAAAGGGTGTTTTCTTCTACTAAAGTTTTGCAATTAGTATAATTTTGAATGTTAAACTTAGTTCTTAACTATTGAAAACTAAAGTTAAAAAAAAATACATTCATACCAATATTCTGTACAAAGTTATAGCAATTTGATTGATGTGTGACCACTTTACCCCCACCTGACCCCCCAGTGGCAGAATACTTTTCAATAGTCTGCAACGGAGGTTGGGTTTCTTAAAAATAGTCTGCAGAATAGTGTGGGACTATAAATATTTTGCTTTCTTTTTTCAAATACTTATATCAACTTATAACTATTAAAATATGATAAATATAAATTAAAAACCTTATAACATCTATATTATTTGTATAATATAATTGTATAAATTAATAAACAAAAGCATATGAAGATTAATCTTTTCTTTGGGAAGATAATTAACAATAATGAAGTATCAAGTTGTTTCAGAAGTAATATTAAGCATACTATACGAATACCTATGCAGAAAATTATATTTGGGTACTTTTCCGTTTTAAACACAGCACTTGGCATCTTTCTGTTTTGGTGATTTTTTCAAAACAATACATCACTACACTAGCTCATATCAATGAAATATTCTTCAATATGTTCGATGTTATTTAAAAATTTATACCTCCTGTTTATTGTAAAAAAAAATTAAGTATGTCAAAAAATGTCTTTCTTGTATGTTTTAAATTTAAAATGCAATAAATAATTGCTTTTTTACGAAACAAAAACTTTGAAATTTATTAGCAAATTTATCCTGATATGCATTTTAATGGTTTGTATGCAAACTGATAAATTGTTCTGCAACTATGCATATATTAAATTTCATAGTACCATTGTTTAGTATTTAAAACAAGGAAGAACAGAGCTGTCATCCTCTAAAATTCTTCATACATCTTTTGATTTTATGGAATTTTGCATTTGCTCATATGTAGATACATTTTGAAGGACTGTATAATAATGAATTCCATATTTCTTAACTAATACTTCGAATGTTTAAAATTGGGGCAATTTTGTCTTGAACTCTCTTCGTCATCTTTATCAATTTCAGAATTTGTTCTTTTTTTCGCTCCCGTTTTCAAAAAATGATTGAATTGCAGCCGTAGAGATCCATCGAAACTTCGGAGGTTTATTTTCAGCTGGTGTAAATAATACGAATTGTAATAATGTAGCATCGCAATCAAAACAACGAATTTTATCTATGTACACAGCCATGTCAAAGTAAAAACCACGCGTTAATTCCAGAAACCGAAAGCTCAGTGCCAGAAACGTATCGGAATAAAACGCGTAGAAAACATCGGCCGTGACCAATACCGATGTGAGGCACTTAGCGTACTTCAAGGTCAAATCGCAGTCACTAGGGGAACCCATTCAGCTTAGGGAAAAAAGGGGGGGGCGAGAGGATGGCACATTTTAGTAATGTGCGTTTTATAATAACTGTTAAGTCCTTTTGAAAGTGTGTTTAATAACTTTGATATTTTTCATGATGGGATTTATTTTATGACCACATGATAACCTTTATTACAAAATAGTGTCTGCAGACACTGTCCAAAATCTGCGACGTACGACGCAGCGTCGCGGTGATTCTGCCACTGGGCCTGACCCTATACAAAACATATGGTTAAAAACTATCTCCCAGCAAACATATATGTCAAATTACTAATGACACTTACTTAATTTTACTCTTAAGATATGTAATGTATAGAAAAAAACAAAACAGGTTTCAAAAAGTAATATTTTGACAATACTTTTTAAGTGAAAAGCTAAAAGGGTATTTTCTACTCATTTTACCCCACTTGACCCCTATGTCCCATTTTAGAATAATAATGATAGAAAGACAAATTAATATTAATTTGTGTTTTCCCTAATGAAAGTTTTAGTTGTCAAAATAACATTACATAATTGAAACTAATGTGAAAATGTGTCTTAATATTAGGTCAAAAAAGAGATTTTTTTTGAAATGGATAACAAGAATCCTTAAATCACAATTCAGAAAATGAGTGATGCCCAAAATTTATTATATCCTCTTGATTAATCATAGTAATGAGCTTTCAATAAATTTTCATTTCTTATCTTGAAGAGAGCATGCATTAATTGAAAATCGTGTTTCAAAAAATGGGTTCATTTCGGAAACTAAGTAAGGTAATTGCTCCGGTAGTGGGCCACTTAAAATTTTAAGTTGAAAAACAAGACATTCCAATGAAATAAGAGATCTGCCTCTGGTAGGCTGAAACCCTTATCAACTAAATACCAAATGCACAGCCTTTATTTCCTGTTTAGTTAGGAGCTAGAAAGTTTGTTGCTGTAGTTGGTCTCTGAGAGAAGCATTTTTAGCTTATTCTTCGTGATTTCCTTAAGAGGCAACTCTTCATTCAACTATTTTTTAGCATACATTCTATTTGTTTTTAAAATGAATGTATTATAAATTATCTTTAAATTAAATAATATTGATAATGTATGGATAGTGAAGGGTGGCCCACTCTTGGATCAATGTTTTACTAAATGCTCCAGTAATGGGCCTATGGGGGCCAGTACTGGAGCACATGCTTTCTCTCTAACAGACTGTTTTGTGATGTTTAATAAGGTTTGTGATGTTTAATCTCTAATATATATAAAAGGCAATGTTTGTGTGCGTGTGTGTGTGTGTTTGTCTGCGATGTCCAGACGAATCTATCGCACTTACAGCCATGAAATTTGGCACACAGGTAGTCGTAATGGTGATTGAATGCACCTCGAAGCCGAAATTTTAAATTTTAACCTAGAATTTTTTTATTTAATATTTTGTGTTGTTTTGGTTGATTTTTCGCACTAATTTCTCAATAGATTGGTTTCGAATAATTGCACGACAAAAATAGATACACCATCGGAAAGAGCACGCGATTTCCGTTCTAATGAAGTTAGTTTTAAATTTCTAACGTAATTTACTGAATTTTGAGAAATTTTTAAAAAATACCCAGTTTTGGCATCAAGATGTTACTTTTGATTTTAAATTTGTTGCATCCGACTTTCTAATAACACTATTAATTTCAATTTTTTTCAGCTTATAACTAGAACGGTTCTGTCGGATTTAAAACAAGAATGGTTAAAATATCTTTTATCGTTTTTTTTTAAATTAATTTTTTTCTGGGCCGTTGCGAGTTATTTTTCTCGATCGAGTTCCAAAAGCGGAACTTCTTCGGAACGTTGATGCCAATTTTGATTGGCGGACGCGTAGGATACGTCATGACCTTCACCTGAATGAATTACTTCGATTATTATTTTCGTATTTTATTTATATTTTGCTTGCTGTATAATAATCATTTTCATGTTCCAATTTTGTAATATTGTTTTGGATTAACGTACTCTGTACTGTAGCATGAAAAAAAAAAATAAGCAGGAAAATTAAAAAATGTGTATCTTTTGTTTTGATTTTGTTTTCAAAACTTTTTCATGTCATTGTGGGCGGTTCTTTTTTTTTCCATTTTGTTAAAGTCCTGATTCCACGGGCAACGCCGTGCGCGTACTGCTAGTAAGGTTATATCTTGTAAAGTCTTTTTATTTAATTAGATTTGCTTTATTTTTATCAGAACCAGTAGTGGGCCACATGGCCCACTTCTGGTACACTAATGGCCCACTACTGGTACACTAACGGAACATTCTGACCAATTACTTAAATAATAAATATTTTATAGTACTGTTGAGGAAAAGACTGATATTCAAGAATTAGTTGGGCTCCGTAACAAGGCAGACAATAGTAACTATCGCATTGCTGGATCATCGAAAAATATTCCATCACCATTTAAAAGGGCTCTTTTCTGGCTGCAGAGGGAAGATGATAAAAGAAAAAAAGATTTATTCAATATAAAATATCAAGATTTAATATCCATAATGCCCCAAACAGAACTTAAAATGAAAGATCGATAATTAGCATATACCTTTAATAAAAAATTGGCTGTTAGAGAAAAAATGTAAATCTCATGTGACTAGAATCTATAAATAAAAGATTTCACCTATATCAAACCATTTTTATTGCATTTTTTATACTGTATAATGTTAATGTATTGTTATTATTACTATATATGGTCAGGTTGGGTAAAGTGGTCATACATCAAATAAAATGCTATAACTTTGTAATGAATATTGGTATGAATGTAATTTTTTTTATTTTAGCTTTGAATAGTTAAGAACTAAGTTTAACATTCAAAATTATACTAATTGCAACACTTTAGTAGGAGAAAACACCCATTTTGTTTGTTTATGTAGCAGTATGAAGTTGGAATACCGAATTTAACTTCTCTCCTACATTTTGTTTAATTAAGTTTTCATTAGATTGACTCTGCAGAAAGCTTCATATAGATCTTGAGAATACTTCCTCATTTACAGATAAGCTGAATTAATTACCGATATTATTTTATAGTAATTTAAGTAAGATGGGGTAAAGTGGTCATAGGGATAGGCTTGACATGCATCACTGTTTTAAAATTTCTTAAGCTTAATTTATTCGACAGGTGTTAGTTAAATACTAATTTAAGATATACTACAGATTGTAATTAATGATATGAAACTGGATAACCTCAATTTTTGTGTCAAAATCATCACATAATGCATATATGAAATCAGCCAATTGCAATAATGGGATGCACTTCTTAGTGCATCAGCAAATGATTTCATGCTACCTTTTATTACGTACAAAGGAGCTCATTTATATGAGCAACAGACTAAAGATATTGCTAAAATAGACTAAAGGTAATGGCTTTATGCAATTTTCTTTAGATTTCCAAAAACCTGATCTTTTAATTTATGATGGGCACGGAAGTTACATGACATGGAACAGTAAAAAAGGCCATGCGTAATTGTGCTATAATTTTTGTATAATTACACTCTAAAAGATTTGACATGAGCTGTTCTTACAACTCTATAACCACCTGTTTCATCTATACATAAAGTGGCCATATAGAATTCAAGAGAAAAAAAAAAAACAATAATGAAGGTTTGACTGAAGAAATTAGTAATAAAACAACTACAAAAAGAAAGAGATGCAAGAAAACAGTTAAAAAACATACAAAGAAAAACTTGATAAAAAGCAGAAAATGCCTTATTCAGCCAAGTGAATCCACAATTGCAGATAATCAATTACCACAGTATTTCTGTGAGATATTGGCAAAATATGAAGGGGGGGGGGCCATCAATTAAAGAGCTTAGTGAACAGGTTTTTGATGAAATAGAAGATTTTCTGTCAATAGAATATCTAAAACTTCAGACTATTATACCTTTCTTGAAAATCATAATATTGTTGGAATTGAAGAGTCAGATATCCTTAAAATTCTTGATAAGTCAACTTTTGATCCTAGGTTATTAAAAATATATAATTTGAACAAGTAAACTGCTTTTCTTTTAAGGTTGAAACTATATTGAGTTTTGTTTAAATATTTTAAAAAAACTTTGCTTACTTATAATATGTTTCTATGCTTATTTTTTAATTATGGTCACTTTACCCCACCCCATGGGGTAAAGTGGTCATAAAAACATGACAAATAGAAAGTGTCATAAAATTATTAAAATCAATTATTTTTTCCCAAATTTTAATGCAATGTGTTCTGCAATAATGTAATGTAAAATAACAACCAAAAAATGTTAAGTATTTTATCAAATTCTTATATTTATAATCCACCTAAGTTTAAAAATGTGGATTTTATGACCACTTTACCCCACCTGACCCTATAATGATTTTTATTCTTTTTTCTTTGGCTCAATTGACAAATCTGGATGGCCCACTTTTGGTATGCCCACTACTGGTACATCAAAAGTTTGCTATGCCCACTTCTAGTGCATTGGAGTGATCTAAGTTTTTTATTTTTTTTTAAATTGTATTACAATGATTTTGATATTTCAGGTGATTATTATTTTAGATAAAAGTTTGAACAACCATAAAAAAATATAGATTAGCGAAACTTCTCAAAAGTTTAGATGATAATTGAGGAAATACCCTTAAGTGGTCCACTACTGGAGCATTTACCTTATTCAACAAATTTGATTCTTAGCTTCTCTTAATTGTGACTTACTTCTTCAAGATATTTCTAGTTATTGTAACATAATGTTGGTTAAAGGTTCAGAAGTCTGCCCGATTGTGCATCCACGTAAGTGTTTTATATATATAGAGAGAGAGAGAGATAAAAGCCAGGGATTCCCGTGCACGCTGCTCTCTTCTACGCAAATTGTATTCAACAGTTCGCAAAAAACTCATTTTAAATCAAATTAAAAAAAAAAGTAACGAATTTTCCGCTTAAATGATTAGCTCAACCGGTTAGCAGAATGCTTGGTGTCAGGGTTGAGATTGGTAAACAAACTGATTGTTGCCAATCGGGAGAAAGAAACAAAGGTCCTTTTTGTGCCACGCATAAGCATTTTATATAATATAGATGTTAACAATGTAAAAGACTAAGAATGAATTTAAATAATAGATTAAAATGTTCAAATGAAGTTAATAAGCTATTCCCATAGTGATGATTTAGAAAATGACATTTTTACAATGTATTGCAAGTAATTCATCTCCCTATTATGTATCTTAACTTTTTTTTTTCCCCCTCACTGTTTCAGCTTATTAAAAAAAAAAATTAAGTTCATCGGAGAATAAAAGAAGCCTTTAATTACAATTTCCTACAATCATATTTATAGCATAGTATATCAATTGAATAAAGTGAAATAAATCGAGCTACTTAAAGGCAGGGAGATCAGAAAAAATTGTGTACTATCCCGATTATTAGTTTTTGTCATTGAAACTATGGTGTGTATGTTTTGTAACTATTACATATTTAAATCAATCATGTTAGTGGTCCTATTAGTAGGTATTCTTTTGATTTAATCAGTGCTAAAAGTTTGGCATTCTTAACAAAAAAAGTTTTAATTTTGCCATTATTCTTATTCTATTCCCTCTCCCCCTGTTTGAATTTCTTATAACCATCCACTATTAGGTTTTGCTTCTTAATGTTTCAACTGGGTCATATCCTTGTTCTCTTATTATTTTAAAAATTGTCATTCTTATTAGGATTTCAAATTCCATTACTGCTTCCCATAATTTTTATTATTCATTCATGTGACTTTATAAAATACTTATTATGGCTATATATTTCTTTTTAGGCCGTGATTACTCTGTAATACCAGATTTTAATGAAAATGTCCAGCAAAGAACAACCCATGGGAGTACCTGTTGGTAATATGCAGCCTCAGCAGCAGCCACAACATCAGCATCCTTCGCAACAGACATCTCCTCAACATATGATGCCACAGCAGCCCTATCCTCCGGAACAACAGCTTTCTCAAAATTATGTACCTTCATCCAATTACCATCAGCAGACACCGTACTCTGCTCCAAGTGCTCAAGGGCACATGCCTTCTGGACCAAGTCCTATGCCTCAAAGTATGGAAGTGAATGAGCAACCTCACCATCCACATCCTGGCTATGTAAGTGGTCCTATGAATGGGTCACAGGGTTCTCCTCATCCTGAAAGTAATGCAGTTCCTCCACCTGTGTGTAGTCCCATGGCAAATCAAGGGCCTTCAACACCAAATCAGAAACCATCGCTGTTAACCACTGCACAAATAACACAGCTGAGAGCTCAAATTATGGCTTACAGGTTACTTGCTCGAAATCAGCCTATACCGGAAAGTATAATTATGGCTATTCAGTGTAAGAGACCTATGCAAAACCAAGTAGTTTATGCACAAAGACCTCCAGGAACACCATCTCCTGGCCAACCTATTCGAGCCCCTATGCCTCAGTCCCAGCCTCCTACCCAGAATATGAATAATAACATCATGCCTCACCAAATGCTACCTTCACAACCTATGCATCCCCATATAAACCAATCAACTATGCCTCCACCTCAGCAGCAGCAAGCTCCACCTACTCAAGCACCACCACAGCAGCAGCCTATCACTGCCCCTCAATCTGCTCCCTCCATGCCAACAATGCCTGTGCAAGGACCACAAATCAGACCTCACGGTCCTACAAATGCTCAAGGTGTCCATTTGCCTTCCATGATGCAACTACAGCAACAGAAACAAAATAGGATAACTCCTGTTGCCAAACCACAAGGTTTAGATCCATTGGAAATAATTAAAGAACGAGAAAACAGATTAGTTCAACGGGTAGCATTGCGCATTCAAGAGTTGTCATCGTTGCCTGGTGACCTTTCTGAAGATATTCGCGTTAAAGTCATGAGTGAACTTATTGGCTTGCGTTTGCTCAACTTTCAGAGACAACTTAGACAAGAAGTGGTAAGCTGCATGCGACGGGACTCAACTTTAGAAACAGCACTATATCCTAAATTATACAAACGTACGAAACGTCATGGCTTAAGAGAGGCTAGAATAACAGAAAAATTAGAGAAACAGCAAAAATTGGAGCAAGAACGCAAAAGGCGTCAGAAACATCAAGAATACATCAATGCTGTTCTGCAGCATGCTAAAGACTTCAAGGAATTTCATCGTAATACTATGGGTAAGATTGGAAAAGTAAATAAAGCTATAGTGACTTATCATGCAAATACAGAACGAGAGCAGAAGAAAGAACAGGAAAGAATTGATAAAGAACGTATGAAACGTCTTATGGCAGAGGATGAAGAGGGATATCGTAAACTTATTGATCAAAAGAAGGATAAACGTTTGGCATTTTTACTATCTCAGACTGATGAGTATATTCACAATCTCACTGACATGGTCATGCAACATAAATTAGAACAAAAGAGAAAGCTAAAAGCAAAGAGGAAAGAGAAGAAAAAGAAGAAGAAACAACAAGGTGAGAATCCAGAAGGAAATGATTCCTTGCAAGAAGGACTTGTAGATGAGTCCTCCCAGCAGAGTGATCTGAGAGTTAATGTCATTGAAACTGCTACAGGAAAAACTTTGACTGGAACTAATGCACCTCTTGCAAGTCAGTTAGATGCTTGGTTAGAGATGCATCCAGGCTATGAAGTTGCACCTCGTGAAGCCAGCGATGACGATGAAGATGGTGAAGAAGATTCTTCTGATTCAGACGAAGAAGAAGAGCTACTTAAACCACCAATGACAAAACCAGTAGAAATTACTAGTGAGGAAGCTAAGGAAGCGCTTAGTTCTGCCACAGCAGAAGATGATGAATACATTGCTGGAGGCTACCAGAATTATTATAATATTGCTCATGCAATATCAGAAGAGGTTAAAGAGCAGGCTACTGTAATGGTGAATGGTAAACTAAAAGAATATCAAGTTAAAGGACTCGAATGGCTTGTTTCCTTATATAATAATAACCTAAATGGAATTCTTGCAGATGAAATGGGTTTGGGTAAAACAGTTCAAACTATTGCTCTAATTACATATTTAATAGAAAAGAAAAGAGTTCATGGTCCTTATCTGATTATTGTACCTTTGTCTACTTTGTCAAATTGGATGCTTGAGTTTGATCGATGGGCACCATCTGTCATAAAGCATTCTTACAAAGGGTCTCCAAATGTAAGAAGGCAAATTGCTAGCAGCTTAAAAGCAACCAAGTTTAATGTTGTGTTAACTACATATGAGTATGTAATAAAAGATAAGGCAGTTCTTGCCAAAGTTCGTTGGAAATACATGATTATTGATGAAGGTCACAGAATGAAAAATCAACATTGTAAACTTACTCAGATTTTGAATACACATTATACTGCTCCACATAGACTCTTACTAACTGGAACACCTTTGCAAAATAAACTTCCAGAATTGTGGGCCCTGCTGAACTTCTTGTTGCCCAGCATTTTTAAATGCTGTAACACTTTTGAGCAATGGTTTAATGCCCCTTTTGCCACAACTGGGGAGAAAGTAGAATTGAACGAGGAAGAAACCATTTTGATTATTCGACGTCTTCATAAAGTTTTGCGTCCTTTCTTGTTAAGACGTCTCAAGAAAGAAGTAGAATCACAACTACCAGAAAAAGTTGAGTATGTTGTTAAATGTGATATGTCAGCTTTGCAACGTGTGCTGTACAGGCATATGCAGACTAAGGGAGTCTTGTTGACTGATGGCTCAGAAAAGGACAAAAAGGGTAAAGGTGGTGCTAAAACTCTTATGAATTCTATTATGCAGCTAAGAAAAATTTGTAACCATCCTTTCATGTTTCAAAACATAGAAGAAGCTTGTGCTGAACATATGGGATTATCTAATTCAGTGTTATCTGGACCTGATTTATACAGGGCTTCTGGCAAATTTGAGTTATTGGATCGCATTTTACCTAAACTTCGCAAAACTGGCCATCGTGTATTACTCTTCTGTCAAATGACAACTTTGATGACTATTATGGAGGATTATTTAGGGTACAGAGGACATACGTACCTTCGACTTGATGGTACAACTAAGGCAGAAGATAGAGGCCATCTTCTAGAAATGTTTAATGAGCCTAATTCTCCATATTTCTTATTTTTGTTGAGTACTAGAGCTGGTGGTTTGGGTTTGAATCTCCAAGCCGCCGATACAGTAGTAATATTTGATTCTGATTGGAATCCACAGCAAGATTTGCAAGCCCAAGATAGAGCTCATCGTATTGGTCAACAAAATGAGGTGCGAGTGTTGAGATTGGTTACTGTAAATTCTGTTGAAGAACGTATTCTTGCAGCAGCTAAATATAAACTGAATTTGGATGAGAAAGTTATCCAGGCTGGTATGTTTGATCAAAAATCCACTGGGACTGACAGGCATCAATTCCTTCAGGCCATTCTTACTCAAAATGAAATTGATGAAGAAGAAGAAAATGAAGTACCTGATGATGAAACTATTAATCAAATGATTGCTAGAAATGAAGACGAGTTTGAATTATTTCAAAAAATGGATATTGATCGTAGGAGAGAAGAAGCTAGAAATCCAAGGCGTAAACCTCGTCTTATGGAAGAGGATGAGTTACCTGGCTTTTTAATCAAAGATGATGCTGAAGTCGAAAGGCTGACAAATGAAGAGGAGGATGACAAGATATTTGGCCGTGGTAATCGACAGCGAAAAGAAGTTGATTATTCCGATTCCTTAACAGATAAACAATGGTTGAAAGCTATTGAAGATGGAAATATTGATGAAATTGACCCTGTAAAACCTAAACCTAGGAAAGTAAAGAGTAGTTCTTCATCTTCTGGGAAGAAAAGAAAGAAAGAAAAAGATTTAGATGATGGCGAACCGGAGAAGAAAAAGAGACGTGGCAGACCTCCAGTAGAAAAGATGCAACCTAATCCACCAAGATTAACTGTCCAAATGAAGAAACTGCTGGATATTGTAATTCACTATAAAGATAGTGATGGGAGAGTCCTCAGTGAGGCATTTATGCATTTGCCTTCAAAACGAGAATTACCAGATTATTATGAGGTTATTAAAAAACCTGTAGACTTGCGTAAAATAAAGAATCGTATTAAGGAGCATCGTTATCGCTCCTTGGATGATTTGGAAACAGATTTCATGCTTCTGTGCACAAATGCCCAAACTTACAATGTTGAAGGTTCGTTAATTTATGAGGATTCTATTGTTCTTCAGTCCGTTTTCACCAGTGCCAGAGAACGGCTAGAGAAGGATGGGGACTTATCTTTCACTGGTGGCGATTATGAAGGAGAAAGTGATATGTATGATGAACCAGAAGAAAAAACTCGAAAACGGAAACCAAGACAGGCGGCAAGTAGTAGACGCTTCATTAGTGATGATGAAGAATCGGGCAGTGATAATTAACTCTATATATATATATATTCATACAGATGATTGACATTCTATCCAATTGCCCAAGCATTTCTAATTTTGATATAAAAAAAAATTCATAAGCAAACGCGTGACATGTGCACCACACAAAGTGATATTTTGGTTCTTGTAGTGTCGAAGTATTAAAGTCTTTATTTATTGGAGTATGAAACGATTTAGCCCTATCTCTTCTGTGTATTCATCTTTATTATATTCATGCTCCATTTACTTAAGGTTTCGAATATGTTATTAATTATATCAATGTTATTTAACAGACTCTCTTAATATCACTCATTTCTGCATACCTTTTCTTTTTATGGTATATGGTGTTATAATTAATATGCAATATTAATCTCAATCTGGTGCCTAAAACAAAATGACCTCTTTATAATAATAGGTCTCAAAAGTATGTTTTCTGTTTGGAAGCAATTGGTCACTAAACTTTGCATTAGTTTCTAAATATTTTTCTTTTTGCATTAATTAAAATAACATTATTAAACTTCTAATGAAACCATATATTTTTTTATTTCTGTTTGTAAATATTTCATTATGCACACTTGCATTATAATTCTGTATACTTTTTTGGTTTCTAATGACAAAGGTTCTTCCAATGGAAAATTTTTATCAATTATATGATTTAATTGTATACTCCATGGCTTATAATAAAATTTTGTTTTACATTCAATATTGTGTTGTATGCATACAATTTCTGGATTCAAATAACCATACTTTTTCCACATATTGTGAAACCATTAGCGTTGTTAGAACAAAATTAACTAATTTTTTAGATTTTTAGCTTAAGACTTCCAAATAATCATTATTGTTTAAACAGCTTCCAATTTTATGAAAAAAAAAATATTGGTCTCTCATTCATGTCTGACAATTTATATATCAGTTATATAAAGGTTTTTGGAATATAAAGAAATTGACTAAGTATTAATTTCAAGAAAAATAATACTTAGTCAAATTTTAGATTGTATTTAAATAAAGATATTTTAATTATTAATTTATCAATCGGACTGTGATGCTTTAAGTGAAAAGTTGATATGTGTGTTCATTATGTATGAAAAATAATTTATTATCCCTGCTTCCCATTATAAATTCCACACCTAAATTAGTTATTTTATAAATTAACTAATGATAGACAGATTGTAGAATTAGAGGCCAGTTCTGTTATTGTTCACAACACACTTTCTTGATAAAGATCTTTCTTTCGTTTAACCTTTTTTGTCACATAGTTAAAGGATGAATCAATAGTTATATAATATTTTATACTTTAATGGAAGAAATTTAATTGTGAAACTTATTGTAAGAAACTAACTGGTTATTTTACATCATGCCTGTTAATTTAAGCTTTAATAGTATGTAGAGCATTATTTTATAAAATAACTAGCTAAACCATCGAAAACAAATTTATTTTCGCTTTAATTTTTTTTTTTCCTCTCCCCATGAAAAATAACTAGGTGATTTCTGAATGAAAAATTTTTAAGTCTTAAAAGTGACAGAGACGAGCAAGTTTGTTGAAATTTATATTTTTTAATAGTGTAAATTTATGATTCAAGGATAATTGAAGGGGAACAGAATATGAGTATTCTTTATGTATTAATCAGGCTGCCTCGTGACATATTTAACATCTGTGCATTACTCGACCCAATTAATTATTTTTAAAAATCAAAGTAAACAATTTAAGCTCTTGTTTTTGAAGCTACAGGATAACAGCACATGGGTTTGCATTCGAATCTTTTCCCATCTTCATACAAAGAAAAAAAAAAGGATTTGGTGAAATTTTTATTGAACAAAGAACATCTTGAAAATGTTACTCTAATTATGAAGAAGCTTAAAAAAAAAGTGTTTCCTGATAATTAAAGTGGTATTGAGGCTACTGGTAATTCCTGTCGTACTAAAAGATAGAGATTGAACACATAATAGATTGATGCCCCATTGTCTTGTATTTAGTGAATACCTGACAAGATTATTCATAAAAGAAAAGAAACTTCGCACATTGATGAGTATGTAAGGTTGGTGGTATGTTAAAAGGTTTATTGAATTGGATTGATTTATAACTGTTGGATATTATCCTTTCCCAAGTGGCCAACAAAAAAGTGCAATGTTAAAATAACTTCAATCATCTTTGCTCCTGGTTTAAACTTTATCTTTGTTTTGAATTTTTTTTTTTTTTTTTTAATGTTAGAATTTTAACAAATTTTAGGAAATATTTTAATTAACTTAGTTAATAGCCCTACTTTGTCTCAGATAAAATAAAAATCCGAAGCATTTGCCATTAAAAAATAATGTAGGAAAAAGAAAAGCTAAATTTTGTAATTAATTCAGTTTTGAAATCTTATTTACTAGTGATTGGAGAAATTTCTTTTCTCCAATTGGTAAAAACAAATGTAACTGGTTTGGTGTCCAAGTATCAAAGAACTAAAAAAAATGCATGAATTTAAAAGTAGAAACAACTTTTAAGGAACAACATTTTCCGCTTGGCATAATTTTTGAGTGTCTGTAAAAAATATCTTGTAAAATAAAATTAAAGCAAACTGATAATTTAAGTAAACAAAATTTTTTTAATTAAATTTTATTATGTTTAAGCAATATGTGTTGGATACAAACATCACAAGAATTGAATACAAGCACACACACAATATAAAATTGTAACTGGAAATGAAGACACCGAAACATCATTTGAATGGATTATTAAGTAATAAAAAAAACCACGTATAAAAAGGTGGATCTTGCGAAAATAAAAAATCGGAGCAAGAATGTTACGAAGCTCAAACATTCCATTACCTGCAATTTTTTTTTTTACAAAAGGAGTTAGGATTTGTATTAAATACAAAATACTGATGCATCGAGTATGTTCATATGAAGTATATTTGTACAGCATATAAAGTTTATTCAAAAAGTTAGTTTTAAGAATATTTCAGAAATCCATATAAATAAAAGTAAAATGCCAATTTTTTTGTACGCTATAGAAAGCCCAACTACTGAATAAATTTTCTTCAAATCATGCTCTCAAATACTATGAAGCATAAGAAAGGTTCTGTTGAATGCTTCGTGATAATTAATTAGTTAAACTGATTAACTCATTAATAAAAAATTAAGTTCTTCTACTGACGAATGTAGTAGGCTTAATATTATTATAGCCTATGGAGAAAATTAGCTTTAAGTGGTTTAATTGATATTCTCATTTTAATTTAAAAACGTACAGATGATAAAAAGATTTTGTGTACTATAATGATCTATACTTATAAAAGGCAATGTTTGTGTGCGTGTGTGTGTGTTTGTCTGCGATGTCCAGACGAATCTATCGCACTTACAACCATGAAATTTGGCACACAGGTAGTCGTAATGGTGACTGAATGCACCTCGAATCCGAAATTTTAATCTAGAAATTTTTTTATTTAATGTTTTATGTTGTTTTGGTTGATTTTTCGCACTAATTTCTCAATAGAATGGTTACGAATAAGTTTACGACAAAAATATATACACCATCGGAAAGAGCATGCGATTTCCGTTCTAATGAAGTTAGTTTTGAATTTCTAACGTAATTTACTGAATTTTGAAAAATAGTCACTTTTATGGTAATTTTTAATAAAGATTTCTTTAAATTATCGCATCTGACGTTCTAACATCTCTATAATTTTCATTTTTTTTCAGCCTACAAATGACACGTTTATGTCCGATTTACAACAAGAACTATTAAAATATCTTTTTTCGTTTTTTAAAAATTAATTTTTCCCTGATCGGTTCAAACAGTTTTTTCGTAGCGCGATTTGACAGCGAGAGATTCTCCGGAACATCCCACAATGCATTGTTGCAACGTGACCTTCTTCGCGGCAGGTGACGTCATTCGCAAAGAAAAATAAGCGGGAATATCAATAATGTGTATTTTTTGCTTTGCTTTTGTTTTCAAAACTTTTTCGTGCCATTGTGTGCACTTTTTTTCACCCACTTTTTGAAGTCCTGATTCCACGGGCAACGCCGTGCGAGTACTGCTAGTATTTTATATAAAAGTAATTTTTTACACTAAAAATATTGGATGTGAAAATATTTTTATCCTGAGCAACGCAGGGTATATCGGCTAGTGTAGGGTCGTCAACCTATTGAAACAGAAGAGCCAAAAGTTACAATTCACAAAATTTCCCAGTTTTTAAAGAGCCACTAAAAATTTCCCTTTCAATATTATAGTATGTGCTTATATATATTTGATTTAAAATAAACGGCTTTAAATACGGAATAATATTTATTCATATAAAAACAAATATAGATAGTTACATCAATGGGAGCATTGGCTTTGCATGCTTTTTGAAAGTTTGATTAAATCTGGCTTATAACTTGTTTTAAGTTTCAAGCACGACTCGAGATATTGATTTGTTAGTTGACTTCTAACTTTACTTTTTATTATATTCATGCAAGAGAACGCTTGCTCGCACGAATATGTCGACTCGAAGATCGCCAGCACTCCATATGCCAACTTCTTCACCTCACTGTAGCATTCTGGAAGACTATTCCATGCGCCGAATATGAGGGCTTCAACTCGCGGAATTTCTTTTAGAGCTGTCCACTTGTGCTGCGCGATGTGCATGCATTTCTGGACTTCCAACTTGCTCTTGAGTTCTGTGAACTTACCACTCCACAAGTCTTTGGTTTTCAAATCTAGCAATTGCATTTGAAGCGATCCAGCATCAATTCCAAATGGTTCAATGTTGATCTCACTTGTATTTGTGTTGAGAGGATTTACTATGAACGCGAGAGTACTTTTGTTTGTTTTGTTCTCTCAGCGAATCCATCCTTCATGTTTTTTAAAGCTATGCTGAAGTAAATCGTGTCAATAGTTGCATTGGTCTCATCGCGATATTGCTTCAGATTTTTAAAATGAAGTAATTTACCGCTCTCCATGAAAACAACAAAAAGAAATAATTTTTTTCGAAACAAACTACTACTTCAAGCAAGGAGCAGGCTGGGTTGCCCTTTCCTTGCAGTTTTAGATTTAGTTTCATTGTGGTATCTACCATGAAGTTGAATTTTTGCAGCCATTTGTCTTCTTCCAAATCGGGATGGGCAATGCTTTTTCCATTGAGGAATGTTTTTATTTCACTCAAGCACAAAGCAAAACGTTGCAATACGTTACCTCTGGAAAGCCATCGCACTTTATTGTGCAGAATTAGGTCAGAAAACTGGTTATCTATTTCTTCAAGGAAATCCTTAAACTGGTGATGGTAGAGTGCTTTTGCCAAGATGCTGTTAATAATCTTAATTAAGTTCATGACCTCAACTATTTCGGCTGGAAATGTTTGGGCACAAAGCACTTCTTGATGAATTATGCAGTGAAACGTTAGAATTTCGTGGTTTATTTTTTTCTGAATAATTGATGTTACCCCTCTATACATTCCTGTCATACTTCTGGCTCCATCAGTTGCTATAGAAACGATTTTATTTATATCGATTCCATCGTCTTCCAGGCATTTTTACACATCTTTTACTATATCTTCTCCGCGTTTGCCCTGAGAGCGGTAGCAATCCTAGCAGTTCTTCTTTTGGACCTTGGAACGACATATGCCTGACGAAAAGGGTAACTTGTGCCGTGTCTTTTATGTCGCAAGACTCATCTATAGCAAGTGATAAGGCAGAAGGAGACGCGCTAACCATTCGGCCATTTAAACTCTGAGAGGAGAAGATAGATTTCGCTAATACATCGTTCGATTCGATTCGTATACGATTCATTTTAAACTGTTTTCTTGATTTCATTTATTTTTTGAGTTGAGAATGTGATTTGAAGTCAAAGAGAGAGCGATTTTCTCTAATAACTACGTTTTGCTAGTATAGAATAAATTATGAAATTAGAGTTCAAAAGTAATTACTTTAAAATGGGACAAAATGTATAAGTTATTATTTTTCAACAAACATTGACTGTTTCTTCGGTTTAATTTTGTTTATAAACGTTAAAATTTCAACATTAAGAAAAAGGCGATATAGTTTTCTTTAAAGTGCGAGTGTTATATTTAGTAAAACGATGGAAAACGTTTCAAAATTTTTTTTATAAAAAAGTTAGTTTTTTTACAAATTATCATTGATTTATTGAATTAATAAAAAAGAAGGACGGTCTAGGAGATGCTATTAAAAATCGGAATTTTTAAACAGAGACAAAGATAATTATCTCTTTGTGCTATCTTTGCATCAAGCTCGGTTTGCAAACTTGCAGTAAATTTGCGTTGCAAGGAGGTGGCGCTAATTGTCACGGCGAACTTGCTACAAGTTCGCTTCAAGCTTGACGCGTCAAATTTGCGATGACAAGGTAATATCACGTCAAAATCAAACTTGCTGCAAACTTACGTGCTATCTGGGATAAAAAGTTTGCAAGGACGATCAAAGCTTGCAAACGTTTATGATCCTACCAGCTACGCCATCCTCCCACCTTTTGTATTGCGGGCAAACTTGCTCACGAGCGATACAAAATATCACTAAAAATAAAGTGAATTATAAAAAGAAAATGTTATTCTAAAGACATAGAAAATTAAAGTCATTAGCACTTCAAACGCAGCCACACGATTGATTCTGTCTACTGAAAGCGGAGCAGGAACAACTGGTAATACAGACTTTGATGTATACCTCCTACATGTCACACATTTTTGCAGAACTTCTTTAATAACCCTCCAGTCCCGAGGAATCCAAAATCGTTCACGTAGATGAGACGGGGTAGTTTGTACGCCAGCATGGTGAAGTGTCTTATGAGCATAAGCTATGAGTCTTCTGACAATTGGATGATCTTTCAGAATGGTGAGTCTTACAAAGTCTTCTGGATCATGTCCAAGGATTAGCCTTGATCGAACCTTCAATATTTTATTTTCTTCGTAAAACTGTATTGTCTGGGTGTACTTCTCCCGTTTATCCGATGACCATTCTGATTGGATTATTCGTATCAGAGTTTCCTCGGCCTTTTGGATTTCTTCACATGACAGTTCTAGCTGGAAAAGTATAAAAATATATTTCCAAAAGTTTCTTTGGGTTTGATATTCAGGTTCACGACGACAGTCTTTCGTCGTTCCATCATTGCTTCTTCAGGAAGGGTTATCTCTTTGTATGGCCAAAATTCTGGGCATTCGTAGAGCCATTTCGGACCCTCCCACCATCGACTCCGTAAAAGTTCAGACCAATCACGGGAAGGTAAGTCTGCTGGATTGATATCTCCAGGGGCAAATCGCCAATCTTCTACATTTGTCAGTTCTCTTATTTCTTTAATTCTGTTACCCACAAATGTATTCCAGGGTTATGTGCTAGTAATCCATCCCAAAACTATCATGGAATCTGTCCAAAAATAAGTCAAAGGAAATTTCAAAGCTTCTAATATTGTTGAAGCAATTCTAGCTTCAATGGCAGTTCCTAAAAGCTCCAGTCGTGGAATTTTTGGCCTCTTAACAGGAGCCTATAGCGAGGGTTGTCATTAAGTTCCGATGAGGCGAATAAAAGATTCAAGCACTCACTATGGTGCATCTAAATATCTAACCACCATCACTATTATTTAAACTAGACTACGATGAATACGAAGAAAGTTAACATTTAAATTAAGAAAAGTTTTATTTTTGTCAAACATAATTTAAATAAAACGATTAAAAAACAGAATTATATATATATATATAACTTAAAGTAACAAAACTGGTCAACAGCTCGTTGACAGGTGCAGAGCGAGAGAGAGAGAGAGTGGCTTCTGTCCTTGCTTCTAATATATGTAGCTGGAATCAGTTCGGCGCAAACGCAAAAAGCGCGATGCTCGCTGTTGCCACAAGCCACTCTAGCTTTTGCTAAACCAGTGAGAATTTCGCTTCTTCCTCTTCTTCGCATCTAAGAAAGACACAGAAAGCATACCCATAAGCCGAAGCATCTGTAAATATGTGCAAGGTGGCCTTTTCTACACTTCCACGCAGTATCCTACGAGGAATTCTGCATTTTTCGACAATGTAAATGTTTAGCCTATTGCTAATAACGCAACTGCATATCTGATGGCAACTCCTCGTCCCAATCCAATTTATTATTCCAAGCTTCTTGGAGTAGAAGTTTCGGCAATAGTGTTTCAGGTGAAGTAAAACCAATAGGATCATATATACTGTTAACAATGGAAAATATTTTTCTCTTTGAAACAATTTCACTGAATCCAATGTCAACTTGAGGACTAACGCAGTATAGCTCATCGGTTTCTGTATCCCACTTAATGCCAAGTACGCTTTGACTTTCCTGATCTTGAACTCCGGTGTGAGCCCAACATCTTAATTCAAAAGACCCTGCATTCATTATTTCCATAGTTTGCGTCTTGAATTGCTCTAATTCTTGGCTTTCAACACTGGTTGTTAAATTGTTTACATAGAAACCTTGCTTAAGTTTCTCGACAGTCCTCTGAAGATATTCAAGTTGATGTTCAGTTGAATTAAGGTGGTGATGAATACTGGAATTCAAGAGAAATGGGCTGGAAGTCACCACAAAGACGACTCGGCAATGTCTAAATAATTCTAATTTCGATCGATCCTTGATATTCCACCACAACTATCTCAAAAAATCACGATTCTCAGGTCTGACACTCAATTGCAAGAAAGCTTGTTTAATATCAGCAATAACCCCTATGGCGCCAGTACGAAATCTTAACAGAAGTGGAGGAATCTGCTTTGAAAGGCTAGGTCCAACACTTAAGCATTCATTTAGAGAGGCGTAACCTGGTCGTTTGAAGGAGGCATCAAATACTGGTGAACTTTAGTTGTAGAGCTTGATGACTGGCCTATGTGGAAAGTAATGGCCTGGATTCGAAATTTCGTCCTCCGGTATGGTTTCTATTATACCATCCCTTTGCCACTGTCTCAAAACATCATCGTAGGCTTCGAAGATATTTTCTTTCAATAGCCGTTTTGTTACTGAAAGCAGTCTACGTAGATTCAGCAACATCATACATATCATACACAAATGGGTGGCCAGCCAACCAAGGTAAGGCAACTTCGTACCTGCGATCTATTTTCTTAACAGTTTCTTGAAAATGGGCTAGTCTCGTCTTCTAACAACTTTGTAGTTTTACGTTCTGTGGGATCAACAATACCTAATTTTTCTAATTCCCAAATCTTTGGTATTTCAAAGTTCTGTAAGCAGAGAGTTACCATGTTAACTACGGTTGTCTTATTCTCACTTCCCAAAATACTCCAACCAAGGCTTGTTTCAATAGCGGATATACTTGATTTTAGCACTTCGATTCTTCCCGATAGAATTCTTCCAAGTACATCAGTCCAAGTAGCAATCTTATGGGGGGAGTTTCTTCCCCAATATCTGTTAAGACAATACAATGGTTTTCAAGTTCAGCCAGCAAATGCTTGTCACGGACTCTTGGAAGTGTTGGGCAGATTTTTGGCTGATCTAGCACTGACACTTGACATGAAAACTTTCCATCGATTCTCTCAACGTTGATAGTATAAAGATAATGTTCAGCTTCAGGAGTTTGATTCCCTCCAAACAATCCTTGAGATAGTGTTTCCTTCCCTGAAGGTAAAAGTCTAAATTCTCTTGCCAAGTCCTTTTCTATGTAAGAACGATGAGAACCGTCATCCAATAAAGCACGTACATATCGACTTCGTCCTCCATTTTTAAGTTGTACATTTTTATGTTTTCAAATAAATCATTTTTAGAGAGGATGGAATCGTAAAGAGTGTGGACGTATTCTCTTCCTTCTTATCCTGTTTAGGAAAGACATTCTTACTAGTGTTAAGCAATTCGGGACAAGATTGCATAATGTCTCTTTAAATAAATGACACACCATGCATTATTGTGGCATTTTTTGGCCCTGTGCCCGGTTTTGAGGCAAACTAGACAAAGTCCTTTCCGAAAGACATTTGTCTTCTTTTCCTCTCTAGTCATCGTTGCAGCTTTACCACAATCTTGGCTAGGGTGAAAATTACTACAAAAATCGCATTTAATTCTTCCTTGTGTAGCAGATATAAGAGCAGAAGCAGAAGGAATCCCAGTCCTCTTGGAATTAACTACTTCTCTCTTAACTTTACCTTGGCACCCAAATCCAGATCGCGCCAAATTTATCATTTCTTCACCATTAACTTCCTGTCTCAAAAAAGCCATAGGATTTTCTAGAGATCTTTGACTGTTTTCAGGAAACTCGGCGTCATTATTTAAAATGCTAGATCCCCTATGCCTCTTCCAAGCTCTCAAAACATATTCAGGAAGGCAAGATTCCACCAGAGGTGATAAGAAGTCATCATACTTTTCTTTAGACCTACCCAATGTATCTAAAGCTCGTAGATGTGACTCTAGTTGATCGTACAAAGTTGTTAAATCCGCACATTGTCATTCACTGATAGCATTTTTCATTACCATCTTAAGTAATTCCCTCACATAGACTTGTACCAACAAATCTTCTCTGCCAAATCTTTCCTTGAGTAACTCAATCGCTTTAGGATAATTTTGAGCCGTAGGTTGAAAAGTTTCTATGAGACTGGCAGCTCGAGTTCCAGGAGTAATTGCCTGAATCAAATACTGGAATTTCTCTTCAGATGGTATCTCTTCATCTTCATGAATTCTAGAAAACTGACTCCAGAATCCCAAGAAAGATTTAATATTGCCATTAAATTTCTTCAATTCTAGCTTAGGTAAGCGATACTTTCGGTTACAAGATGATTTGACCGATTGGGACTCAGAATTATTTTCGAAGTTTTCAATTTCAAAGATAAATACCGTTCCCTATAAATTTCGGCCTCTTTATTAAAATATGATGAAATAAATAAAAACAATCTTTCTTCACGTGAGCTAATCCCACGAGTTTCTGACTTTGAATTCTTGATTTAATGTGATAATTTTATTTTTTTAAGTTTTGATACCTTTGATTCAGATGAAGCAAATCAATCTGTATTCCTTTTATTTGAATCGCAAGTTTTCTCTTTGGACTCACACTATATTTTTTTCCTTCTGAACTTCAGACGCAGATGATGGAATTGTATTTGAACTCCTTTCACCTGAACATGTTTTCTCCTTGGGTACGCTCTTTTTTCTAGGTCTGAAGTTGAGAGCGAAAAAAAGCTGATTCATATATATATATATAAATTTTACAATATTTTTGCTAAGACACGCAGTGTTTTCATTGTAGCAAACGCGGGAGGATTGGCGAGCTTTCGCGAGCAGGGGCAGAGCCCCCTAGTAATAACTAATTTTATTTTAAAAAATTAGATTACGCCTACTTTAGGGGGCTTATCTCTCTCCCTCCGCGGATCCACTTCCATACACATATATGGTTAATCAAACTTTTTATATTACAAGTATTTAAGTTATTGTTACGCACTTATTACAAGTATTTAAACCAGTATACTGTCTTAAATACTTCCAGTATATTTTTATACTGGTTCAAAATTTCCAGTATGTTTTCATACTGGTATCAAAATTTCCAGTATGTTATCATACCGGCTTCTAAATTTCCAGTGTGGTATCATACCGGCTTCAAAATTTCCAGTATGGTCTCATACCGGCTTCAAGATTTCCAGTATGGTTTCATACCGGCTTCAAAATTTCCAGTATGGTTTCATACCGGTTTCAGAATTTCCAATATGGTTTCATACCGGTTTCAAAATTTCCGGTATGATTTCATTCCGGCTTTAAAATTTCCAGTATGTTTTTACTGGTTCCGGTATCATTTTGATACCGGTATTTTGAATTTTTTCCAATAGGGCTAGGTGAGCTTAAACAGGGCTGATTTAATTTGGAGATTTTATAGTCCCACAATCCACTAGAGCTACTACTGCCATTATTGTGAATTTCTGTTTTTAAAAAGGATGTCAATGGATTCCGTTGCTGAACTAATTTTGCTAAACAACGACTACTGAAAGCCAACATGTGCACACATGATTTTAAATTTTTCTACTTTCAGCATCCTGCAGGGATTGAAACATTTTTAATTTTTCTTTTCGTTTAGAGCTTTTCTCCAGATAAAAATATATACAGACATGACACAGGCTTGGAACAAAAAAAGCTGAACTTCTTAAATAATTTATCGTGCCAAACATAAACAGCATAAATAAAATAAGTGATTAATTGAACAATAAAATGAATAAATTTATACAAAAAGTGCTTGAGATATTAAAAATATTGTAGAATTTTTATAAGTATAAAAGAAAATTAATGGATTACTGCTATTTTCCTCCATTTTTAAAATTTTTTATTGCTGTCTTTCTTTGATGGGGGCTTTTTTTATTTATTTTTTTCTCCAATGTTATTTTCTTACTATCAAGTTCCACCTGGTAGCATTTGCTTGATGACCTTAAATTTTTGCACATGTTACTATTAATAGCATCATGCAAAATCTAAATTTCTAAAATAATCAATTCTAAATGTTCGAAATTACTCAACAGCAGATTGCTCTTCGCTCATCATTTTGTATTTAACATTGTGAATTGAAGAATATGTTTCAATATGCATTCTTCCTTATCTTTTATCTATCAAATCTGAGATTATGTTGAATGTGCACACGGCGCGCATTTTTTGTTTGCGTGTTACTCGCGTCTTTTGCGTGCGTACCCCAACACATTAACAAAAATTTTAATGCAGACTTACATCGAACCCATTAATGGTAAAATCCGATGCCAAAACGCTGAAATGTGACATATCTGATAAAGCATTACAAAGAATGCACAACACTTTTCCACTGACATCAATCTTTTTTATACTTTCTCCAACAGATACATCAGTTTCCTTTTCGCCAAGTTTTAAGTTAACTATGTCCCGCAATTTCGTACTATCGGAAACGATAGTAGCCATCCTGTTGATAGACAAACGTTTGTAAATGAAAACTAACAAAAATTAAATCGAAATAACTAAACGAAGAAAAGAATGCTAAAAAGATCGAGAAAGTAAAATGGCTTCCTTCACGGAGAGCTAACGATCTTTTTTCCTAACGAAATTCGGATCGGAAGAAATGCATGGATGATTTCAAACCAATCAGAATTTATTCCGAATTCTGACTGGATAAAACGAAATTGGACGGAATGAGAAAGAAAAGAATACAACCTACAGGCATTCCTCCCAATTCTGAAGTTGGACTCCAAAGCGCGGCAAAACGCAGGTACATCAACTCGGACGCTGAACGCCTTTCAGTAGAATTATGCAATATCCTAAATATTCGAAACTCTCACCTTAGAGCCATACGCAAAAATTTGCATATGGCGCACAGTTTTTGTTTCCGTGCGCGCCGGCCGCCCCAACACATTAACAAAAATTTTAATGCAGATTTGCATCCATCCCAAGAATGATTAAATTCGATGCCGAAAAAGCGGAAATGTGTCATGTCTGTATATATCAATGAGAAAGTCTTCAATATTTGTAGGGAGACAGGATGCACCCTTCTCAGCTGCTAAATCGATTAGGTGACATAGACAAGCAAATGCTTAATTTCATTTGATAAAATGCCTGCAACACCACACTTTTTTCCTATCATCACTAGTGCATTATCTGCACTTAATGCCAAACAATGTTCTAATGGGGAATATTGTTAACTTCAATTCATTTAATATCAGATTGGCAATATTAACTCTTGTGCTGTCACCTTCTAATGCAGAAGTTGACAACAAACTTGATTCAATTTTTTTGAGTTTCTTCATTGTGGAATGCCACCAGTGGATATAATTTAAAATCACCTTTATTGCTACCATCAGTAGCAATGGAAAATGGCACCTTCTTTAACGTAGAAATAATAGCATTTTTCTCAGTTTTTATTTTTTTCATTAAGCAGATTTTTTTTTAATGATGCCAATGTTATTACTATGGTATTTTGTCTCTAATTTTCACAAATTAAAAAAAAATTCTGAAACATAATTTGCAGCATTAACTCCTTTTGCTGCAAAAAATGCAGTTCATTTTTATTGCTTTGCTACTTTTTTTTTCTTAGTCCTTTAATTGAAATTAAAGTATGAAACATTTGTTGCTTCTTTGTTTTGTGTTTTAAGAAACAGTTTTAAAAATATATCTTCCATCGATTTTCACAAATTCACATTTCAGATATTATCTTAAACCCATCTTTTCATCTACTCTAAAATGATCTTCACTAGAGTTAATGTTATTCATTCATGTGTTATAATTAGCTTAAATATGCAGTCAATAATTTACAATTTAAATTAGTATTAAGCATTATCAAAATACAAATTAATCTTCATCAAACATAATATTTTTTTAGAGAATCATTCTGCTCAACACTTTAACAGTTCAATGCTAAGGGCTTAAATCATTAATTTCATAACATGCAAAATATTCAGTATATTTGGATTCTGTCCGTTTAGCAAAATTTAGCTCAGATGCTTATATTTCCTGTGCACTTTTTTTAATTTTCTAATCTGGTTTTTTGTAGCAATTAATGGTTTTAATTTAGCAAAAATTAAATAAGTTGCAAATTTTAAAGATTGCTGACACAACTAAATTAATAATATTAATACAGGGTGGCTACAGAAACTGTGAAAAAAAATTTTCCCGATTTTTCCCTGACTAAACCTGCAACATTTCCTTGATTTACGGCTACTAATTATATTAGTTTCCTGGCTTTCTCCCTACTGAGAATCACTGTATGTGCACAATATACATTATTAAAAACACTTTTACCAGTTATTTAATATGAAACAATATTTTTATGAAAGTTAATTTTTAAAAAATGGAATGAACATCCTAAAAAAACTATTAAAACAGCATTTGCATTTCTTATATGTAAAAAATACTAGAATTTTTAACAAATTACTTTGCTTCTAAAACTGCTTAAGAATTCTAAGAAACATTAAAACTACTCTTTGCAACACAAGTTAAATTATGTTAACAATACAGGTTATTATGATCTTTGCTCAAAACTTTAAAACAGTTCAATAACTAATTAGTGCTCTTTTCATGAGTACCAGAATAACATATTGCAGCATAAATATAAAAATTGTATAATTATACATACCTAATAATATATATTTTAGCAAAGATTTAAACAAGAGAAACTGCCAAAATATTACTTCAAATCTTTATTCTTTAACAAATCAAGAAATTAATTGCTCTAATCAAAAACTTATGCTTTTGTAAATGAATAGAAAATGTTTTTTTTAAAAATTCTATTTATTATTACAAATAATGCTAGACATAAAATACTAATTTATAGATAATAACTCAAATAACTATTAATTTTCCCTGATTTTTAGATATTTTACAAATTTCCCCGACTTTTCCAGATCGATAAAATTCCATGGTTTCCATGTTCTGTCGCCACCTGTTGTAATATGATGGGCAAACCAGCTGGTTGTGATAATAAGAGAATTAAACAATGTTCTTTACAGAATATCAAAACAAAATAAAAAATAAATAAGTAAAAATTAAAAAAAAAAAAAAAAACAGTTTAAATTGAGGGAAGGCTGGAAGAAAAATGAGAAAAGAAGTTAGTTAATTAGTGATTTTAAGTATGAAGATGAAGAAAATGCAAAGTGTAGAATCTTGATACTGAGATAGAAAGGCCACTTTTCCCTTGTTTATACATCATTTCACAATCCATAATAAATAATTGTAGTTCAGTGTTAAGATTGAGTGACATAGTTTGAAAAATACCGAGTAGTTTGTTGTTGCATTGTTTGGTTTTAATAAAAAAATAGTTAATATTAAATAGTTTTAACTGTATCATAATGTTATGAACTTGAAGTAAGTGTAAATATTATGAAAAAGCATTTTTTACATAATGACAGCAAGTTCAGTAGTCACTACCATCCTATGCATAACAAACAAACAAACTACCCAAAAATTACTAATATAAAAGCCCAGATCTGTCTCTCGGTAACGCTCCAACAATAAAACTCGTGCCTTACCACTGCGAGATGTTAAACAGCATTCTTTCATTGTTGGAGAACCTAAATTTCTGTAATTTCAAATTTAAAAGAGTAATTGCCATTCTAATTTCAAATTTAATAGCTCTAAAATAGTGAAATAAAATTTTCTATCGATTGATATAAATGTATCTCGCTATGATCAATAGTTCCCGAGAAATTTTAAATTATATTAATCATATATTTCAAATTAATTTCCGTTTTTTAATAGAAAGTAGTTAATCACATCAGTGGTATATCATGCCTGTGATATAGTTTGGACGCCACAATGCATCTGATTATTTATTGCAATCATGATGATACAATTTCATAATATTTTTTTGGCAACGTTTGACAAGCAGAGAAGTGCTTTGTTTTGATTAGAATTTTGAAATTTTAACTTGCGTTTGACAAGCTGAGAATTCTATCGTTATTGAATTATATTAAAATTGTTAAACAATGAAAAATACTTCACATGGAATGTCGTTTACCAAGAGTTTTTTTGAATATAGAATTATGTAAATTAAAAAAAAAAAATGTTTCCCATCATAAAACATATGTTTATTTTATTTGTTTTCAATCAATGTTAAACATTTCTCTGGCATATATATCTATTTAAACACGTCAAATTTGATGGGAAATCTCTCTAATGAAGAGGGAATTTTTTTCTAGTATATTAATATTGCTCTTTCCCAAAAGATCCATGATGGTGTGAGTGTACTTTACAAAAAAAATTAACACTCTCATTTATAACAGTAAGGAAGGTTTCCCTGGAACCAATTCCAATTATTCTTGGAACAGTAACAGCTTTTCATACCCACAATATGGTTATAAGATGCAATCTACAAATGGTTTTAAATGTTTAATAAGGTTTTGATTCTGCAGTAGGGATAAACTGACAAATATTCTGAAAATACATTTAAGAAAAATAATGAAAATCCAGCAATCACTAAACAAATGAAACAACGACTACTCAAAACTATATTTCTCCAAATGATGCATCACAACATAAGCCTACTTTATAAAATAAATTAACATTTTTATTTATAGCAGAAAATGAATACAAATAATATACATTGACTGACAACCTAATTACCAAATCTTCTCATAACAAGCAGACTGAAAGTATCACAGAAGACAGCCTTATTTACATCAATTAAGCAGTGACTCGTCTTGCGCCTGGCATACCTTGGCGAATGCACTGACGTAGAAGTTCGTCATCTTCCGATTCTGAACTACAGTCAGAATTACGTGAATTGTTTAGAAAACTTTCTTGACAAACTTTATCTTCAGTAAAAGACAGAGTACTTAAATCACTAACAGAGGCAAATGGAGATAATATTGGAGTATCCTCGGTCCTCCAAACACGCGTGCAGTCTTCAATACCAATTAAAGAATTCTCAGGGGCACAAGCTTTCGGCATGATATTTCCATAATAATATTTATTCAGGTACAATTGCCTATCTTCAGCAGCTGTTAATCTTCTCTGGTTTTGAGATTTCAGGCAAGGTCTAGTTTCAGCATAGACTGATTTATTTGTATCAGTCTTGGAGTCTGGTTTGCCAGCTTTGATAATTTCATTCAGAATATCATCATCCTCATCCTCACCATCTGACACACCGTCAGGGCAGTTATCTCGGCATCCCTAAAATAGAATGTTTGCAATTAGAGGTAGATATAATGTGAAAACTGAACTAATGAAAAAAAGAAATGCATAGAAACAACCTTGAAAAAATAAGCAGTCTCTTGTTAAAAAAGCTAATTTAAATAAATAAAACAGTTTTAATCATTCATAGCACAAAAAGGTTATTTTCTAACAATTTTGAACAGCTTTATTGATTAGAGATTTCTTGGAAAAGGACTTCAAGCAATTTTTAAATAAGAAATTACAAACCCATTATATGGCAATGAATCATTCCTAAAATAAATAGTTGTAAGAAATTTAAAACAAAAATAATTTTTGTGGGAGAGAAGAATAGGAACACTAACACAATACAGTAGACTCCTATACTGTATGAATATGCATTACACAAAACTGTGCATTATGACAAATTATTTATAATAGACTCTTGTATAAATTTCTCAAACTGCAAGATTTCCAATGATGCATATTCATACAATGTGCAGATGCATATTCATACAATGTGCAACATTTTACTTCCATTGTATAAAAGTCTACTGTAACTGATTTTAAAAAACACTTCTAGCAAAGAAAAAAAAATTACTGCAATGAAATGGTTACTATCAACATATAAAAATAAATGCTTTTAAATTAAAAAAGTTAAATACATTAGAATATACATATATATGTTCATTCTTAAGTTTTCATATGTTGGTTAGCTTTACTTTCTTTAGATTATGGTTAAAATTAAGTTTTTTGCAATATTTACAAATTTGGTCTTTTGTTTTGGAATGTTTGTTTTTGACTTTGCATCTACAAAAAAGATAATATTTTTATAAATATGAAACATTATTCTTAAAAATGAGGTGTACACAATCTGCGTAAAAAAAAGAAGACAGTAATTGAATAAATATCGAATTATTCATTCGTAGAGGATAATGCAGGTTATTTTTCAACAGGTAAAAGAATCATAACGAATATCCATGACCAGAATTGAAGAGGCATTGCATGGAGCTGTGCACTGTTGCAGCCAGTTTACATGTTGGAAATAAAAAGGGCAGTTAACAATGCACAGAGAGATTACATGCTGGAAAAGATTCGTGACTGGGAGTTAAAGTAGAAGTGCGGTTACTACATTTGAAGTAGAAGTAATTAAAACAGAGTATCGTTAAAAATAATTAAAGAAGGTTAAAAAGTTAAATCACCACATTATATATATCATATTTCTAATCTTAAAAACAGAGACAAAGGAAACATAATTTTTATACCAATTGTTGTGAACATAAATACAAATTATCCTCCAAGACACTGGGAAATAATTTATACATGTTTCTGTAGTGTCTTTCCAATGGATTCTGATATATCCCATTTTTCAAATTTCAGCAACAAATAAACCTTTTTGGAAGATGAGGATTGATTTCGAGATTTAATAAAACCGAACAAAATTGTGGGTTAAAATTAAGGTGAAAATGAAATTTTTACTGACTTTTATTTGCCAACAATTTCAAAACATTTTATAACAATCACCACTGAAAGTATGATGTTATTGAATATTCCATGATTTAATAGAAAATAAAAAAATACATTTAATATGGAATGAGGGAAGGGAAATAAATGCTGAAGTACCAAAAAAAATTTCCTAATAACTTCTAAAATGAAATTTTCCAAACAGAATGATACTCTTAATGATAACTTGAACTGAAAAGCTATTTATGAAAATTCTTCAGCAACAATAAACTACTGCTATGATGAAAGAATGTTTGTTTGTCAACAATTCACTCACCCAAGATGCTGGACTAATTCGCCATACATAAATTAATTTTTTTTTAATAACAAAAAATTGAATGAAGAGAACAAATTATAAGGCAGGATATTTTGCTCATAAATGGGGGAAAAAAGATCCAAGGTGCTAAACTGATTTGAATGATGAAAATTTCTCATTTGACATGAAGATATGAAAATTCTTCACAGAGAAATTATACATATTTTTTAAATATTTACAAGAAATTGAATTATTTATAAGACAGGACATTCCACTTAAACTTACAAAATGTTTCCCCCCCCCCCAAACTACAACAGTGCGACTAAATTAATTAGTAGTGGTAAATGAAAAAATGATAATAGAATTCTATAGCTCTTTTCAGATAAACCAAAGAATTAAACTTGAAAAAACTAGTACCTCAACAGAAAGCATTTGAAGTTTTCAGATAGTATTTTTTGTTAGCAAAATTTTTGGAACTACTAAAATTTCTTGAATTATAAAACAGATTTCGGACTGAAACTTATTTATTTTTTTGTTTACATCAGAATTAAAATAAAAAAAAAAATTGCAGACCTCAAGTTGAATTATTTCCTGGCAAACAGAAACCTCAATGAAGTTACTTAAAGTTTCCAGAAGTTCAGTTTATGAAAAATAATATCAACAAAAGTAATACAAATTTCACCTGTGAGTTGCGGTAAGAGTTATACATGGAAAATAAAATTGTAAAAAATATGCCAATTTAATAAAAATTTTGGTACTTTTCCGTTAGCCGGGCACAAATTTCGCCAAAATTTGGCGGAATTCCACATTATTTGGCAATTTTTCGTTTGCGCCCGGCTAAAATGATGTCGCCAATTGTGAACCAAACACGAGCCAAGTCGGCGGGCGCAAATGTCGCCACAATTTGGCGGAATTCTGCATTATTTGGCGATTTTTCGCTTGAGCCCGGCTAACGGAAAAGTACCAAAATTTTAAATGAATGAGTGGAAACTACCGAAGAAATAAAAAACAACCAGAAAACTGGATCACCCCCGCCCTGCCGAAGCATCAGGATAGACTGAATAACAGCCACTGCAATAGCTCAAGTACTGAGGCCGGAGTCCTCGTACAGGGTGACTACAGAAACTGTGAAAAAAATTCCCCTGACTAAACTTACAACATTTCCCTGATTTACGGCTACTAATTATATTAGTTTCCAGGCTTTCTCCCTACTCAGAATCACTGTAAGTGTACAATATACATTATTAAAAACATTTTTACAAGTTATTAAATATGAAAAAATAATATATTTTTATGAAATTTAATTTTTAAAAAATGGAATGAACATACTAAAAAAATCTATTAAAACGGTATTATTACATTTCTTATATGTAAAAAATACGGGAAATTTTAACAAAATACTTTACTTCTAAAACTGCAAAAGAATTCTAAGAAACATTAAAATTGCAACACAAGTTAAATTATATTAACAATATAGGTTATTATGATCTTTGCTCAAAACTTTAAAACAGTTCAATAACAGTGCTTTTTGCATGAGTACCAGAATAACATGTTGCAGCATAAATATAAAAATGGTATAATTATAGTTATCTAATAATATATATTTTAGCAAAGATTTAAACAAGAGAAACTGCCAAAATATTACTTCAAATCTTTATTCTTTAACAAATCAAGAAATTAATTGCTCTAATCAAAAACTTATGCTTTTGTAAATGAATAGAAAATGTTTTTTTTTAAAATTCTATTTATTATTACAAATAATGCTAGACATAAGATACTAATTTATAGATAATAACTCAAGTAACACATAACTACTAATTTTCCCTGATTTTTTAGATATTTTTACGAATTTCCCTGACTTTTCCAGATCGATAAAATTCCCTGATTTTTCCTGGTTCTGTCGCCACCCTGTAGTAGCCATCACCGGGCATGGTCCGACCCCTCCCGAAGGAAGGGTACTATCACTGGTGGGAGGACCCAGTGCCCCGCCATTACTACACCCCCAGCGAGAGTCCCCAGGGTTCATACTGTATAAATGATAGTAAAATTCAGGAGTTTCTAAGGATTTTTTCAGGAGTACAGTACAGAAAATTCAGGAGATAACATGAAAAAAAATCAATTGTAGGGGAGAAGGAATTTATAAAATTGGCAAAAAAGTATACTAAATATCAATTATCCCATCTTTCCTAATTGCGGTGACTCGACGCATGCACGGTAGACTCTTTCGGCGCTAAATAAGGTCAGAAGTAAGAATTCCGGATTCCAGCAACTTTTTATCGATAAGGAAAAACAGAAACGTCATATTTTTGTGTTTTGTCATAATTTTATTTTTTGCTCTTCGATTAGAATTTTTCAGGAGACAAAAAAGAAATATCAGGATAAAACAGGGTGCGTAGTGAGAAACTGCAGAAAAAATTAAGCACTTTTAAGGACTTTTTAAGCACCTTAGTCAAAAAAATTAAGCACCTTTGTACATGCATGCATACATACATCGACACCCGCATTTTCTAAGCATATGATTATTTCTGTTTTATAATAATGCATAGTTTTTATTGAAAATTTAAAAAAATATATATTTTAATATTTATTTCTGTATTTGCACAACGTCTTCTATTGTAAAATAAAGGATGTATTTTTGATTTTACAAAAAAATTAAAAATAATGCAAATTGTCATTATCAAAAATTAAATCAACTTTTATAAGATTAACAATAAAAATCTGTTACCCTTTTCAACATTTCTTGAAATTAACAAATTACTATTTAATTTGCCCCTTCGGGATAATTATTCCAGTATTTCAATATACGGCTCTACCCATTGTTGAAGTAAAAGGGAGCATAAAAAAAGTTCATTAATAAAGGGTTTGAAAAAAAAAATTAAATCATATAGTTTTGAAAATTGGTACACATGCTCGTGATGGTCTTCTGATGAACGTACAAAAGTCCCTGGCCCTGAGTGATTTAACGAATTAAAGAGCGTAAAATTCCCTACAAAAATATGCTTTTATTTTTCTTCTAGCTTTAATGGTTTCCGAGATAATAGGTCTCAAAGTTTGCCACCATCTTGGATTTTATCCCCATTTTCTCAGTTTTTCTTGAATATCTCGAAAATTATTTAGTTTTCAAATCACACATGATACAACAAATTAAAGAACGTAAAATTCCCTACAAAAGAGTGCTTTTATTTTTGTTCTAGTTTTAATAGTTGCCGAGATAACGGACTTCAAAGTATGTTACCGTCTTTGGTTTTCATCCCCCTTTTAAAGTTTTTCTTAAATATCTCGAAAACTATTAAAACTAAAAGAAAATTAAAAGCATGTATTTGAAGGGAATTTTACGATCATTAATTTGTAGTATTACATGTAATTGAAAATTGAATAGTTTTTGAGAAATTCAAAAAAAGACGAAAAAAGGGAGATGAAATTGAAGATGGCGGCAAACTTTGAGATCCATTATCTCTGAAACTATTATAGGTAGAATGCATGTATTCATAGGGAATTTCACGCTCTTTAATTTGCTAAATCAATTGTAATTTGAAAACTGAAGAGTTTTCGAGATATTCAAGAAAAACTGAAGAAGGGGGTCGAAATCCAATACGGTGGAGCGAGCCCCCCCCCCCCCCAGGACCAGGAACTTTTAGTATGTTCATTAGGAGAGTTCCTCACGAACATGTGTACCAATTTTCAAAATTATATGATTTAATGTTTTTCCATCCCCATTTTGGGCCTCCGTTGACTGGACTATAAGCATTATCTTAACATGTTTTGACACCCCTGGATCTATCTCATCCAGGATTCCTTCCCTTTCGTCGGTTTTCCTTCTAGATACCGGTAAACAAAGCTTTATGACTATGTTTTTGATATCGTATTCAACGTCTGGGGAAACAAACAAAAAAAGAATTTTTTCTTTGCACTTCTCGAGAAAATTAAGCACTTTTTAAGGACCGTTTTTTCAAAATTAAGCACTTTTAAGGTGCTTAAAAATGGTTTTCAAATTTAAGCACTTTTCATGACGCTACGCACCCTGTAAAAAACACAATTTTCAGGAGTTTTCAGGGCCCTTAGGAAAAAAAAGCAAAATTCAGGAATTTCAGGAGGAGTACGAACCCTGGCCCCCTTACTTATCTGACAGCATAAGTAATATTTAAGCATAGATGAATTACATTAATGGATTTCAAAAGATTAGAAAGATATTAATTGGAGACAATTAAGAAATTTGGAACCAGCTCCAAAATATAACTTCGTCATATGCGTTTTTGTAAAACAAAACAGAATAAATTCTAATGCTGCATTTTTCTAAAATTCATTACTGCATTATAAATATTCTGTAGCATAACTTATGCAGTTGGTTGAATTTTCCAAAACAAACTAATAGCGAGTCCAAAATCCATAAACAATGGATGATTTCCGATTACATAACTACATGCAATTAAAAAATAGCATCAAAAATGCACTTTTAAATTCCAGTTTAAAATAGAAAATCTTCAAAATGAAAAGCAAATCCGATCCTAAATTTTTGAATATTGTGAAAGACTTATAAAGCATACAACAACATTCCTTGGATAAGCTGTCTTTTTTTTTTTTTCTTTCTCTCTCGTATATGAAATACACAAAAAGTACTGTAATTGTCAAAAAAATTCAAACTCGAGATTTTGATGAATCTCCATGTTTTAGACCTCCCCGGGTCCGAAAAACACAATTTTGGAATTATGTTTGTCTGTGAACACGATAATTTAAAAACAGTTTGAGCCAGAGGGATGAAATTTGTACATGGGCTTTGCACAACATTAATAGATTATTATAAAACTTTGGATGAAATCTGCTTACGGGAAGTCTGGCTGTCTGTTTGTCCATGCCCGTATAAACACGATAACCCAAAAACTTAATTACCTAGAAGGATGAAACTTGGTACACAGTTTTATCATCATAAGTGTAAGTCTGTATCAAATTTTGGACTAAATCTGTCAAATGGTTGACTGTCTGTTGGGCTGCATATTCACATGTAATATGAACACAATAACACCTACACGCAATAAGATAAACAAAAATTGGTACGGGGTCTTCTAAATCTAAGTGTAAATCTATAACGAATTTTTTTCCCCCCAATCGGTAAAAAAAAAAAAAGGGGGGGGGGGGGGAGCCGCGTCCGCTTGGAGTATTTCTTTAAAAAATGTATATAACATCTTTTGGATAATTTTGTAATTTCTTCTCGAAACTAGACTTGTTTGACGAAACAAAAGGTTATATAGAAAATCATTCCTAAAGAGTTAGTATATATTTTGTTTGCTCATTTTTATGTCCTACATGATTTACCAATCAAACTTCCAGTGAATATTTATGATTACACAACTAATAAATAAGTGTATCTATATGTGGTTAATCTAAGCAGTTTATGATTATACTGATCATTGTACAGTTTTAGTTCAAAATCAGAAATCATCATGCTTATTGTTAAACATTTTTTTTCTAAATGGAGATAAATTAGTTACGCAATGCAAAACACTTTCATAAGTACTTAATGTAGTTGAAGGATTAAATATAAACATGCTGGTGTTCTTTTAGGTATGTTTCATAGCACATATTTATTTCTCAATTTGATGTATCAATATAAAATGTGAAGAACAAATAAAATGCTATAGCTCTTGAGAGAATGACTTAATGTTTAAAAATATTCTACAGAAAAAACATAATGTTGGAACATCCACCACTAACATCAAATATAATAACAACAGCAGGCCTAATATGGCAATATACAATATAATCTGGCCAAATATGGCAGAAGGGGAAGCCAGATACTCCCTTCCTACCACACCCTTTTTAACTGAAAACGCTCTCTTATTCATGTTTTCTGACCTCTTAGTACAATGCTTTATAAATTTTGTTATGCAATGCAAGGCATGTATTTCAAAAATTTATAGTGAAAAAAGGATATCTAAGAATAAAATTATCATATACATTTTGATATAAATTTTATGTCTAACTTAATTGCAGAATGCATAAATACACTGAAAAGTTTTAAACTGTTCTGTACAGTACTATTCACGTAGTTTCAATCCTTTCAAAAATAATTTAAACTTATTTTACCATTTGTTCAATGTGAAAACAGGGTGTGTACTCAAATCTGTAGAAAAAAAGCAAGCACTTTTTAAGCACCTTAAGGGGAAAAGTAAGGACTAGCAAAATCTTTAATGCCGATGTCATCTTTTTTTCTTCTTTTAACTAAACAGGATTTAGGTCATAAAATATAGGTACAGGAGAGAAATTTAGTACCTATCCTACTGTCATAACTAAAATATATTCTCATTAACTTGTTACAGGAAAACATTTCTATATGCAGAAAAATAAACCAAAAATACTTATGCAACAATATTTTGAGGTACAAAATTAGAATGCTATATCATTAATTTCAATTACTTTTATACATAAAATAGTTCTTGCTAGGAAAACTCATAACATCTTCTTAAAAATAATGAGTTTTAAGCATCATGATAAAAAACAAGCACTCTATACAAACTTTGAATAAAAAGTAAGCACTTTTAAGGGCCTTCTAAAACGAAAATAAAAAGTAAGCAGTTTTTAAGCACTTTTCATGACCGTACACACCCTGGAAAAGAAAGGCCTAACATAAAAATGTCACAACTGCCAGTTTTTGAAAATGTCCTGAATCAATGACAGCTTCTTCATTTTATTACAAAGAATTCTTTTCAAACTAAGTTGGCCAGTAGGGAGGGCAGATAGTCGTCAGCTTCCCCCAATAGATTTTTTTTTTTTTTATCTATACATACTATTTTTAGAGATGTAACCAGTGTTGGCTTGTCCATAAGGGCTGCAGTACCCCCCAAATTATTTTAAAAGCTTTTATTTCCATTTTTATTCTAATTGGCTTACTTTTCCACTTTGAGAGTTCAACGACCAATGAAAATGGCAGAAAAAAAATCCTGTCGGAAAATCGGAAGGCTAAGGTAGATTCCTTTTGTGTGGAGATTTAAGGAAAAGCACATTTTGTCTTATATTTTAATTATGATTATAATTTCAAAAATAAAAGCGTGTGAAATAGAATACAAATGATGAGAGCTTTCTAACAAGGAGTAGCATGCCTAGGTTGAAATGCAGTTTAATTTTAGGGGGTGAAAATCACTTTTTAGCTCGTAACTTTTAAGCAATTGTAGCTATCAAAACCCATTAAATACAGAAGTTGTTCGTTATGAAAAGACGATAATTTGAATTTTCTTTCCATCTTCAATAGTAAGTGAATTACGGGGAAATGAAAATTTCAGACCCCACCATCTCCACCCCCTTTGAGCGGGACAGCCCATCTACGAACTCGACCGAGATTTTCACCATCCTTACAACATATCCCTCACTGGTTAAAATCTAATAAAAAAATTGGCTTAAAATCTAAAAGTTTACTTTCAGCTTATCTTGACCATGAAATATATAATCAACTATCTGATACACCTGGCGATACAAGAGATGAAAAATAATTTCCTATCTAATTCCTTTAATTAAAAAAAAAAAAAAAAAAAACCTTTTTGTCTAAAATATTCTGATGCACAAAATTCTTTTATAGTCTGACTGTTTTGCTATTTAAAAATCAGAAAGTCAATTGAAACAAACGATTTTTTAATGAGAATATGAAATAAACCAAACAAATTTTAATAAGATATTATTGTTCAGAAAATCCATTTAAATTGAGCCAAACAATTTTTAATAAAATATTATTATACACAAATTCGTTTTCGTGTGAAATGCTTGTGAATAAAAATGAAAATATCAATTGAACCAAATGATTTTTAAAACCTTTGAATACTAATTTTCTTCATATGTTATTAATATTTTTTTAAAAAAGAATTACATATTATTTAATTAAACATTGTAACATTTTAGCTTTATTTACTTAAATTAGCACTTGACGGAGTTCCAAAATAAAATCTTTCTAGCTTCTGAATCTTTTATTTTTAATTAGAATGAGAAAATATGTTGTACGAAGGAATTTTCAAATCTCCTAGCTTCTCAAAAAGCTAAAATAATTTTTCAGTTCATAACTTCTAAGCAATTGCAGTTCTTAAAAAAACTTAAGGCATAAAAGTTGTTCTTTATGAGAAGACAATAATTAGCTCCTTTGAAATTTTCTTTCTATCCTCAATTGTAACAGAGTTATGGTGAAATGATAAGTTGAGGGGGAATCGAAAATGGCTTTTCAAATACAAAAATTGTTCCTTATGATAAGGGAATCATTAGCCTAACTGGAATTTTATTTCCATTTTCAAACATAAGGGAATTATGGAGAAATGAAAATTTCAACTCCCCCACCATTTCCACCCCCTTTGAGCTGTGATAGCTCATCTACCAACTCGGCCCAGACATTCAATATGTTTACAACATATTCCTCGCCGGTTACAATCCAATTTACTCTAGTTATCATGTTCACAAGAAAACATGGGCAAAGTCCAGAGATATAAAGAAAAGAACATTTTGCCCTCTATTTTCATAAGGTTTGGAGATGCAAGAATGAAAGAGGGTGGAAGAGACTGCAAATGACGAGAGCTTTCCAACAAGGGGTAACACTCATAGGTTGAGATGTACTTTAAGTTAGGGGTGGGTGGGAGATTACTTTTCAGTTCATAACTTCTAAGCAATCGCAGCTATAAAAAAACTTTGAATACAAATATTGTTCATTATGATAAGGCAATAATTCGCATAATTTGAATTTTCTTTCTATTTTCAATTGTAAAGGAATTATGGGAAAAGAAAAGTTTCCACCCCCCCCCCTTTGAGCTGAATAGCCCATCTACGACCTCGACCGAGATTTTAACTATTCTTACAACATATCCCACGCCGGTTAAAATGAAATAAAAATTACTCCAGTTATTGTGTTCACAAGATAACATGGGAAAAAGCGTTATAAATACATATATATTTACACACATATATAAACTTTTTAACGAAGGGTGGTTTGGGGTTTGATCGGTGAAGATCTGCAGAAATTTCCCAGAAGTTGTGTCATGAGAACTATTGCAATAGGTAGAGTTCCTATAAGGAATCTACCTAAAAAGGGAATAAAAACATAAAAGGAAGACGGAAAATCAATCAAGAATTAAGAGAGAGAGACAGACCAGAGCTACATAGAGCTTTACTCCTCCTAAGAATCAAAATTCACACACTGAGCAATGTAGAGTGCTAAGTTGGAAGAAGAAAAAAAAGCAATCCTTTCTCCATTTGAATTTAGAAGCACTTGAGCCGTGGTTTTCACAGCTCTCGTTTGGCACAACTTCCGCCTTTGCCTTCCTCATTTGGCCTTTTTTTTGCTCTCTCTCAGTAGTTCAGACACTAAGTAGTTTTTACAATCAAATTCTAGAGGAGTTGTAATTTTTTGCTCCTTTATGTTTTTTTGGTGTTCTGATTACGAATTTGATGTTTGCCACCAAAAATGTTTGTTGGAATTTTAATTATAGCCAAAAAACATGAAAAAAACTTGTTTTTTCCACAGTTTTTGCTTATAATTCAAAAACTATAAATTTTTAATGTATTATCATTATAAACCAAAATAATCAGCACAAAGTTTCCTACAACTTAGGTCTATACAACTTTTGCAGCTCAGCTTATTTCTGAGCTGCCACTACAGGTAACGAATAGTGATATGGCCGAATAGCCGGATATTCAGCAAATTTTAGGCCAAATACCTACTCTTTAAAAACATTTTACTTTAGATTCTAAATAAAATGGTTCTCAAATTTTGAATGAAAAAAAAAAAAATAAAGACTACTAAAATGGTTTTTTTTTTTAAAATTATTTGCATATTTAAAAAAATTAACACCTTGGTGTGCTTTTTGTAATATTTTAAATATCTGAATTCCAATAATAAGGAATCAGAAACACTTTATTTGGGATTGCTTCACAGATATAAAAAAAGTCATCATTGGCGAACTGGACAATGGCAAACACAAAAGAAAATTCAGTGGATAAATTAAAATTACTAGAAATAAAATCCTATTTTGATAAAGAACTTCTAATAGCTAAGGTCACTTAACAGGGCACAGAACATAATGAATCCACTTAATTGGTGAAGAAAAAATTTTCTAGACCTGCAAATTTAGCAAGAAAATATCTTTCACCTCCTGCAAGCACAGTATATAGACAGCATTTCTTTTTTGAAACTGGTAATATATATGAAACTAAATGGAATAGACCTTTTCCTGAAAATGTTCAGAAATTAATATTCTTGCATCATAATTTCAGGCATTAAAAGGAATAATATGTAACATTATTAAATACACTTATGTACCTACTCTGTGCAAGTTAAAATTAAATAACTAATAGGAGATTTTTTTTATAGTAAATGTCCTTAAATGTAATTCTGAAATAGTCTTTCTTATATATATAGATTTTAAAGCACATTAAAAAAAATTATTGATCAGGAATTTATTTGTCCAAATATTCGGCTTTTACCGAATAATTGGACATAAAAATTGGGCCAAATATTCGTTACATCCCTACTTATTTAAAATTATTATACAATGCGGTAGTCAACTTACTAACTTTTGGTTAATAAATAAGACTGATTTTTTAAAAAAATATTCAGTAGATTTCAGGTTTTTTTAGCATGACAAGTCATTTGATAATGTGAAAGTCTACATTATTTTTTTCTTAAACATTGAATTTGCTAAAAACAATAATTAAACACAGAATAAATAACTTACCAAGTCTTTATTGGGAGGGTAAGTAACAGGTAACTTTGTTTCTTTTGGACTTTTGGGGCTTCTTAACTGATTTTTTGGCATACCCAATTGTACGATTTGTTGAACAAGAAGATCACTTTCATCATTATCTGAATCATCATCTGAGTTGACTAGATCATTCTTGATGTCATCCAGCTTAAAATGGAAAAACATAGTTTCTTTTAAAATTAAACACACACTAAAAAAAGTTTCATAAAAAAATAACATGCAAGACACTTTGCAAAACTGTTACATTGTTCAAAAAATTCATTCATGCATATTTTAACCTAACGCCCGAAATCACCCCCCGGGGGGGGGGGAATCTTCACTAGAAGTAATTTATTATAGATACATATTACTGAAAAGCAGTTCTTAAAAAAAATTGCAAACATCATTAAAAATTATAATTCAGAATATCTCTTATCAAGATAAATTTTCAAATTTAGTTTATTAACATCTAAATTTACAAAATATTTTTGTTTGGGTATTCATATAAATTTACAATATTCAGATATAACAAGCATTCAAAGTCATCAACAGAAACTTTCAGTCACAATATTCTGGAATTTTTTGCAATCATAACTGATCTTTTTTTTGATTGAACCATTTTCATCATTAGTTAATGAAATATCATCTGGCTCTGAAACTGTAAATGACACATTTATAAATGCACGCAAGCCCTTATATTTTGTCACTCTTTTTAAATGCATGATCAGCCATTCAAATACTATACAAAGTTTTAGGTAGGCTAAGAAATATAACTTTAAAAGAATGAATGAGTTTCCATTGTTAGGAATTGTAACAAGTTGGGGATATGTTGGCTTTCTAACTTGCAAAATAAATTTTCGCAAGTCATAAATGGAAAGAATTTTGTCTGGAAGATTAAATAAAAATTATTTCACACATGCTTGAGAGACTGTATAAGACAAAACATGCAATAAACAATAATTCAATGAATTCTAAACTGGATTATATATGAAAAAAATAAAAAAAAATAAAATGATGCATGAAAATTTTTGCTAAAGAGAAAATTTGAATAATGATAAAACTACGAGACAATGAGCGTGAAGATAAAAACCTTTCGATTACAGACAGATGAATTAAAGGGGAAAAGAAAAAAGAAAAAAAAAAAAAATGGAGATTTTTTTAGGAGAGAGGCAAGAGCAGGAAAAGGATTTCCTGGCTTTGTAAGTTACTAGAAGATATGCATTTCCTTCGGATCACCCACGAGGTTACATATTCTTGTCTGCTCTCATAATCAACATGCATTTTGTACACAAAGACAAATATGTCAGACAAAAATGGATGAACATAGCAAACACTTTGGAAAGACTGGGCTTTTGTGTGAGAAATAGTTAAACATGGTAACAAAATATAATAAAAAAATACCCTTATGATAAAGCAATTAAAATAGGTTTTAAAAAACAGTTTTACTTCTAAGTAGCCCCAAATTTTAAATTGTAATGATCTGAATTGTATTTTATAAAAATATCAACATATCTTTTTTCAATGAGTGACTTCTAATAAAAGAAAACATATGTATTAAAAGCAGAAGAGTTTTCATCGGGCAAATGTGAAAATAAAACCATAATGAAATAGTAGCGAACAAGAACAAGCCGGAGGAAAAAAAATCAAGTGAGTGAAGGCCACCTGGGGGTTAGAGGGAGAGAGAAAAGGAGCATCTCACAGTTGGCTGTGTACCAAAGGACTGCAGCCATTGCAGCCCAAGCCATCACCAGACTCAGTGGGAGGAAACTTGGGTTTCTCCTTCCAAAGCATCACTTTGATCTTTTTGAGAGCTGCTTCTGAGTAGTCCCAACTTGTGTATCTCCTACTTATTGATGCATTTTCTGCCTCCTTTCTTCGTTTTCTTTAATTTGTTTCCAATTTCGTAGGTTGAATTCTTTAATGTGAAAAAATAACCAATTCCTCCCTTCCATCCATGGGTTTTGCATGGGTGGCCTTCGCTCCCTTGATTTATTTTTCTTCGCTTCTCCTCATTTGCTATAATTTCCTTATTGTTTTGCTTTCACGTTGTCCTGAAGGAAACTCACCTGCTTTTAATGAACATTCATTTCCTTTTATTAAAAGTCACTCATTGAGAAGAAACAAGCTTTTAAAATAATTTCAACAGGTGCTGCAGCCATACTGGACGAGCAGCCACTATGTATATGTGTAGCGAAATGATATGTTAATTTGTGTAAAAGAGTATTTACAAAAACATTGATCTCTATTTTCACCATGATAACTCACCTCAGTATTAACTCAATGGACAAAAGATTTTTTTTCTTTTACTTTACTATCATACTTTTCGACCAGCTAGATATGAAAACTGAAACTGCTTTTTAAATTTGCCCTTATAAATATTACGAATTTTAACTAATCAAATAAATACTGGATGCAATTCTTTAAAGCTATTTGTTACTGAGTAGAATATGTGTTTAACCCTAGACACCAAAGTATTTGTATAACAGACTACTGACCTTCACCAGTATTACGAATTTGAGATGTTCCCATAACACTCACACTAACTACAAAATTATTAAATTGATAGTAAACAGATGATAACAGAGATGTGTACTTGTTACTTTTTGAGATTTGCTGTAATCGTCACCTAATAATTGAGTGTTTAGTGATAATGTGCAGAAGTTAGCATTATTATCATAACTGGCCACAAGGGAGGATTTTTGCGTTTTTTTTTTTTTACATTTTATTAATATCCTAACTATTTCTCATGACAGATGGATTTGAAAATAAGACGAAGAGGAAATTTTGCAGCTTTTGAATGATTTGTACAATAAAATGATTGAAGAACATGACAAAAGATTATCGAGGTACGAACAAGAATCTGCATGATCTTCTGAAGAGAATTTAAACTTTCTCTATCTGTTTGGAAAAACACAGATTGACAAAACAGGTCAATAGAGATATTTGAGAAGAAAACAATTTTAACATCTGACAATATTGAAATATTAACTTTTATTACTTTTCTGTATAAATTATATAATATTAAAATACTCTCAAGTTACACAATGGTGCAGCGTAATCAATAACGGTTTTTGCACCAGTAAACTCTATCAAACCAAATCAAACTCAAGTTACACAAATTTATTTGAAATAAATAAAAGAAATATAAGAATTTTCATGCTGATTAGTAGTAGTTTATGATAAGTTATAGAGTAACACTGATTTAAGTTTAATTATTTAAAGTTAATATAATTATCTTACCTGATCTTTAGATTGAGAAATCAGATTAAATGTTGAAAACTCTTCTTCTTTTGCAAAGTTTCTTTGGTTAGAAACAGATTCTGGTGCAACTAGGTTCAAATTTTCTTTACCCAATTCCTGCTTTAATTGCCTTTCTTGTGAAAGCTGCATAAATTTTGAAGCATTTTTGTATTATTTGAAAACCATAAGTAATATTTTTGAAGGACAGCAATAAGTTTTGGAAAATATCATTTTAAGAAACACATGCATACAAATATCACTATACATATATATTGAAAAGGTTTCATACATTTCCTTTTTTTCCCCCTCCAATTCATAAACATTTTCTTCATCAAAATTTTTACCTTTGATTTTCATTATCTTTCTACTTAAACTGCAGTATAATTTAACAATATAGATAGAAAAGTTTGAATTTATTTTTTATTATGTTTCAATTAATATTCCTTTCACATCAATATTAAGAGAAATGAAAAAAAAAAAAAAATCAAGGTCACAATGGAATTTCACTTCATTATAATATTTTCAATGAAAACAATGACCCCTTAACATTTTTCTGATGTTTAGGTCCCTTTTCATGGCTAATGATTGCCCGCTGAGTCATAATGCTTAAAGAGAGTTTTCTTGCAGGTTAAACATTTTGCAAAACATGTATTTTTTCAACACATTCCAACCATGTTGACTAGTTAAGGTCCCCGTGGCAGAAAATTATTATGCTTTCTATGACAAATTTCATTAATACCAAAATCTTTCTGCAAGAATGTTCCGTAAAGTAAGAATTTACAAATGGACAAATCTAAGAGTAATTCATAAATAAAGTAAAATATTTAATTTAACAATTTAAGCTTTATTTAGTGTTTAAATAAAACACATATATACACATACAATTAATTCTCTCAAAAATATAATTTGTTTCCAATGAAAATCTTTCTTGAGGAAACTTTTGCCGTTCTGCGACATTGTTGCTGCGTCACCGCGATTCTGCCACAGGGATTAGGGTTAAGTTCCTTATCACACCAACCATGATTAAACACACTTTTCTTTGACATTTTGCAGCATAGAAATAAAATATTTTACAATATTTCAACTGATTACATTAAGGAATTTAAAATGTTAAACATCAGCCTACAAACAGACCTCCACAGACATATAGAAACAGACTAACAACCACTTTAGCAATACTAACAGAATAACTCTGTGTGTTACACTAAAAACGAACAGTACACTCTGCAAACAAGTTTGCCCTTTCTAAGAAGTAGTTCATCTACAATAGGTAATTAAGTAATAACTAAACAGCTTCTCATTGTCAGTTTAAGAAGCAACTCCCCCCAACTGTCATTGTTTGTTGCTGCCCCAGGGAGGAAGGGATGGAACAATGTGGATTCTGACTTTCGTCAGAATCCACATTGTTCCATCCCTTTTTCGTTGTAGAGGGTTTTTCCATCCCTTTTTCGTTGTAGAGGGTTTCGTCAGGCTCTGGTAAGACTGGAATGTGTTGTAGTGAACAATAGGTGGTATGGAGAACTGGTTTAAGGAAAGAAACATACTTTCTTCTAGCAGTATCAAGTTGTTATAAAAAAAAATCATTTGAGGGGAATTTTTACACAATTTTTTTTAAGAGAAAAAAAGGAAAATAAATTATTCCAAACTGAATTTCTTTACTTAAGAAATTTTTCCAGGTTTTCACCAAAAAAAATGCAAAGTTCCCTGACTTTTCCAGGTTATCCAAGTGGGTAGATACCCTGTTAGTTGCAATAAAGATTTGAACATAAAGTAGTCAGAATAATCTTGATGTATAATGAATAATTTAAACTTTTTAAAAAAAGAGAAGAATCTTACGATTTCATCAAGTATTTTCAACTGATGTTCTGGACTGTTAGATACTGGCAATTCATTGGTGGTGACACTACTGCATGATGATATTTCAAGTACAGAACTTTTTCCTGCTTCACTTTGCATACTGTTAGACTTATGGGGCATTCCTAATAAAACACATTCCTTTAAAATTCCATCATCATCGTCATCATCACTAACATAATTGTCAGAAAATGAACAGTTTGGAGCATCAAAGGATTCCTACAAAAAAAAAAAAAAAAAGCAAGAATAAGTTATAACATTTTAATCACTGAACATGGAATCATCATACTAAATTAGTAAATTCTGATACATTGGCACAAAATTTATATAAATGATGGTAATTTTTACTGATGATAATTATAATAAAATTATTACCTAAATTGAACATACATAAGCACAATTTAATTCATAAATAACTGGTTCAAAGGAGTATAGTTAAACACTTTGCTGTTTTAGCTACATAATGCTGCAATAAAACTATCTTTAGAAAATGTGAATAAATTTTTATCATTAAATAGTGAAATTGTTTAAGATAAATACTATTATAATTATCAGCTACTTCATCTTGTCAAAATTATGCAATCTTGATAAACTAATTTAAATAAATATTAAATACATAATTTTTTTCATAAAAATACCTTTCAATGTCCATTAGTTCACGAGTGAAATACATGGAAGAACAAAATACTAAGAATTTCCTAACATGTGTTAATTTCTAATTTTTAATTCTACACCATTTTTTTATCCATTTTACAGCTGTAATTGCAAAATTTACACAAATGACTTAGGCAGAAAACACAAGAAAAATAATCTAAAATATTAATTTTGAACTTAATAAATAAAATGTGTCAATTAAAAAAAAAAAAAAAAAAAAAAAAAAAAAAAAAAAAAAAAAAACCCGGTTTCTGAAAATCTTTTTATTAAAAACTTATCTACTTGAAGTAAAAATTATAATGAGTAAATTATTTTATAAATTACTAAACTGTCCAAAAATTATTTTCACCCCATACGGCGCCCCACCAAGTTTACTCAGGTTCTAGGCATAGAATTAAATTAAATTAGTGTGTTAAACTGTTAAAAAGACAAAAAAGTAATCACATACATATCGAAATGCAGAGAAGGGTTAATTTCCCAGTATTTATCAATTTTTGAGATTCATTATTCTTACAACAAGTAGATCTAAGAATAGCTTATATGACATGGAGATTTTATAGAAATTTTAGGTGTCTTCTTTAAAAGAAGAAAAGGTATTAAAAAGTGAACAAATTTTTACTCATTACTCAAAAGCTTTTCTGAGAAAATGGGGTGGGGGGCAGAAACTCAGAAATTCCTAAGTTAATTTAAACAACTTTAAAACTTTAACTTAACTTTTTAAATTTAACTAGCTATTCAGTTAAATTTTCATCCCTATTGTTAGAGACCAGAAAAATTACTGTAATGCACATAGGATGCTGGAGGTTGCAAAAGTTCGGCACACATCAATCGTAAACCGCAGAAACGGAACCAGTCCCAGACACAAAATCTTTTTAAAAGGAGGAAGGTTACGTTTTTTAATCAAAAATGTATAGTAATACTTCAATTAACTGTCACTTGTTTAACCATCAATTTCTGTTATCCGTCATTGTCTAAAAAAATTTGATCTGCCATTTCTCTACATTACTACTCTTATATTGAAGTTTATATTGATAATTTTATTAAATTAAATATAAAATGTATGTATTATTCACATTTAAAAGATTTTATTTTCATTCTCATCCCAAGCCAGCAGTAAAATCCTGTTAAGCTACATATGCATTATGAGATTTCTATTATGCATCACAGTGCTGGTTCGGAGGGTGACAGTTAATCAAAGTTCTACTGTACATGAAATATGCATTGGCAGACAGCCTCAAGTTTTTAGAAAATATTAAATTTTACTTCAACAGGAGTGATAGCAAATAGTTTTTTTTTATATCTCCTATAATATTAATATTTTGTGATTTATTCTCCTTTTGCAGTTAGTAATTCAAATAGGCTTTTCTTCATGCCTTTCACAAGCACATCTACAGGTTTTATTCTAGTTAATCATGTTTGACATTTTGAAGAAATTTTTTGAAATTTAACATAAAATTAAGGATAAATGGGGAAAAAAACCTACATAGAGACAAATTAATATTTATTTACACTATAGCTACAAAGGATATTTGGAAAATAATTTGTGAAAAGCGTTAAATTGCGCTTTGAACAAAACGTGAAAAGCTTTTTTCCCAAGGCATCTTCCTACAATTTGTTTGCTTATCTATTAGTGAATTATGCCACCTTTCTTTTTTTTTTGGCATCAATTATTTTAGGTAGCTTCCTTACAGGAAGTCTACCTATTGCAATGATTCTCATGACACGACTTCCAGAAAATTTAAGGCCACTGAATCGACAACACTCCTCGCAACAAGGTCATGGAAAATTGTTCTCTTTTGCAAGTGAGGTGAGGTGGGGGCCCCCCCCCCCCCCTCTGATACTTAAGTCGCTATATCATGGTTGGCTTTTGTGAGAAGATTCACACTTCACTACTGAGAGAAGTATTTTTTGCCCTCTAAATTTTAAATTAAGTTAAGATAAATGTTGATTTTTCACAATTTTTAAACATTTTATGCACAAACCACTTCTAATCCATTTTAAAATATGGAAAGTGACCCTTCCTCTGATATTAAACTTAATGTTATGCGACCTTTTTTGTGGAATTTTATCAATTTTTTAGTCCTGTTTCAAATTATAAACGCCTCACCAATCCTTCAACAAACTCAATTAAAATGTCACAATCAGAACAAAAGAGACAATAATACATCAAATTAAAAAAGAATTGAAATAGTTTTTCACTCTTAGAAATGTTTTTAATATATAAATTTATAACCACTTTCTGATTGCATATGATTATGTTTTAAACACTTGTCTAATAATGGCTCGAATCATACAATTACATTTTTTATTTCAAAAAATTCCTCTTTTATTTTTAGACCATTTTTGTTAAAAATTGAAGTGCATTTCAAATTGTAGCAACAAGTTCAAATTAATATTTGAGAAGCAGCAGTTATTAAACTGCATTCAGTTACTGTTTTCTGAACTTTAAATTTGACTTAAAAACTGAGAAAATTAGAATTTATTCATCTAAAAATGATCTTTTTATACTATTTCACTAGCAGAACGCGCACGGCGTTGCCCGTGGAATCAGGACTTCAAAAACATGAAAAAAAAAATCGCCCACAATAACACGAAAAAGTTTTGAAACAAAATCAAAACAAAAGATACACATTGATTTTCCCGCGATAATGACATGTAGAAAAGCAGTACAGAGTACGTTATTCCAAAACAATAATAAAAAAAAATTGCAACGTGAAAATCTTTAATATACAGCAATGGTGTATCTAAGTTATGCTGATGCAATACAGTCTCAAACCACAGTACCGTGACGTTTCAAGGTCACGACAGTACCCCCTTCGTCACCCCCCTGGAGCTTGCGTGAAAAGCTATGGCACATTTTACGCAGATGGTAAAGAAACTCTTTTAGATCATCACGAAAAAAATTCTCTCATAATTCAGCGAATTACGTTAGAAGTTCAAAGCCAACTTATCACCCATGTCAGAATCTTCCAGCACTGCTTAATTTACGACTAAACCCTAGCGTCCAACGAAATGATTTCAAATTATTCCTAGCAAAACATGCTAAAAATTGAGGAGAGAATAATTCCAACAGATGGCGCTAGCCGTAGCCAGGGAGAAACTCACCGTTCCGGAGAAAGAACTTCATTCGAAAAGAATTTTTTTAACCCTTTAAGAAAAAAAATTATTAAAAACGAACGGACAAAGATATTTTAACCGTTCTTGTTTTAAATGAGAGATAAATACCTCTGTTGTTACCATAAAAAAACTGAAAATCATAGGTTTATTAGAACGTTGGATGCGAGGGAAAAAAACATTGACAGTTAAAAATATAAGGAGAAAGTGACAATTTTTAAAAAAATTCTCAAAATTCAGTAAATTACGTTAGAAATTCAAAACTAACTTCATTAGAACGGAAATCGCATGCTCTTTCCGATGGTGTATATATTTTTATCGTAAACTTATTCATAACTATTCTATTGAGAAATTAGTGTGAAAAATCAACCAAAACAACACAAAACATTAAATAAAAAAAATTCTAGATTAAAATTTAAAATTTCGGCTTCGAGGTGCATTCAGTCACCATTACGACTACCTGTGTACCAAATTTCATGGCTGTAAGTGCGATAGATTCGTCTGGACATCGCCGACAAACACACACACACACACGCACACAAACATTGCCTTTTATAAGTATAGATTCCGGATGAATCTGTATTCATTCAATTAATTGTTTCATCAATAAAAAAATCAATGAAAAATTCATCTTTTCCATGACATTTTACTTGGTTTATAATAGTCATTTGTTTGAGTTTTCATTTTTTTTCTCTTTCAAAAATAACAGTTTATTACGTTCAAAAATTTAAAGAGGAAATTACGTTATCGAATAAATAGCTTTAATGACAAATTATTAACATAAAATACAACAACTATTTCAAACAACATACATATGTTGTATTTTGTTGGTACAGTATACATTCGTTTTCACGAACTCTTGAGATTTTATGAACTAGCTACAATCCCATAGATGTAATGTAATTTTTCGCTCGCATTTACGAACTACAAATTATGAAAATCTCTTTTTTGCGAACTCAGTTTTCATACTTCTGCATTTTTTAAAAAATATCAGAACCCAGTGCCAACGTCAATTAAACTCTCAACAGGTGAAATGAGACAGCAGGTGCATTCCAAGAATGTGTTGTTTCTCCCCACCCTCTTTCGGATTGAAGGGGCACAGCAACAAGTTCAAGTAGCATCACGTGGTCCGTGTGGTTGCTTATCACTGATTTTAAAGGTTCTTGGGTGGAAGACCTCTGATTGGCGAGTGAAGCTCGGACGTCGTTCTCGACCAGACTATCCCTATTCAACAAGCATTAATCAACTCTGCAAAAGAAACCCACTGTTGCCTGAAATTTCATTCCAGGACTTTTTGAATATGGATTCAGATGTGATTTGTACAGAAGAAATATCAGATGAACAAATTATTGCTGACATAATGAATGAAAAGGAAAATCTTTCAGATTTTGAACAAGAAGAAAATGAAATAACCCAACGACCGACTGCCAAACAAGCAGCTGAATGGTTGTCAGGACTAAGACACATTTTTGAAGGGAACAATAACTGTGAAATGATTTCAAGCATAGATAAAATGGAAACATGTATTTTCCAAAATGTGATTTTAAAACAAAAAAAGATAAGTGCCATTCCTATTTTTTTATCTATGTTTTCATCTATGTATTTTCATCTAAGTAATACAGTCTATGTTTTCATATGCAGTTTTTTCAAAGCACAATAACGTATTTTTCTGTGTAATAAAATTATTTTTTGTGCATAAATTTGCATTTATTTCTTGTATACTTAAAAAATACATGTATAACTTTATTTCATAATAGTAGTAAATAATCTTGAAATACTGCTTCATCTATAAAGAGGAGTCAGTTTGATAAAAATACGTATTCATATAATTTTTAGTGTTTTTCTATTTTACGAACTATTTGAGTGTTCCCTACGGGTTCGTAAAAACGAGCATTGACTGTATAACTGAATCATTATAAGTTAAAATATTTTATATATAATTTTCATTTCTCCATAATCTCCTTATGATTGACGATAGAAAGAAAATTCAAATTAGGCAATTTATTGCTTTATTATAATAGACAATTTTTGTACTGAAAGTTCTTTGACAGCTGCAATTGCTTAGAACTTATGAGCTGAAAAGTGATTAACCCCCCAATTTAATCTGCTTTTTAACTTATACATTGTTACTTAACAAGCAACACCACCTATCTACCTTTACCTTCTTGGTGATGGGGATTTTTTTGTTTGTTTGACGCTAAACTTTGTCTCAAGATAATTAGCATTAATATCTAGAGTAAAGTAAGTTGTGCAATGGAAATACATCATGTGTTTTCATGTCTTTTTTCCCATTTTTTTTTCTTCAGATTGTAAACAATGCATGTGTTTATAGCTGCTATATCTACTAAACATCAGTCAACAAGATGATAAAACAATGATTTCTGAGCCAATTTCACTGGAATGTATATATTCCAAAATAAATTTGTATTCCTTTAAATCTGTAATCTGGACTTTATCTGGAGCATGCTTTTCTATTACTTAAATCACTGATAAACAGTCCCTTACAGTGGTTGCCATTTTCATTTGCAAACCCATATTCTATTGTGCAAACGATTTGATTCTGTATGCTTGACCTATTTTCAAAAGTTTGTAAACCTTTTGGGACACCCTTGTATGTCAAATAATTTAATTTATTTCAGTGTTTCTTGATTATTTATGAAATATGTTGAAAAATATTGACAGACCATTTGAAGCACTGATTTTCAAGGACTTTAGAAGTATGCCAATGGAGAATACAACAATGAGGGCTGCAAACTGAGGGATTATCGAGGGATATTTTAATGATATTGTACGTAAAAGCAACATCTCAAATTACATTATTTTTTATAAATACCATAAGAATACAAAATTAAACCAAATCAAACACTATATAAGCTAGCACTCAATAACTGTTATAGAGCAATATTGACCTAATATGCTAAAATAATTTCAAATAATAATCATCAGAGTAATACAAACTTCAACAAATAGTTATAATGTAGCATCCATAAAAGTTTTTGCTAATGAGATTTAAGGCATAGAGGTTTAATGTATGAAAATCAACAGATTTTTTTAGGTTATAATTACGTTAAATTATTTTCCAAATAAATCATCAACAAATTGCTGTCCAAAATTAACCAACTGTCCGTAAAGTAAATTTATAGAAACAACAAGTAAAGCCTCAGCACTCTAATTTACAAGGATACTATATAAATTATCTTTATGTATTTTGAGATCATATATGAAGATGCCAATTTATATATAGATATATTACTGAAGCATATCCTATGGCAGGGGTGGCGAACCTTTATGTATCAACGTGCCATTTTTTCTAAAAAAATGTTTAATGAGGTCATAGACGTGCCGTCAAATAGTACCGTCAATGCTTCATAGTGAACTTTGTGATCAGTGGCGTGCCCAAAATATTGTGTCGTGTGCCATCAATGGCACGCGTGCCATTGGTTCGCCATCCCTGTCCTATGGCATGTTTTATAAAAGGGTCATTCCATGTCAAGTGATCCACAAAAAAAATAATTGATTGCTTGACCATTTTATAATCAAATGATTTTTTGTATGTTGATTCCTACATAATTAGACAGTCCAAAAAGACTAATTTTATTTTTTTATTTTTTTCTGAATTCCGATGGCAGCCATTTTTGTTTTACAAAACATGTTGATTTTTGTGCTCATAGGGGTTTGCGTTAACTTTTAATACTCGGAACTGGTGAACCCGAGGTTGATGAAACAAAAACCAGTTTATTCAGGAAGATACAGCCTTTATTATCTCCAGTACACATTTAAGGAAAATTTCATCCCAAATAGCAAAAATCAGGTTACAAGTTTGATTTTAAAAATGACAAATTTTCAATTTTTGAAGGCATATAATTCCCAAAAGGAATCTATTCTCCATATAACTTTTGTAGGGATGTGTAGCTACCTTAAAGTACTATATTTACAAAAAATTTCAACCCTGATATTTGCTTCTTTTAAGAGCCACAGGTTTTCAAAATCCGAAAATTTCAAAAAAATCCAAATTTTGACACCTTATATCTTTCTTGGGGCAAAGTTTAAAAATCTGAAATTTTTACAGATAAACCCTCTATAGTGTATTATACTGCTGTAAAAATTTCATGTTTGATATTTATCTACAAGTCAAGTTGGAGGACTTTAAAAATCCCATAAAAACGTATTTTTTGCCGAAAATGACGAAGCATTAATTTGACTAAATATTATTTTTATCATCAATAAATTATAATATGACCTCAAGTAATATTTGTAATTAAAATTACAATTCAAATTAATTCTTATGTCATTTATATTTTCAATTAATGCACCATTTGTTGCATTAATTTTACATCATATTTATTCTGTTAAGTTATAACATTATATTATGTCATGTTTCTATTTATAAGATAATCTCTTAAAATGCTGTAGGCCTAATATACGCATTCAACAAAATGCGTGGATATTCAGACCTGTTCACAAACTTTTGTGATAGATAGACTTCAACAAACCAAAGCAAGTCTCCAGCGACTGTACACTAACCAAATATTGACACCAGCAGAAATGTTTGAATTTTGTCATAAACATTTAGAAGGAATCGCCTTAACTTACATAAAAGATAAAGAAATCATTCAACATCATAACAATAAAATTCTTGACCGATTCAAAAACTCTGTGGCAATTACTGGTACAAGGAGTTTTCATTCTTTTGTTCCTGTGTCAGAGAGTAACCTGAAGTGCTTCATTGCTTCACACAAGCGATTCTATTGCATGTGTATGTGATGGTCAATGGTGGCTGGCAGAGGTGAATGACATTAGTGATATAAATAAAGATGTGCTTGTAAAATTTTATCATCCCTGCCGGTCCAAGGACAGCTTTTAAGAACAAGGAGAAAGACCAGACTTGGGTGCCCATGAACAATGTTTTAAGGGAACTAAGTGCCTTAGAACTACAACAACTACTGGAAGGACACATAACATTTCCCCAAAACTAAGTGAAGAAATATCAAAACTTCTTAATGAATACAAATCAAGGTAGAACGATAAACCTGACTCACGTGTATAGTATATCCATACTTTTGTGCTCTGTTAGTTGTAAATAATATATTGATACTTTTATTTGAATTTTTTAAGTGTTTTAAATATGGTAACCATAGTAAAAACTGTGTTATAAAATAAGTGAATAGTGAAGCCTCAATTATACTGTGAAACCTAAAGTGACCATGAAACATATTCAAATTTTTCAACTTCATTATGCATTTAAAGTGTGCACAAGCTACTTCATGTAAAAAAGGCAAGTTTATATGTAAAAGTAGTTATATCATATTATAATTTATTAATGATAAAAATAGTACTTAGTCAAATTTATGCTCCATCATTTTTAGCAAAAAATACATTTTTTATGGGATTTTTAAAGTCCTCCAACTTGACTTGTAGATAAATATCAAACATGAAATTTTTACAGCACTATAATACACTATAGAGGGTTTATCTGTAAAAATTTCAGATTTTTAAACTTTGCCCCAAGAAAGATATAAGGTGTCAAAATTTGGATTTTTTTGAAATTTTTGGATTTTGAAAACCCGTGGCTCTTAAAAGAAGCAAATATCAGGGTTGAAATTTTTTGTAAATATAGTACATTAAGGTAGCTACACATCCCCACAAAAGTAATATGGAGAATAGATTCCTTTTGGGAATTATATGCCTTCAAAAATTGAAAATTTGTCATTTTTAAAGTCAAACTTTTAAGCTGATTTTTGCTATTTGGGATACAATTTTCCTTAAATGTGTACTGGAGATAATAAAGGCCGTATCTTCCTGAATAAACTGGTTTTTGTTTCATCAACCTCAGGTTCACCAGTTCCGAGTAAAATAAGTTAACGCAAACCCTTACAAACGCAAAAATCAGCATGTTTTGTAAAACAAAAATGGCTGCCATCGGAATTCAGAAAAAGATAAAAAATTAAAATTAGTCTTTTTGGACTCTCTAATTATGCAGGAATCAACATACAAAAAATCATTTGATTATAAAATGGTCAAGCAACCAGCTCTGGACCAGTTGACATGGAATGACCCAAAACTATGTATTCAAAACTGTTTCAAATTAAAGTCACTGTCAGAAAGAAGAAAAAAAGGTAACCGTCAACTTACCTTCAATGAAGATCCACTTGTTTGAAAAGAATGATTTAATGACTGTTTGGAATCATCAAACATAGAATCGTCTTTGCTAGGCATTCCATTTAAAATACATTCTGCGAGAAGATCATCAGATTCATCATCACTATTATCTTTCAAATAATCAAAAGACTGTAGTCGTTCCTGCGAATAAAAATCTCATGCAATTAGAAAGAGAGAGATAAATTTAAAATCTCACAAGCAAATGATAAAATAATTAGAAAGTGCTATATTCAGATTTGGAGGTATTAACGTTTTTGCAAACAAATAAAACTAAACAGCAACTTAAATACAATAAAATCATAACATATGTAATCATATAAATCAGCAAATAAATGTGATTTCTGAATGCCAATTCAGTTAGAATATGAAAATCAACTCCCATTTCATAATTTTCTTTGGTTTGATGATGAAGGAATTATATGCACTTGTAAAATCCTTGGAAGTTAAATGACATATCGTTTATAAATATATGTAACTAGCTGTTATGCCTGGCGTTGCTTGGGATTAAAGTACTTTTGTGTCTAATATTTTTAATGTAAAAACTAGCCGCTCTCGCCGCCAGCACCCACTTGCTCAGCACTGCCCCTGCCACCTCGCTGCTTCGAGGCTCTCAGCCACTTCTTATAATACTGCATGAAGATCAGTGGAACAGACCATAAAACCATAGTAGAATTCGTATTCTTTGTAGACAAAAGATACCTTTAAAATTGCAAAATATTTCAATAAACCTCATCTAGTTGTAATGTTTTGTATAACTTTTTCACGAATTTCGGCATGAAAGTCTTCAGATCCATAAATACAGAACGATATCGCCCTAAATAAACAGTTTTCATCACCTACAATAGATATTTTACACTATTTTTGACATGCCATTGTGAAGGAACTGTTGGGATCTATATGTATTTAAAATAATATGGTAAAATCTTCAGACAGTTCGCCAGCCCCAACCACTTGACGGATTTCAATAGGTTTTTATTTCATATGAAAGCTTACGACGTCTAGATATGTCATCAAGGGTCGCCGGCCCCCCCCCCCACCAACCCCATTTTCGAACAAAATCGTAAAAACACTTCTCCACCTTTTATTGCTGTAAAAACTATTTTTGTATAGAAAATTATAATACACACAATTCTTTTATCATCTTAAACGTTTTTTACTTCAAATTTTGTTCATAAATGTTGAAGTATAAGAAAGGTTTTGACAAATGTTTTGGGACAATTAATTAAATAGTTAATATTTCATTAATAAAAAGCATTAAAATAAACCACATCAATAGTTGTTCATGATATAAATTATGAATCGTCTGCTTTTTAACTTTTCTTTAGTGTTCTTCCAGAATATTGTCGACGTGTTCTAGCAACAGCTCTTCCTATGAATTCTGGTTCTTCAATAATAAAAAAATATTTCAAATTGTGAATTTTATACACAATTTAATTTTTTTTAAATTATTGGAATGAGAGCAGCAAATTGAATGAAAATGAAATCTGTGTCACTGAAAAGTAGGGATGCAACAGATATCCTGTCAACATACTGCATCCGGCCAATATACCGGATAATTGGCAGTAGCCAGATATTAAAATTATCTGACAGAACATCCCGCCTGAAATTATATACTGAGAAATAAAACAAAAAAATGCAATACAAAACAATGTGTATAATGTAATATGAAACAATGTGTTAATAAAAAAGCTTAATGAAAAGATCAGGTTCATTTTTAATATTTTTCATAACATATTCTTGTCATGTAAATATAAACAAAATTGAATGACAAATTTTACACTTCTGTTTTTCAAGGTCGGTGAGCTACGGTGTAAAAACAGTAATTGTTCAGCATTCTTTGGCAGAATTTGGTTGTGCTTTTTTTCATATATTAACCCTGCTTCTGAGAATAATCTCTTACTGTATACATTGCTGGCTGGTGAAAAGGTATTTTTGGACTAATCTGGATAAAGTAGGGAAATTAGTTGCATTGATTTTCCACCAATTTAATGGAGATGTATTTCTTTCAATAACTGGTTTTGAAAGATAATTATCTAACTCTTGAAGAAGAAGTGATTCACCAACATCATCGTTATCTATGCAGTGGTACTGGCACTAATTTCTTTGAAACAATACCAAAATGATTTTTCCCCCCATTACTATCACTATTTAGTGAAACCTTTGATTTTATTTCATGCGATTCCTTTTGACAAACTTTTGTGGAATTCAGAAGAATGTTGTTTTATTCTTTTATCAATGCTAATGTTGAGGTTTTAACACCTTCAATATGTTCCTTGTCGAAAAAAAAAGCATTCTGAACCTAAGATCTAAAATAGTAGCTATCGACAAGTGTTCATTTAGTTGTATGTCTGAAAAACGTGTGTCAATATTCTCTTGTAAACAATATTTCACTGTTCCAATACCAGAAACTCCAACAGAATTCGACAGATACTTTTTTAATGTTACTACCATAGGAATTACTTCTGAAATCAATGATTTTGAAGAACTTGTTCTTTCAGTTATGTCTTTGAATGATTTGAGTAGAGTCGAACAATTTCCAATTAATGCGATGAAAAGTTCGGAACATCATTATACTCATTTACATATAACGATACAGTATCTATAATTTCAAGTAAACAACTCAACATGTAATATGTGCTATTCCATGTTGTTGAAATGTCCTGAACTAATTTTTTTATATTTTAAATGGAGCTGTTCTTCCTGGATTTGTTTAAACTGTGAGCATGCCAAAGAAGAGTTGTTAAAATGCCCTACTATTTTTCTTCCAATTGCTACAATATCTTTCACTGCTCTTTGAGAGTTTAGTGTATCAGTCACAATTAGATGCAAATTGTGAAGAAAACAAGATTCATGTTTTAAATTTAAATCCTTAACACCTTTTACAATGTTCGATCCACTGCCACAAACATCAAGCTATATTTTACTTTTTAAATTCCATTCAGTGCTCATTTCAGTTAACATGTTACTTATATGTCCACTTTTATGACTTCCAGGAAAATGTCTTCCATTTAATGCAACATGTCTGCAGTTAAAATCGCTATCAATCCAGCTAGCAGTAAAGCTAATAAAACTGTCTTTGTTCACAGAATTGGTCCAGATGTCTGTGGGTTAAGGAGGTATATTTCAATGTTTCAACTTCTTTGCATTGTGCATACATTTTTGGTACTATATTCTGCTTAAAATATTCACGAGATGGAATGTTATATTGTGGCTGGGCTTTATTTAAACATCAGATTTTGGAAGCCACCATCTTCCACACATGAATATGGTTGATTATCTACAGCAATCATTTAGCCAAAGGCATAATGCAACTCCACTGATTTAGGATGTGCTGATTTAGGATGTGTATCCCAAACTTTTTTCTTTTCTAGAACAGCTTCTAAAGTTGTTCTAATTTTCTCTTTAAGCTTGTACTTGGGCCATCCACTTTTTCATCAGCAAAATTAAAAGTATCATTATAATTTTCTTTAGAAGAAAATATTTTGTCATATTTTTCTTTATGTTTACTTCTCAGATGATTAAATAGGGGGTTGTGGTGATTTCTTAACAGTTTTCCCTCTTGAGATTAAAGAAAAACACAGATTGTACTTTACTTTGACTGCATCATCATATTAAAAATAATTCCATATAATGCTTTTATTTTTGAAACTCATAATCTAGCAGATTTATAATCTGGAAATTCAACAATATAACTGCAAAAGTATGGAACTGTAACAACACAATAATCACTTGCATATATGAACAATACTCATAGTTGAAAATGGCAAAACTAACTGGGGTTGGGGTGGGGTGAGAGAGGATTCATCACCAAAAAGAAGAAAAACCCGTTTTTGTTGTTTATAGCAAGAGAAGTATTGTGTTCTTGAATCTGGGTACACAAAAGACAAAACTTTTTTAGTAAGGATAGAGGATAGAAGAATGGAAGGGCATTCCATTAAAGAAGGGGGTAAAGGTCTGTTAAAAAGGTATTCAGCTTTAATTTTTCTAATAAAAAATACGCATTTAGTATTATTATACTAATTGAAATACTAACATGACATAACTTATGGTTATGATTTGAAAAATTGTGCAATTCGGATCAAATTAAGACATATAAAATGAAAATTAATGGAGAAATTTAAAAATAAAATAAAGTACAAAGAGCTGATTAATCTAAAAAAAAATAAAAAAGAAAAGGAGAGAAACATACTAACATCCGTACTGAAAAGTACGCATCACTACTGAAAAGCTAACTTTTTTTAACTTTAATATAGAATAAAAATAGTTTTCAGGAAATAATATCTTCAAAAGATATCACGGAAAAACACAAAATCATGCTTAATTTTTAATTAACTAAAGTTTTAATTAACTCTTGGGTTTTTAAAAGTTGACAGTGATCTTTCACTTCTTATATAAAATATTTACAAAAATAAACAGAAATAAATGTAGATTAGTTCAAAGTCTCACCATTGCCTAGCAACGACGTATCTATAAATTTGCTTTACTTCAAAATCGTCTGCATGTGATCAATTATTTAGTAAATTTTGAAAAATTAATAAAAGTTGAAAGAAAAATTACATAGATATAAAATTGGTATCACTAAAAAGACAAAATTTTCAAGTTTAAGATGGCATAAAAATATTCTTTGTGGGAAAATTTAATCTGAACGTACAGTGGAAAAACGTTTTCGGTTAATTTCTAATTAACTGACTGTTTAATTAACTTTTGCACTTTGAAAAGTTGACAGGTATCTTCCCCTTGTTTTAAATAATTAGTGTAGTACAGTAGAAAGTTTGGTGCAGTGATTTAGGAGGAGATGTGGAACATACATACAATGGCTTTTCAGGGTTCCCACCCTTTTTTCAAAACAAAAATTAAGAACTTTTTAAGGACTTTTTTTTGAAAAAATTAAGGACTTTTTTGAAAAAATTATGGACCCTAAAAATATTATATTAATTATTTATCAAATATACATATACACACATTTACTGTATGGAAAAAAAGCCAATTCTTATCTTTCTCAAAAAAAAAAAAAAAAAAAAAACATACGATTCCACCATATTGCAAGAAGTATAGATATGATTGTATTTATTATAGTACTGTTTAGTTTTTAGTATAATTATGTATCTTAAAAAATGTTACTGCTCCTTAAAAATCCATAATTACTTAAAAGTTAATTAATCAGTTTCCTGAATTACATATCAAAGTATTCATAGAAGTCATGTGGAAACGAAAATTTTCGCTTCATCAACAATGTAGGTAAATGAATATTATTTGTGAATGTAAACTCTATCAACATGCAAAGAATACACATTGCGAAAGAAATTCAAATCGTATTAATTTATTCAACTTAGAATTAGCAGTTGAAAATACTGACACAAAAAGTATTAACAGGTAACAACAATAATTAAAAATACTAATAAATAAGAACTGAAGCTTTTTTTTAAAATTTTTTCCAAGACAGACACCAATAAAAAAATGCTGTGTTCCTATGTCAGGTGCTATATGATACGATTAAATTGAGCACAATTAATAAACAAATTTACCCTGAAACATAAACTATACAATACAATAAACCTCTGTCTCTAGCAGCAGCTAAAAGTTATGAATATGTAAGAAAACTTTCAACATCAGCAAAAAATTCACTGAATACGTTTTATCATGTGGGGAAATAAGATTGAACAAACCAAAATCAAGTATTCAAGAAATAACTCTAATCAACAGTAGAAATCTTGCCTGCAGCCCCTCCACCCCCCCCCCCGTTCTCTTCTCTCAGAATGCTTTAGTCTCGACGCAGGCGCTTCGCATTGTAGGCGAAAGGAAGACTAAATTAAAAACTTTTTCAGTCTTAAAATTTTTTTTGAAGACTAAATTGTTTGAATCAACTGGCGATAGCGGAATTTAAGGACCTTGAACCAAAATTAAGTACTTTTAAGGGCCCTTAATTTTCAATATAAAAATTAAGGAGTTTTTAAGGACCGCGGGAACCCTGCTTTTATTTATATTAAGATAGGCAATGTCTCAAGTTTATAGTTTAATATTTTGGTGAAACCCAGAATTAAAATGCCCAAATCGCATAACATAACCAAAAATATTATATTCTAAAAAGTCTGAAAAAATTAAAATTTATCTAGTTCTTTTATAATTTCTTTTTTATAGTTTCAATTAAAATCTAAAAAGTTTTGCTAATTTGGCAACAGGACTTTACTGTGTTCTTAAGTCTAACCAAAAAGTTTAATGTTAATTATATCTTTAAGCTTAGCAAATTCAAATTTTCTTTTAACACAGGGATTTCAGCAAAGAATTAGGAAAGTGCTTTCTCTCATTTCAAGTCATTAGAATAAACGGGTTATGGTTCCTATATATCACAAGTAGTGTAACTGATTCAGAAGCAGAAATGCTTCCTCATTTAAAATGGCCTAGTTTAGTTTTATTTTGCAGTAATACCAGGGCTATTTTGAGACAGATCTCGTAATTTTGAACCATGGTCAGGCGATGATGGTGACACCTGAGCTGGCACTTTCCCCTCTAAACTGCCACCCCTCACCAGCAGGAGGATGTTTGATCCACTATGTCTGATTTAACATCAACAGATCCACATACACAGCGAAATTCAGTAGAATTGGGTTTCAAATCTGGAATCCTCTGTCCTTGAAGACCTTACCACTTGTTATTTTGAACTGTGGTCAGATGACACCCGAGTTGGCACTCCCCTGCTGGTATAGAAAGAAGTTTGACCCACTATATCTGATTTAATGGCACAGGGCTACGCCTGATTTAACATCAAAAGATCCAAATACATGGCAGATCTGTTGACACAGTGACTGATCTGCAGTGGAATCAGGTTTCAAACCTGGAACCCTCCGGCTCAGAAGTCGAAACCTTACCACAAGCTCACCATGGCTTCCTTAATTTAAAATAAAATGCATTATGAAATACAAAAACTTATTTTTTACCTTATACTGCTGAATAACTCTATATCCTTCAACAGAGAAGAGTTTCTTGACTTCTTTCATCGCATTCTTCAATGGAGTTGACATTTTGACATCAGTGAATGAAGACAAACTATGTTCATAACCATCAGCATGAAAATCAAAATCTTCTGACGTTGAAGTTCCTTTATCTTCATATTTTGTTTCAATAATAGTTTGTGTTTTTTCACTTTGGTTCACATCTGAAGGGTGACTAGGTATTGTATTAATACAATTTTGTTCCAGAACATCACTTTTATCAGAAATCTCTAAATTCTGACATTTCTCTACGAAATCAGCTTCTCCATCAGTGACAGAGCAGTTTACAGTTACAGATGACTTTTGAGTTAAACTAACAAGAGTATTTTGACCTTGAATGACAGAAATGGATACATGGGTTGAATTGTCTTCAATGCTTAAAGCACTAAGATTTGCAACTGAAGGACAATCTCCTTCATGATAATAGACTTTAATACCATCATTTTCCACAAAATCCCCAAAAGCTTCATCTGGGAAATCTCCGTTAGGAATAGTTTCATCAACCAAAACAGGATCCTCAGATTTATCATTGCTAGGAAAGAGGAATTCATTGTTCTTGCTCTTAGATATGAAAGGTGATGCAACCTCGAAAGGAGAATCAGGAATTTCACTTGGCGATATCATACCACTGGCTAAATTGCTAAATTTGGGGGAAAAAAGATAATTAAGAATAGCAACAAATATTATTACATGTTTAATATATTATGAAAGAAATTAATGCATAAATATACATAAAAGAAAATTAATAACCTCAATCTCCTTGGATTTTATTATGATTTCAATACATATCACAGCAAATTTATTACTATTTGCAAGCATTTTACCATAGCAAGAGTAAAGAAATGCATTTCAATACAGTTGAACAATAAGAAAATTAATTTCATATATCTGTATAGAATATTAATTAGCCAAACCAGTTCCTTATGGGATCACTTTTATTTTTAGCTGGCATCTTAACAACAAAAAATTTCGTTCTACCAGCCAGTGGACCTTATACATGCAATGTCACATCTTCCAACACGTGACCTGCCAGCGGCCAGTCTTAAACAGCCGACTCCGAACTGCTTTTATTTCTGAGTCACTTATACGCCGACCATTTTGTTTATTCCTCCACAGCTGTTTTTCTATACTCAAACCCAAACGGTGCATAAGGTCCATAGTATGTAAAGCAAAAACACACCAAGGAACTTAAATATAACAAACTAGCTCCCGTTTACAGTGGCGGCAATTTGGAGGGTGCAATTTGCAGGGAAAATTAAAATTTTATTTAATTTTAAATGCCTAAAACTGGAATTATATTTTTAAAAAAAGTGTCCTGAAAGTTAGTAAATTTTGTAATCTATACAACTTTCAGTTCTCTATAAATTTTTTGCCCTCACCCCCCATAACTCCTAATGGCCATTACCACTGTTTTATGGTATTCATATTTTTTTAAGAGAGTAAAGTTATCATTTACTGCATTCTGTCATTTTGAAAGAGTTTCCTTTCAGAATTAATAGTTTAATCATTTAAAATTTCACAGCAGTTTCATTAAAATTCAGTTTCCAGGCAGAAAATGAGGCTTCATAAGAAACATAAATCATGTGCTTTGATGGTGCATTTTCCTCATTTTTACTGACTACCGATTTAAAAATAAATCCATAAGAAAATTTGAATGCAGTTTCGTAAAATACAAAAATTGTATGAATGATTGATAGCTGAGTTTAAGGTTTGATATTTTAGTTCCCGACAGTGGCGTAAATAAATAGGGGGCAAAATCAAACATGCAGGAAAAAATTTTATAACTGAGAAGAGCAGGGGCATTCGCTCACTCACTGCATTCATAGAAAAAAAAAAAAAAAACTAATGTAATGTGCATTCTTTGTCTTTTGTTGGTAAATTACCAATATGTGAAAGAAAGACTACTGATGGACATGTGATTTTGCAACCTATCTACTGAGATCGAGGGTGTCAAACAACAAATTATGTTACTAATGGAATGTTTTTTTCTGGAATTTATATCTTATTTGGCGTTTGTAACTTGTAAAGGAAGGGCAACATGTTGCAAGTTTACCCTAGGCGGAAAAAGTTGCAGTTACACCATTGTTTCCTTACATATATCAGTTGTAAACTAATTATTTTAGAACAGAAAAAAAAACCCCTCAAGTTGAAAAAAAAAAAAAAAGGTAATTTTTCAAGTTTGAAACAAAGAATTTATTAGTCCTAAATATTTGAAAAATCAGGGTTAAGATATATTTTTAAATGATTCAAATTTAAATTCAATTTTTATTGAAATTTAAACCCTTAGCAACAATTTTGTTATGGAAAACAGAAGAAAGTTACTTTAAAAGTATTTCAAATACTTTCTACCTTCAGTGCATTCTTTACCTCTCGAATGCTATACCAGACACAAACAGCATTATTTGGAAAAGATTTTAAATCTACAATTTGTAGCAATGTTTTACAATAAATACTATTTATGATATCCGAGTAAAAATTTACCTTCATTTTAATAATTAACGATCTTAATTCTACGGACATAGCTTAGCATTATTATTAAACTGAGCAAAAGTTATCATGTTTGCTCTTATTTGTTTATCTGTAATTTTACATTAGTTTGACGGTAGCTAAAAGGTATTTCAAATTCGGCAATCTTATGCAGTGAAATGCCATTTCTCGTCGACAATGCAGTAGAAGTTTACTGTACTTGATGTCCTTGTTTGGCAACTGTTACACAAGCAGAAAAGCTATGTTTTATACCAACAATCATGCTTTGTGATCGTTGCAGTTAAACTAATGGGGAAAAAAAAAAACATTTTCTTTAAACACCTAAAATTTTATTTTTTACAATTATTGCATTTCAAATCTAAATTTCCAGATACAATTCAAAATACACAGAACATTCAAATGTTATAAAAAATATCCTTATTTGACAACTGTTTTATAAAATAAAATTCATCTGGTTAAAAACTTAATTCTCCGTAATATCATTAGGACTCCAAAACCATGTAATGTAATTGTATCAGTGATGCAGTGACTTGCCATGTCTTAGTCGATTTCAACCAAATAAAATCTATATAATTGGATTTCAATTCTATTAAATCGAAATAATAGTTTTCGGCACTTTTCTAACAAGCTTTATAGTAGTTGTTCCAATAGAAAAATTATGAAGCCCTCATGAGAGAGATAATAATAAACTATGTTTGTTTGCATTATATTTGGCATATTCTGATTTGAATTTGCTACATGATGCATTTTGGGACAAGTACTACTGAATTCCCTTTTGGAAGAGTGGAAAAGGACTAGATAAGAGCAGAGAGTAAATAAAGATATAAATTACTTTACCTAAATGCACTAACAGAGCTTCTATCATCGACAATTGAGTGCTGCTCAAAACTATTGAGTGAATCAACAGAACTGGATCTTGAAAACATCAGTGGTGACGAGGACTTTGTAAATGATGCTTCTGTTTCTTGATTTATACATTCATCTAAAGATACAATAATTATAATCAATCTTAAATAAAAACTAGCTTTATATTCTAAATTACAGATAATCTGAAGATTACGAGGAAATGAATATCATGAAATTTTAAGACATATTTATTTGAATCTAGTTTTGAGTTTAGGAAGGGAAAACTTAGTAGAAAACAAAGTATAAAATTTTTCTTGGTCAAATAATACAATAAAACAGTAACTACAATTCTTTAGAAACTCAGAATATTTTTGTTTTGATATTATAAATTACAAGTTTTGTACTGTTAAAAGAAATTATATCAAAATGTTTGTAATAACAATATTTAAAAGGATAATGTGATATGAAAGGTTCATTCCAAATCAACCATCATTGATTTGTTGCAAGAGGTTCAGCATAATTAGTGTGATTATCAGACAGTAGCTTAACTTGGAAGTATTTTTGTAACCTATGGATTTAATGCAGACTATATAACCAAAAAATGGGCAAAATCTGCCATCTGATGAGAAAAATCAGTCTGTTGAGATTTTGGAAACAAATAGAACTAACCAGAAATATTAGCTAATGTCTAACTTGCATGATTGTATGCACTTGGGCTTAAAGGGCTAACTGTAGTATAACATGGATAGTTTGTAAATATGGTATACAAGGAAGATTAGAAACAGAAATATTACTTAGTGACTTTAGGTGGATAAGGTGCTTAAAATAGAATTATTGAACTACATAACTGGAATATTTTGACACTGAATTTTTAAAATTATGCAAAAAAGAACGAAGGCAATAATTGATCAATAGTAAATATTACCTTCTTTATTCGACTCTCTTTTTTCTGTTTGATCAAATGAATGAATTTCATCAACAACCAAATTCGAGTTGATGCAGTTTTCGGTACTAGTACCTGGAGTGCCAATGGAAAAATTATGTGGCGAAGAAAAACAATGTCCTATTCTTGTTTGTTCTTCTGATATCAAAGCTCCAGAGTTTTGTTCAACGCCACCAACTTCTCGAAGATCCCAATATGATGATGCAGATGATTCCATTAATGGTGTGCCTTCCGTGTAAAAAAATTTTACCTCATCATGGCAGTTGGCATCTGAAGGCTGTTTCGCCTCTTCACAATTCACTGATGTTAGGGAAAGTTGCGGAGTTTTTATTGACGATGGACGACAGACTTCTTCAGGATCATCAGGATATCTTTTACTGAAATCGACCAGCTGATCACAAGCATTGTCAGCATCTGTGTCACTATAGGAATCATATGATGGTTTCAAAGATTGGTTACCTTTGAAACCTGCCATAATTTTATATAGATGTATTCAATTTAGATTAAAATCTAATACGAAAACAAATAATGCGTGACGAGTTTTGTTGGTACGAACTTTGCAAAGAATAGCATTTATGAAGTATTTTGCAAAGAGACTACCAACCTAATTGTACGATAAAAAATAGTTAAGTTAATAACTAAAATCCCCAAAACGTTTTAATTCACTTATCCATTGTTTCTGGAACCAGAGACTTTCTATTTCTAACAAATAAACAACATTAAAATTATCTCAGTAAAAGAAAAATTTATATACTGCCGTTAATACCACATTTCAGTGAATGAGAAAAGAAGCAAGGTTCGCTCTGTGGCTCAGTGCGGTGCAGGCAAAGAACTGAAAAGATAAATTCAGTTCATTTCACTTCGATGTCATTTTTATATAAAGATTTGTAACATTCACTTTAAAACATTTATATTACTTTTTGGGGAAAATGAATCTATATTACGATATCATATCTATTAAATGATATATTTTCTGCTTTTTTATAATTATAATTATAAATCTCAGGTAAAGCAGTAGCATCGGCTTTGGTAACTGGCAGCGGAAAATAAAGGAGATGGGGAAGTCGGTTTCTGTTTTCATAATGATAGGAATCGGCTGATTTGTTTATGTTTGGATGCATTTCTTCTGACGCCCGGTAAGTTCGTGATTCTTATACTTTCTCAATTTCTTCCTACTGGTTTTACAGCTAATTTTGCCTTTAAAATGTCGTATTAACGTTTTTTGTGTTTCATCATTGTATGAGTACTGTTTGAGATATTTCAATATGGCTGATAATAAAGCGGTATTTTGTTCTTTTTTTTCTCTCAATTTCAGTTAATTTTAATGATTTGCTTATTAAAGTGTTTATAAGTTAAAATTCCTTTTAGTTTTAAAATAGGTTTCATATTTTACCTATTACTATTATAGTAAAGAAGTATTTTCGGTTAATAATACTAACTTGAAGTTAACAATGGTTAGCCATCAATTAAAGGTAAAGATTTAATTCTGTTTTTTGTTAAGATTAATGTTTGCTTAACTGTCCGCACCTTCCCCGTTTAATTTAACGTTAATTTTCATCCTTAATTAAGTAGTTCATATTAGTTTTTTTTCCATTAATACGAAATAAGTATGAAAAAAATGTTAATATCCAACTCTTCTTAGATATGAATCTACCTATACTATTATATTACATACACATATATATATACGTATACTTGTTAATATTTACCTATTACTATATATCTATTACCTACCTACATTATACCTATTACTATTATATTACAATGCAGCATTTTGCATTAATTGTACAAACTTCAAGTTAGGAATGGATGTTGGGTATCAATCAAAAGTAAAGATTTAATTCTGTTTTTTGTTAAGATTAGTCATTGCTTAGCTGTCCAAATCTTTTCTGTTTAATTAAATGTTAATTTTCATCTTCATTTAATTAGTTCATATTAATTTTTTTTCCATTTGTTAATATCAAATAAATATGAAAAAAATTGTTAATATCCAGTGTTTGGATATTAACAGCACCATAATATGTTTATGTATCATTAGTAGTACTTATACTTCTGTATTCATTAAAAACCTCTTGACATTTGATATTTCTTTTGCACTTCTGAAAATGGTGCAACTATTTCCAAAATATAGGAAATTTAAAATTTTTATTTTTCATTGTCTATAAATATGTATGTAACGATTTCAAATTTTCCTATTTTTAAAAATGCTTTTTAACTTTTAATTTATAACTTATTATTGCTATTTAAATTCTAATATAAGAATAACTGCCATTTTAACTCAAAAGTCCAGATTCAACTGGCTCTAAAGCATTCAGCAGACATGACACATTTCTGCGGAAACGTGGATTTCAGCTTTTTTGGCATCGAATTTAATCATTCTTGGAATCGATGCAAATCTGCATTAAAATTTTTGTTAATGTGTTGGGGGAGGGGTGCTCACTCAAACAAAAGTTGTGCACCATGTGAAAATTTTGCTTGTGGCTCTAAGGTGAAAGAGTTTTGAATTCATAAGATATTGCATAATCCTGCTGAAAGTTATGTTTTGTCCGAGTTATGTATCGGCGTTTTGCCGCGCTTTGGGGGTCAAAGTTTAGCATTGGGAGGAATGCCTGAAAAGGTTGTATTCTTTTATTTCTCGTTTCGTCCAATCGTCTTTCATTTCATCCAATCACAATTCATTCCAAATTTTGATTGGATGAATGAAAATCATCTAGGAATTTCTACCAATCCGAATTTCATGAGAAAAAAAAGATTGCTGAAGCCAGTTTATTTTCGCGTTCTTTTTAACATTCTTTTCTTCATTTTTGTTAGTTATTTCGATTTCATTTTTGTTAGTTTTCGTTCCCTAACGTTTGTCTATCAACACAGACATGACACGTTTGTGCAAAAACGCGGATTACAGCATTTTCGGCATCAAATTTTGTCATTCTTGGGATTGATGTAAATCTGCATTAAAATTTTTGGTAATGCATTGGGGAAAGGGGGTATGCACACAAAAGACGTGAAAAACACGCAAACAAAAACTGCCCGCCATGTGCACATTTAAAATAATGTCAGATTTGATAGGTAAAAGATCAGGAAGAATGTATATTGAAACATATTCTTCAATTTAGAGTGTTAAATACAAAATGATAGCAGAGCAATCTGCTGTTGAATATTTTAGAAAAAAGATTTTTTTGCATGATGCTATTGATAGTAACATGCAAAAATTTTAGGTCATCAGGCAAATGGTACTAAGAGGAACTTGATAGTAAGAAAATAGCAATGAGAAAAAATAAAGAAAAACCCCCAATCAAAGAAAGAAAGCAAAATTTAGAAAAGGTGGAAAATAGCAGACTGAAGTATAAACGAAAGCATGAATGTTAGCTCAAAAAATGAGAAACAAAAGTTTTAATAATTATGTATAATCAAAAATAGTTTTTACATGACCATATTTTTTAGTGAGATAATTTTTACCATAGTTTTTATTTTAACAAAACTTTTTGTAAATTCATTTTTCATCCATTAATTTTTTCTTTTAAATAATAATTCTACAATATTTTTAATATCTCAAGCACTTTTTGTTTAAATTTATTCATTTATTGTTCAATTAATAATACTTATTTTACTTCTCAGTATTTACGTTTGACGCAATACCGTATTTATGAAGTTCAGCTTTTTTTGTTCTAAGCCTGTGTCATGTCTGGTTCAGGAAATTTCCTGTTTACACACAATTTATAGTTTGTTGCAATCACTTTCTTACCTTGTTTAAAATTTTGCTGGTGACTTGTGCTTTGCCTCTCTCTCTATTTTCATCATTGTTTAATATATCTCAAAATTACCTAAAATGATCTGAAACCCATCAATTAAAAATTGAAATAAACTGTTCTTCATTTGTCAATAACTGCTGTCTTCTTTGGATATGAATTTATATACTTCACCCTCAGAATAATGTTACATTTAATCGACAGATTCAAACCTGTGCGGGGAATCCCAAATGGATTTCAAGTCCATTTTCCGCTAATTCAAAATTAAGAAATGATGCTGTCTGCAATGCAAAATTAATCATTCTTCAACTCTGCCTCTTCATTGGATATGCTTGTACACGCCACCTCTAGGAATATCGTTTCATGTATACATTTGTTTTCTAAATGGCTTGAAAATAAAGTATTTGTATTTATAAAGTTGAAAAATAAAAAATAAAAAAAATATTTTTCTTCATTTTTTCTTGTGATCAAGTCTGAATTTCTGCCCTTGAAGTAAAATTTGAAAAAGATCGAATTCATTTTGTTTTGAGAATGCATGGTTAAATTGTTGATGTTAACCCCTTCGCTTACAATGACGAGTCTGACACGTGCATCGAATAACAGAATTTTTGATATTTAAATTGGTAATAAAGTCAAAGTAGTAATTTTAAATCTAAAAATCACCTGGACACTCTTAAATGTCTCAAGTATCCTTTACCATGTAAAATCGATTGAAATAATAATAAATATCCCAAATGGGTGGTGGCATCTAATTAGGAGGTTATCGTATGCCAAGGGGTTAATCACTCTCACTAAAATCTGAAAGAACTGAATTCATTAACAAATGGTGTTAAATTTCAATATAAGGTTGTGAATTTTGTTTAAAAAAATAGAATATTCTTGATATTTATAATTGATTTTTATTCTGGAAACAAAGACATAAATTCCACCCCTTATGTGTGCTGAATGTTACAAAGAATTTCTAGAATGATAATACTTCAAGAAATATATATATATAATGAATGTGTATGTAGAATATATGATAAAAAATTAGAAATCGGTTTTAAAATATTTAGATTGACAGTTTAATTAGTATCTGATTCATTAGAGATGTGCTCCAATAAAGAAACCAGCAAGTATACGTTCTCCCTTGACTTTTTCTCATATGCTTAGATATTATGTCTAGTTTTGTAGTAAATTGAAGAGAATAAGAATATTGTATTTTGACCTGTTACTTTTGAACGATTGAGTCCTCAATTTTGGCATCTAAACCAAATACTTAATTTCATTTATTTAGCTCATTCTGTCGTTGAGTTATCAGGTTCACACACAGTTTGACAATAGCCATAATAGTTAAGGCATAATTCTAAAGACTCATTTTTATGAATCTGGTAAGTTTAAAACATAGAAATCCATCAACATGATGAGGTCGTATTGTTCTATGATTATGCACTTTATAAAAAGTTTCCCTTTCACTAAGCATAGTAGTTAGTACAGCATTACCTTTGCTAAAATTCAAATTTGAGCCATTAAGAAGATAAGTTTAGCTTCTACAACCTGATAAGAAGTATTTTCATTTAAACTATTCCCTATTCAAAAATCTTCCTTGTTTTAGCTGCCACACAAATAAAATTGGTTCTCTTTTCTAAGAAATTTATCAAGCACAATATAGCACATTTTGTTCTTCCTAGTGTAATGAAGAAATCTGAATATGCATTTTGGTTGCCTTCCTTTTGATTGATTGATCCAAAATTTGATACAGATAGATGTTGGTAGGTGTTCGTCAGTATCTTCTATCAAGCAAAAGTCATTCACTTCACTTTGTGGTCTAGACCAATTGCTTAAGATTCTCTGATCTTGCTAATGAAAATATGTATGCCATCTTCGATCGATTAATCCATGAACTTTAGAAATCTGTTCTTATTGAATGATTGGGTTAATAGAAGCTGAATTAATGACGTAATTGTGATCCATACTTTTCTTTACTTGAAAAAGTGTGCATGTTATATTAAAATGGTGTAAAAAGTCAAAATAATTTTGTTATTAACCCCTTAGGGACTCGGGCATTTACCTATAGCAAGAAGGCATAGGTGGCATACTCAGTACACCATCTTATTCTTCATTGATTTTGCTTCTTTACACCCAAGTTCCTTAGTTTTTTTTAATTTAATACTATAACATAGGTTCCCAAAGGTTCAGTTTTGACGTCTTTTTGCTTCCTAACAGGTAAAAATACCTACGAATGTCATCATTTCATCCCTCGTTTCACTCAAAGTTTGCTTATTATTCCCTTGGAAGCCTACCGCTCTATTTCTCTTTATGTAAAAATTAGATGAATCAATCATATATGTGTTGACGATCTTCAAGACGACAGATAATTCTTCACACATCAACACAGTTCTTGGGAAACTGTGAAAGTTGTCCTAAAATGTTTTTATAGGGGGGTAGGTTCTTCGAAAATTTACTTTTGGACAGATATTTTTTTCATTTGTGGATCTTCAAATTAAAAAAAAAAATGACCCTTCACAGTCTTTATTTTATAAATAATTTGATTTGTTATGACCTGAATTGTCATCTAATAAATTCTTAGTGTCTCGAAGACCACTGACCTTGTTTTTTGAGTTTGATAGATAATTTTCTTCAATATACTCCTCATCATTGATATCTGATACATTAATGTAGTCACAGGCCTTCGCTTCATCAAAAGTTCTTGCAAAACTAAAAGGTAGCCACCAGGAGGCATGATTTGTTTCTTTTTGAGGCAAAAGTTAATAGCACAAGTGACGTACTCTGTGCCCCAAAACAGATCATCTAAGATAAGTAACTGATGTATAAAGAGAGACCGACTGCCCTGCAGTCTTTGCTCAGGGCTTCCGTGTGTTTGGAGGGGTTGAGTGATAGGTTAGAGCGGGAACCCAGCAAATTGGCTAAATAATAACAGCTACATTGGCACTTTTTTCCTTGTCTGGTGCACTTTATATGCCAACCCATGCCTTTGAGGGTTAATTACTACTATTTAGGGCTATCAGAAAAACTATTAAGAAAGGCTTTCTGTAAAACTTTTTTTCTTAATTCATACATTAAAAGATTAATAAAGTTAACAGAAGATGAAGACTAATTTTAATTGCTTTTATAAATCTCATGTGATGATGTTTTTTTTTTTTTTTTTTTTTTTTTTTTTTTTTTTTTTTTTTTTTTTTACTGCAAGAAAGTATTAACCAAAACAAACATTACTTTTTGGTTTGCAATATGTGTTTTGTAACTAATAAATTTTTTAAATTGGAACAAAAATTGTAGCATTTAATGCTAGTACTTTATTAGGCAAAGGAAATTATTTTGTAGTTGTATATCTATTGGGGGGTATTTTGTAGCAACAAAATAATGAAATTTTTATTAAGATGTATAATTTTTTATATTATTCTAATTTTATGTTATTTTGTCAAATATTTTAATATACCTATTTATGCTTTACAGAGAAAACTAACTAAAGGAAAATACCTGTATTTTTTATTGATATCATTTCTTTTATACAGCTTATAAAATATATTTAAAAATATTTTATTGTGATATAAATTCAGATCCCTTTTTACATTGCAATAGGTTATTTATTGAATTTTTTATTTCAAGTTTTCATCAAGGATGTTGCTTCATATACCAAATAGTACAGGGCAGAGTCCAGTTGTCCAACTGCAAAAGAACTACACCCTTCTCTGATGCCTAATTGTGCCATTGACCCAAAACCTTGCCATTATTAAAACTATTTAGCAGCAGGTAAAGTTATATGTTTTAATTTGGTACTTTCACATTAACTGTTGGCAAATATCAATCAAGTTTTTGTTTGCCAAGTAAAATATGTATATGTACATGCATTGAGTTAATATCTAAATGATGTTTTGTATTTCGTAAAACTTAGTTGATATTTGCCAATTTTTCATGCAGTTAATAGGGAAATACCTTTAATTTAGTTTATCCATTTTTAAAAGAAATTTCCACAGTTAGTAAATGTTTCTATGGACATTTTAAAAATTTTTAAGAACATTATTTATTAAATATTATTACTTGGAAATAATTACTCTGGTCAACACTGATTTTTTTGCCGACGATATTCCAGTAGTTTTAGGGTAATTACGTGGTGCAGATTCTGAATCCGGCATTCATTTTGCCAGATTGGCTTTAGTTTCCGATATAAAGTGAAAATTACATTTAAATAGCAATATGTACGCACCACTCAAATCGCATTGAAACTGTCTCAAATATAAATCAATAATAAAATTTAATCAATGCAGTAAATCAGCTTAATCCTAAAGAGTAAACAATATATAAATGTATGCAAAAATCACATAAAATCTATGTCAAATGCAAGTTAAAGAATAAAATTTAAAACAATATTAATAAATGAATTTCAACAAATAAATAGATGAATCATAATGGTATGGTAAAAATACTTGATGATGTTGCATTAAATCCAATAAAATGAAAATTAAATAAGCTGGTTCAGTTACTTCATGGAAAAATTTTCCTTTTACGTACAATGGAAGATTCACATTGGAGTCTCTAGCAGTAACCTGCCCCCATATGTGCGTCTCACCTCCCTTGATTTCTTTGTTTCATTACTTTGATATCCTGTTATCCAAAGTCTTTTTTTTAAAGGTGTGTTAATTTTTGTTACTTTCTGTATTCTTGGCATACGTTCTGAATTAACAAATAATATTCTAGTTTTGGAGCTTAGTTTTGCAAGTGTAACCTTAAACAAAAATAAATAAATTTGATATTTTTTTTAATACTTAAATAACCTCTTGCTATGCATTCAACAAAAATACAGTAACAAACTAATTGAACTTAAGTGACAAAATGACTGAAGCAAATTAAGAGTAGAATCCAGCGTGGGGACTTCATTAAGGGTCACCCCCTGGTGTTTATTTTCTTCATTTGTTACTTTAAATGTAATTTCTAAGTGATGATGTATTTCTCTTTTTTTTACTATTGGCTTTTGCTATGCATATACATTGACCTGACATATTCAATGAACAAAATGATGTGTGAAGATTATAATGTTGATTGGGAACTAAAAATTGTATATTGATGTAATTTCAATATTTTTGACAACTTTGAAAGGAATCTGTGATAGGAAGTTATAGACCAATTTTGATTAAATAAAATTTATTACTGTTAAGAAGTTGAGTACTTAACAGCTAATGCTATAATAAAAAGATTATGAGAAATTTGAAAATTAATGAAAAACAACCTAATTTTGCCACTTTTTAAGGCCCATTCAAGGTGGTTGATATCAATTAATTTATTTTATTTCTCACCAATTCTCAAATTTTTTCGCTTGTCAAAAAAGTAAAAAATTGTTTGACTTTTTTCGGCCCACCCTACTGCAGACACCATTGAAATATTGACAATATGCATTATCTTTAAAACTAGAGGCAATTTGTCAAAAGTAAAATTTGTTTTTAAATCTACAGCCTCAAGATACCCTAAAACTTAAAATTTCCTTGTCAAATGATAAAGTATTTTTTTGTTACCCAGTCTTATCTTTTTAAATTAAAAAAAATTGAATTTTAATATTTACTTATCTGGTTTATGAATTTTATTGTTATTAAATTTTTGTATATGTTAAAATTCTTGGATCAAATTACTTATTCCTTATTTATTGTATGAAATTTTAAACAGAATTTCACTTTATTTAAAATAAAACACATTTAAATGTATCAAACATGGTGTCAAGTGTTCTTCTCTTTATATGTTGAAGAATTGCAATTTGTTCAGTAGCTTGTCCTACTATGATGGTGTTATATATTTTATTTTAATGGACAAAATTAATGTTATTACATTTAAATAAGTACTTATCTACTTGCAATGCACTTTTAAGCTTGTTTCTTAGCGATTCATGAAATATTACTTTTATATATGTATTTTTTTAGTTATATATTTGTGTGCGAGAAGTAAATGTCAATTAGTTATTTAGAAATCTATCGTTGCCTTCTGACTATTGTTAATAGGCTGGAATGTTGGCCAACCAGCGTGACAAAGGTTCACTATTTAATTTAGTTAGTTTTGTTGGGATTGTTAATGTTTTATTCAAATTATTGGTTAAAATTAAAAGCAATTTAGCTTATTTATATTTATTTTTATTCTATATGTCTGTAAGCCTCAAATTTTTTGTTAATCAACCAGTTGCTTTCACTTCATTGTTTAATGGTTATAAATAGCACATAAAAAAAAACAAACTTGGATATCTAGTGTGGATACAGTGCTTTACCCATTAACGCCCAGTGTCCCATTACATTTCACTTTTGTGGTTAAACCAAACAAATTCTATTGTTTATTTTTTGATTTGTCTAGCTGGTTGGTATGTATTCCTACACAATTTTAAACTGGCATATACCACTCATTAGCTGGATTTTGAAGTCAAAGTGTCCTCATTTTGAAGTTTTTTTTTTTTTACTTTGATTTATTTTGAAGGAAATGCAATGAATTTGAAAGCAATCTTTATTTTTGATATTTTACCATATTTTAAAAATCTTTTAGTTTGTATTTAAAAGAAAGCTTTTTAAAATAATTTTGTACTGATTTTTTAATAATTTTTCTAGTAAAGATCCAAAATTTAATTTTACTTCAAAGTTCCCTTAATTTTGTTGTTTTTATCATAATTTAAAGAAATCTACTAATATCTAAGCTTTTAAATTAAGTTGGACCTTAATGGGTTAGTTCATCATACTTTTTGAGATAAAATATTTTTAAAGACTCTGAGATTGTACTTCATAAAAGACCTTTAAAGCCATTTGTTAATTTATGTGAATTATGAACTGACCGAACAACAATATATTATATGGGATAAAAGATAGGTTGGCCTGTAAGATTAGGTTCTTGTGTATTTAAAATTGAAAATTTTTATGGAATAATTCCACTTTCTGAAATATTATTATCAGCATCCACTGTAATATGAAGCCTGATTAGTGATTGTTTTTCTGGATGCATTGTCCTTTCATATATATATATGTATGGAAGGCGAGAACAAAATCTTAATCAAATAACAAAAAAAAAAAAAAAAAAAAAAAATGTGTAAAAACTATTTTACCTAGACCTACGTTTATTTTTGTAAATTGTAAATGCTTTAATTAAATCTGTAACAAGACCAATTGCCTTAATAAGCTTCAATGTGTGCTCTCTTTGTAACTTGGAGTAGGTAAAGGCTGTCTCTCTATCTGTAAAGTAGCACATTGAATCCCAACTATAGACATTATTCTTATTTACTTTATGAGAGGTTGCTTCATCTGTGAAACAAACATGATTTAAGTAAATGTTATCATTGTTCATTCTGTTTAGAATGAATTTTGTGTTTTTCCACAAAATTTCTTAGTAAGGCATATTTATTCTTTTCAATGAATGATTTCTCCTATATTTCATCTTTTTCTGTTTTGTTTGTTTTGTACTGAAAATCTTCCCTTGTAAATCTTGGAAAAGAATACTTACCCCTCAAATATCACTCTCACATTTTCTTATTGACTGCATATATGTTATTGGTAACCTATTTATTGTATCTCTTTTGTAATTTTGTTTCATTCCTTAATTTCATCTAAGAATTTTTATTTGTTTTTGGTTTGTGCTTTTTGAGGTAATTCGTGACATCTATTTAATATTAGAAGAGTAATTTTCAACACAGATAAAATTCATTATTATATTTCAAGTACTCCATCTGATTAACAATATTCTGTAATGTTTTTTCCTTTCATTACTATTCCATTTTTTAGTTGTAATGAAATACGAGTTGCAATTACTGTTTTCATTTTTGAGTTCTGTTTCGTTATGCATATATAATCTTGGATGAAATGGTGAATATTTGGAAATATCGCTGATGTTTCTTAGTGTATTTTAACTAACAAGGGGAGGGCACGACTAGGGAAATTCATTTCGGGATGAAACTTTGCGTATTAGTAGCCTACCTGTAGGGTGTTCAGCCATTAATCTAATAAAGTGCAATGATCAGCCAATTTGGAGAAAATAGCCCTCAAACTTTGAACACAGCTTATATACCAGTAAGGGGTGACAAGTCATTAGCAGCCGTATAGCTTAGGTGGCAGAGTGCACACCTACTGTCAGCTTGGTCCATGGTTCGATCTCGGCTGTGCTTTTTTCTTTCTTTCTTTCTTTTTTTTTCAAAATTATTTCAAATTAAATGAAAAATTAAAATTATATTTTTAATTAAAATATTAATTATTTTTATGCATAAAATAACTTCATTCATATGATACTCGAATGATAGTTAAAATTTAATTTATAAACAGTAAAATAATTATAAATACATCTTTAATGGTGATAAATAATAACTGTAATGAGTCACATCTTGAAACATTTTTACTTTCTTGTATTCAAAGAGAAAGTATTGTAATCGTCAAAAAATTCGAACTTGAGATTTTGATGAATCTCCACGTTTTAGACCTCCCTCAGTCAGAAAAACACTATTTTGGAATTATGTCTGTGTGCCTGTATGTGTGTCTGTGAACACGATAACTTGAAAACTATTAGAGCTACATTGATGAAATTTGGTTTGTGATCTTGACACATAATTTGCAGGTTTCTACCAAATTTTAGACGAAATCCATCTACGGGAAGTTTGTCTGTCGGTCTGCTTTCATGCGAACACTACAACTCAAAAACTTGAACAGCTATATGGATAAAATTTGGTACATAGTTTTATCATCTGGATTGTAGGTCCGTATCAAATTTTGGGCCAAATCTGCCAAAGGGTTGACTGTCTGTTTGTCATATTTATAAACACAATAACTCCTTAATATAATTACTTAGATAAATGAAATTTAGTATGTGGTCATCTAACCTTAATTGTAGATTTGTGTCCAATTTTTGTTTCAATGGATTAAAAAAAAGGCTTTCAAATTGCATTTTCGCCGTCTTCACCATTCTACGACGCAGAAAAAAGGCCTGACCGATACATGCGTTTCTTTACTGTACTACGTTCTGTTTTGGCTCGCTGACAATTTCTGTTCCAACTCGTTGAGTATTTTTGTTATAATTTTTATCTGTTTCTTTCATTCTGGTGAAGCATAGCCATAAAGAAACATTTTCTCGAAAAGAATTGCATATTTGATATATGTTTAGTTTTATTTTGTATGTGGTAATGCTTTTTTTGCTGTTAGTGGATTTTGCGATCTGAGATATTTTTGGCTAGCTAAAAGTCCATTTTAGGTGGGCCCAAATCTTCTAGTGACTTAGATCATTGAAATTTGGTGTGCGGTCTTCTAATCTTAATTGCAGATCTGTGTCAAATTTTCGTTTCAATCAGTTGAGAAAAAGGCGTTCAAATTGCAAATTTGCTTTTCTTTGCCATACTATGACACACACACACACAAAAAAATGGCATGACCTCTTGGCACATTTTACTGCTGTTTGGCTTATTTTTAATCTATCTGTGTTAGGGAGTATACGAAAAAGTTTAGAGAAGACCACTCCCGCTGGCTTGTTTAGGCTTTATCATCTATAAATTTTAGAAATTCATTGCACATTTATTAATTAAATTTAAATTTATCTTTTATTCACTAATTCTAATTTCTACATTTAATTACATACAAGAACCAGAATAATAATTATCATAAAAACATTAGAAAGAAAAAATATTTTGATATCTTACACAATTAATAAATGACGATTGTTCACAAGAATAACGGTTCCTTAAGTGATTCTTGTGCGATTCCATCTTCAACCTCTGATATACTAGCAATATCATTATTCATAGTATATTTTAATTATCTGTATTATGCTAATTTATTAAAAAAATGATACGAAACACTTCAAAATTGAAGATGAATAACCACGTTTGTTTAGAGTTTCTAAAGGATTAAGAGTAGTAGCACTGCAGAAGAATTTCGTACGATAGTGAGTAAAACATTTAACCATTGGTCCCTTTTCAAATTGAAATTTTGGACCATCTGCCGACGTATTTATTAGATTAACAGCTGCTCTCTGCTATTTACATTCGATCATTAAAATATTAGATCGTCTGCATATGTATTCAACACATTAACATCTGCTCTCTATTGTTTCCAAGATAATGTAAAAATGAAGTTTTTGTAAATATAAAAACCCAAAAATTTCCTACTTTGAATGACTTTAAGATGATAATTTTAATAATAGTTATTATTTGTCACCATGAAAGATGCATTTATAATTGTTTTACTGCTTATAAATTAAGTTTTAACTATAATTCAAGTATCATATGAATGAACAGCTATTTTGTGCATAAAAATAATTAATATTTTAATTAAAAATATTTTTTAATTTTTGATGTAATTTGAGATAATTTTGAAAAAAAAAAAAAGCACAGTGAGGATCAATCCACGGACCAAGCAGACAGTAGACGAGCTCTCTGCCATCTAATCTATCTGGCTGCTGATGGTTTGAGACCACTTATTGGTATATAAACTGTGCCCAAAGTTTGAGGGATGTTTTCTCCAAATTGGCTGGCCATTGCACTTTCTTAGATTAATGGGTGAACATCCTAAAGGTAGGCAACTAATATGCAGAGTTTCATCCTGAACTGAATTTCCCAAGTTGTGCCCTTCCCTTGTAAGTTGGAGTTTATTATTTTTATTAAGTTAAGAGGAAATTGCTATACTGTCTCTAATGTGAAATTTAATTAATGTGTCCAATTTATATTGGAATATTCATTAAATGCCCCCTACCACAAGCATAAAACTGGCAGAACAACTAAATACAGTGAAACGTGTATAGCGATACTGTTTACAATGACAAGCCTACCTATAAGGAAATTTTCTTTGGCCCTGGCGGAATTCATATCTGCTCAATGTATTTTGAACTTATTTACAGTGATAATAACTTTTCAGATGACCTGTTTATACTGATCATTTTACCTCTTTAGAAATTATAATCTTGATTTTTTTTCCCTTTGAAAATGGCTCCCCATGGTCCAGAATGCGGGATAACGGGAATCAGAGGGAAGGGAGCTAGAAATCAGAGCATGTTGTAGCAAGGAGATCACAGTATAGGGGATTGGAGGGTTTTGTGCTTAGAATGTGTACAGATGTTTGCTGCTTCTGTCTCTGGCTGGGCACCATCAAACCTATTCATTCACAGTTATCGTTTCAGATTGTCCACTTATTCTTTAAGTTCGTTTTTGATGTGTTAAAGCCTGAAATCTGCGATATTGCAACATTAACTGTTGGTTTTTGAAGACATTATGTAAAACATTGGCATTATTATGAAATAAAATTGTGTTTACATCTTCTTTTAAGCATACTTTTGGTGTTAGTAAAAATGTTAGCTAAAACTTTCACTTTGAAGTCCTTAAAAAGTTTAAATAATTTAAACTTTATAAAATACAATTTCATATCAGTGAGTATTTGAGGATGAATCAATAAGTGCAATAAAATTAGTTATTATATTAGTGCACTATCAGTATGTGCACGGAGTTGTCCGTGGCATAATGACTTCCAACAAAATAAAAAAAGCCCAAAGTTTTGAAAACAAAATCAAAATATATATATTATTGATTTCACCCTCGATTTTTAATGATAATACATACAGGAACTTGAGCGTGATGAATAACGTGTTCTTTTAACTAAAGATATCAGCATATATGCATTACTATCAAAAAGTATAAAACAAATAAATCAAATGATTCTTGAATCAGTAAAATGAAGTAATTAAGATTAGTTGACCCAATAAAATGATCGAGAGTATGACGTGACTTTTGAAAGTGTACCGACAGCCAATTCGATAGTAGAAATGCATTCTGGGAACTAACCTTGGTCTGTCGAAAGCTACATCGATTCAGATATGCGAGAGAAAATGTTTTGAACTGATCAATAAAAAAATTCATAGAAAATCGGAGAAAAAAGATATTTTAACCATTCTTGTTTTAAAACAGGGATAAATATTCCGGTTTATACTTAAAAAAAGAATGATAGCGTTATTAGAATGCCGGATGCAAGAAAATAAGAATTGAAAGTTAAAAATATAAATGAAAAGTGACTATTATTTAAAAATTTCTCAAAATTCAGTAAAGTATGTTTGAAATTCAAAACAAACTTCATTGGAACGAAAATTGTTTGTTCTATCCGATTTTGCATCGATTGTTTTTCAACGATCTTTAGAAAAGATACTACAGCCGTAAACGTGCCAAAAATGACCCAAAACAACACAAAACATTAAATAAAAAATTTTCTAGATAAATTTCGAAATTCTAGCTTCGAGGTGCATTGAGTCACCATTACGACTACCTGTGTGCCAAATTTTGTGGCTGTAAATGCGATAGATTCGTCTGGACGTCGCACACATACACATGGAAACATTGCCTTTTATAAGTATAGATACATGATACATTGGCTGCAGAAATGCTCAAATTATTTATAACATTTTTTCCATGTCCCTATAATATTTTTGTAAACAGGTTTTTACTGTATCAATAAAATCCAGCTGCCAGATACCTAACATATAATTAACACAAAGTAAGATCTGCAACTAATGCACTTTATTGGAAGTATACATTGTGATTCAAAAGTCTGTAGACAAACTTGAAGGGAAAGTCTGGCATACAGAAGCAGTTCATTTTTCATAAACAGTTATTTTTACATGTGGGATTGCAGACGATAAGGGCAACTGCTTCTGGGTCTTTTTGCAAAGGAATTAAGTGAATGAAAAGGATACACCAGGTGAAGTGTACATAACAGGTTTAATAGAATGCACATTCACAATAACACACTTACATGCGAAACAGCATTTAAAGTTGTACGCAGCATGACTGACACAGTAGCAAGTAGGGCACAGTATCAACAGCAAGCCTTTGGAGTACTTAATCTCCACGTTTTAGACCTCCCTGAGCCTGAAAAACACAACTTTGGAATTATGTCTGTCTGTGAACACGATAACTCAAAGACTATTAGAGCTAATGGGGATGAAATTTGGCATGTGATCTTGACATATAATTTGTATGTTTCTATCAAATTTTGGACAAAATCCATCTACAGGAAGTCTATCTGTCCGTGTTCATGTGAACACTATAACTTAAAAACTTGAATAGCTAGATAGATACAATTTGGTACACAGTTTTATCATCAGGAATGTAGGTCCTTATAAAATTTTGGGTGAAATCTGTCAAAGGGTTGACTGCCTGCCTGTCTGTCTGTATAACCAGCATACTTGCGACTATGATAAGTCATTAACACAGACTTGGATAAATGATCAAGGGCAAAGTGACGCATCGTTCACAAAATAGCTTACAAGTGCGCAGATTGCTCCCAGTATGCATGCGTGTGGAGAATGGGATTAGGAAAATTGAATATGCAATTTGAACACCCTTTTTTCAACCTATTGAATTTGTGTTACATTAAACCTGTTTTGTACATTTTATCTTGTTTAATACTGAATTCACTGGCAAAGAGGCCCCTGTAGTGATCACCCTTTGCTTTTGTGACCCCATATTCTATTATAAAGCTGACTTGTTTCTATATGTCTAATCTGTTCTTTAAGATTGTCTAAGGACATTCGACTCGCTCTATAGTTCATTAACTGAATAAAATCAACTCTGCTTGGCTTAAGAGTTAATAATATAAATCACTAAGGCCTTTTAATGACTCATGAACTTTAACAGTAAATTTGCTATAAATCACTAGGTCTGTTTAGAGATTTCTACTTGACGATAGAAGAGCTAATAGGACTTAGTGAAATGTGGGCAACTCTGTTGCTTAATGTGAGTTTTGCCAGACTTTAGAGCATTAATTGGAGTTATGGGCTTATTATTGTGGTATATATATCCAAATCAGAATTTTTGGACAGTGACTTTTGCTTGAAAGAGAATGTTATATAGAACAATTGAATAGAATTGGATATTATCTACACTCCTGCTAAAAAAATAAGCAACAAACATGAAAAGACGCGGTACACATGCAAAATGGTGAATTAAAACACACAATTTGCATATGAGGTAGAGGTTGCATCGCCGAATGCAATAGGCAACCAAAATTAGCATAAAACACAATCCCATGGTCACACTGCAATGCCTTAAAAAGGGGCTTGCAGGACCTATGCTTCAGTTCGCAAGCAGCAATAATTCCGCAGAATCCGAGATAGCCAAAGCGGATAGCATGAGTAGAAGAGACCATTTGTACGATGAGATACATTGGAGAGCTGCCAGTAAGTTGCAAGCTCGTGTAAGACAATCTGCTGTTGCCAGAGAGCTGAATGTGCATTGTAGTGTCATCCATAGGCTGTGGAACCGTTACCAAAGGGATCAAAACACCCGCCAGTAGAAGACGTAGGTCTGGATGCCGGAGAATCACCACAAGGGCAGATGATCACTACCTGTTGCCAGATGCCGGAAGACGCTAACACCGCGACAGCTGGCGTCACAGCTCTCTGCTGCTGCAGGAAGGCCCATATCCCACCAAACTCTGTCGCATAGACTGCATGAAGGAGGACTGTTCGAACTATGACCTGTTGTTTGTGTGCCTTTGTCCTCAGCATACGTCAGAGCGTGGTTGCATTGGGCCCTTGAACATCGCAGTTAGACACCAGAGCAGTGGGGCATCCAGAATTATTCCCAAAGGCAGTGATATGGCGAGAGCCAGGGACATGCTATTGGGCGCCAAACATCGTCGAAAGAGACCATTACAGAGGTGGCAGGTTACTTGTCTGGGCAGGGATAGCAATGAACGGCCAAACCGACCTCTTCGTGTTCTCTGGGGGTTCCGTCACAGGTGTCCAATATCATGATGAAATCCTACACCCAATTATGTAGCCTTTTATTGCTGCAATGGGTACCAATGCAATATTTATGGACGATAACTGTTAGTTTATTTGCCGTTTTTCATGATCTAAAAATTGTCTAAATATTTATTTGTGAATCTTTGTTTACATTGAAAGATTGGCTTGGTATTGAACCTGTTTATGTTAGTGATGTCATAATATGGTCGTGTACGTCATAACCAGCTATGACATCACAGACAATCAGGTTTTGACACATATTCTAACTGACTATACAAGATAGTATGTTAGATTCCTTAAGTTTGGTTGCATTGTAGTTGTGTTGCTGCACTGGTTGGCATGATGGATTAAGGATGTAAACATGTGAAGAGAAATGTTTTTATCATTTTTAAGTTTATTTCTAGCAATAAATAAAAGTTAATTTTTATAAAATTGGACTAATTATTGTCTTACAGCAACTGTTGATCCACCATTTGAGTATAATATAAATTCCAACAATAATGCCCGTTCGCATAGAGCATGATTGGTGTGGAGTTATCTGGAGAGGGAAACCATTCCACAGATGGTGTGGCCTTCTAGATCACCGGACCTGAATCCCATAGAGCATGTGTGGGACATGTTGGGACAACGGATTGCAGGTTGCAGTGTGCTGCGAGGCACCCTCCATGAGTTCCAGCAAGCCTTACTACAGGAATGGGTATTACTGCCACAACTAGTGATCAACAACACTATTTCCAGCATGCCTCTCCATTGTCAAGTTTGCATTTCAGCTAGATGGTATCATGCCCGTTATTAGCATACGGTTCCCATTGCACATTCTGCCTACCAAGTTGGGCTGTTGCGCCACAACAGCCATAATATATGTGTTTTTTGTTTGTCTTCGCTTTATTGTTTGATATGTGGTCTAGTAATGCCACACGTACCTCGTGTACAACTTTCATGCATACCCATTAAATAGTTTTTGTTTTTTTCTGAGTTTTGCCTTTGTTTCTTATTTTTTGAGCAGGAGTGTATGTAATAGACCTAGTTGAATATAAATCAACCGAGTAATTATCAAAGGAATGATGCAGCTGAGTAAAATTTTATGGCACACATATACACACACACCAACAAGTAGAAAAAAATGTCTATCCTACTGTAAAATTCAAATTTTCTTTCTTCAGTTCAACTGTAACTCTTAAGACTTAACTAATTTTTGTTTAGAAATTAGAATTTTTCCAACTTTTTCAAAAGTATACTTTTTGTAATATATCTGTATTATATGAAAATGTCATTGTAAGGTATTTATTTTTTTCTTTTTCAGTTCAAGATAATAATTTGAGATAGGAATAAACATGTCTAACAAGGATCAAGCACTAAGAGTTTCTGCTGGAAACATGCAGTCTCAGCAGCTGCAACAACAACAACAGCAGCAGCAGCAGCAGCAACAACAACAACAACAACAACAGCAGCAGCAACAACAACAACAGCAGCAACCACCCCCTCAGCATATGTCCTCACAACAGCAGCAACAAGGGCAACCTCAACAGCCATATCCTCAAGATAATTTACACATGTTACAGAAAGCCATTAATACTATGGAAGAAAAAGGAATGCAAGAAGATCCGAGGTATGCCCAACTGATGGCAATGGCTAATTCTAGAAAAACCGTTCCAAGCCCAGGCGTATCTTCTAGTGGAGGGCATAGTCCTGGTATTGGTCCTCATCCTGGATCAGGAGCTCCTAGTCCAAGTATGGGACCTCCACCTCCTCCTCAACAAATGGGACCCCATGGAATGAACCCTCCTTCACAGCAATCTCAGATTCCACAGTCATCACATCAGTCTGTTGGTGGTGCACCTCCTCCTCAATCCCAAAGCCAGAACTATCAGATGCCTCCACAGCACATGGCACCTCCACCTTCACCATCAGGAAATAACATGAACTACATGCCAACTTCACAGAACAATATGATGACTTCTCACATGGGTCCACAATCTCATGTAGGTGGACCACAACAGCATTCTCAAAATTATGCAACTGCATCCAGTTACCATCAGCAAGGATCTCACTCTGCTCCAAGTAGTCAAGGGCTTATGGGTCCTGTTGCAAGTCCTATGCCACAGAATATGGAAGCAAGTGAGCAACCTCACCACCCCCATTCTAGTTATAGTGGTGGACCCATGAATGGGTCTCAAGGTTCTCCACATCCTGATAATAATTCAGGCCCTCCACCTGTGTGCAGTCCCATGCCAAACCAAGGATCTTCAGCACCTAATCAGAAACCATCCTTATTAACTACTGCACAAATAACACAGTTGAGAGCTCAGATAATGGCTTACAGGTTGCTCTCAAGAAATCAGCCTGTTCCAGAGAATATAATTATGGCTATCCAGTCTAAGAGACCAATGCAAAATCAACCAGTTTATGCTCAAAGACCTCCTGGAGCACCATCACCAGGTCAACCTATCCGTACTCCTCTTCCACAGTCCCAACCTCCACCTCAAAATATGAATAACAACATGATACCCCAGCAAATGCCACATTCACAATCTATGCACCCTCATATGCCTCAACCATCTATGCCTCCACCTCAGCAACAACAAGCTCCACCTGCTCAAGTAGCACCACAGCATCAACCCATAAATGCACCTCAGTCTGCTCCCCCAATGCCTATGCAAGGACCACAAGCTAGACCTCAAGGTCCTCCAAATACTCAAGCTGTTCAATTACCTTCAATGATGCAGATACAGCAGCAGAAACAAAACCGAATAACTCCTGTACCAAAACCTCAAGGTATAGATCCTCTTGAAATTCTAAAAGAGCGAGAGCACAGACTGGCTGCTCGAGTAGCTTTGCGTATTCAAGAATTATCCTCTTTACCTGGGGACCTTTCTGAAGATATTCGGACTAAAGTCATGAGTGAACTAGTTGGCTTACGCTTACTTAACTTCCAGAGGCAAGTTAGAGCAGAAGTAGTGAGTTGTATGCGACGGGACACTACTTTAGAAACAGCTTTGTATCCTAAGTTGTATAGACGTACTAAGCGTCAAGGCTTAAGGGAGGCTAGGATCACAGAGAAATTGGAGAAGCAACAAAAGTTGGAACAAGAGCGTAAGAGACGCCAGAAGCATCAAGAATATTTAAATGCTATTCTACAGCATGCTAAAGATTTCAAAGAATATCATCGTAATAACATGGGTAAGATAGGTAAATTAAATAAGGCTGTAGTTACTTATCATGCAAATACTGAAAGAGAGCAGAAGAAAGAACAAGAGAGAATTGATAAAGAACGTATGAAACGTTTAATGGCAGAAGATGAAGAGGGATATCGTAAGCTTATTGATCAAAAGAAGGATAAACGTTTGGCATTTTTACTATCTCAAACTGATGAATACATTCACAATCTTACTGATATGGTCATGCAGCATAAGTTGGAACAAAAGAGGAAGCTTAAAGAGAAGAGAAAAGCAAAGAAGAAAAAGAAGAAGAAGCAACAAGGTGAGAATCCAGATGGAAGTGATTCTTTGCAAGAAGGACTTATTGATGAATGTTCCCAGCAGAGTGATCTCAGAGTTAATGTAATTGAAACTGCAACAGGAAAAACTCTGACTGGAGCTAATGCACCTCTCGCTAGTCAGTTAGATGCTTGGCTTGAAATGCATCCTGGTTATGAAGTTGCACCTCGGGAAGCTAGTGATGATGATGAAGATGGTGACGAGTATACTTCTGATTCAGAAGAGGAAGATGAGCCTACTAAACATCCAAAAGCACAAGTTCCGGTTCAACGTACTGGTGAAGAAGCTAAGCAAGCACTCAACTCTGCTACAGCTGAAGATGATGAATATATGAACTGTGAAGGTTACCAAAATTATTATAATATTGCTCATGCCATAGGTGAAGAAGTCAAAGAACAAGCTTCTGTCATGGTAAATGGTAAGCTGAAAGAATACCAAGTCAAAGGATTGGAATGGCTTGTGTCCCTATATAATAACAACTTAAATGGAATTCTTGCTGATGAAATGGGTTTAGGTAAAACTATTCAAACAATTGCTCTGATTACATATTTAATTGAAAAGAAGAGAGTTCATGGTCCTTATTTAATTATTGTACCTTTATCAACTCTATCAAATTGGATGCTTGAGTTTGATCGATGGGCACCATCTGTCATAAAGTATGCTTATAAAGGCTCTCCAAATGTAAGAAGACAGATTGCTTGTAGCTTGAAAGCAACTAAGTTTAATGTTGTATTAACTACATATGAATATGTTATTAAGGACAAAGCAATTCTTGCCAAAGTTCGGTGGAAGTACATGATAATTGATGAAGGACATAGAATGAAGAATCAACATTGCAAGCTTACACAAATTTTGAATACTCACTATACAGCTCCACACAGATTATTATTAACTGGAACACCTTTGCAAAATAAACTACCTGAATTGTGGGCCCTGCTGAACTTCTTATTGCCTAGTATTTTTAAATGCTGTAATACATTTGAGCAGTGGTTTAATGCACCATTTGCCACCACTGGTGAAAAAGTAGAATTGAATGAAGAAGAAACGATTTTGATTATCCGACGTCTTCATAAAGTTTTACGTCCTTTCTTGTTAAGACGTCTCAAGAAAGAAGTAGAATCGCAACTACCAGAAAAGGTTGAGTATGTTGTTAAATGTGATATGTCAGCTTTGCAACGTCTGCTATACAGGCATATGCAGACAAAAGGAGTTTTATTGACTGATGGCTCAGAAAAGGACAAAAAAGGTAAAGGTGGTGCTAAAACTCTCATGAATTCTATTATGCAGCTAAGAAAAATTTGTAACCATCCTTTCATGTTTCAAAACATTGAAGAAGCTTGTGCCGAACATATGGGATTATCCAATTCTATTATATCAGGGCCTGATTTATATAGAGCATCTGGCAAATTTGAATTATTGGATCGGATATTGCCTAAACTTCGTAAAAGTGGCCATCGCATATTACTGTTCTGTCAAATGACAACTCTAATGACCATTATGGAAGATTATTTAGGATATAGGGGACATCCTTATCTTCGACTTGATGGCACAACTAAGGCTGAAGACAGAGGTCACCTCTTAGAGTTATTTAATGATCCCACTTCCCCATATTTCTTATTTTTATTGAGTACTAGAGCTGGTGGTTTGGGTTTGAATCTCCAAGCAGCTGATACAGTAGTAATATTTGATTCTGATTGGAATCCACATCAAGATTTACAAGCTCAAGATAGAGCCCATCGGATAGGTCAACAAAATGAAGTACGGGTATTGAGATTGGTTACTGTAAATTCTGTAGAGGAACGTATTCTTGCAGCAGCTAAATATAAACTGAATTTGGATGAAAAGGTTATTCAGGCTGGAATGTTTGATCAGAAGTCTACAGGGACTGATAGGCATCAGTTTCTTCAGGCTATCCTAGCACAAGATGAAGTTGATGAAGAAGAAGAAAATGAAGTACCTGATGATGAAACTATAAATCAAATGATTGCCAGAAATGAAGATGAATTTGAATTATTTCAAAAAATGGATTTGGACCGTAGGAGAGAAGAAGCCAGAAACCCAAAACGTAAACCTCGTCTAATGGAAGAAGATGAGTTACCTGGTTGGTTAATCAAAGATGATGCTGAAGTTGAAAGGCTTACTAATGAAGAGGAGGAAGACAAAATATTTGGCCGTGGTAATCGGCAGCGAAAAGAAGTTGATTATTCTGATTCCTTGACTGACAAACAATGGCTAAAAGCTATTGAAGATGGAAATCTCGACGAAATTGAAACAACAAAACCTAAAAGAAAAGTAAAAGACGGTTCTTCATCTTCTGGTAAGAAAAGAAAGAAAGAAAAAGATTTAGATGATGGTGAGCCTGAGAAGAAAAAGAGACGCGGGAGACCTCCAATGGAAAAAATGCAGCCTAATCCACCTAGATTAACAGTTCAAATGAAAAAACTGCTCGATATTGTAATTCACTATAAAGACAGTGATGGAAGGGTTCTTAGTGAAGCTTTCATGCATCTACCTTCTAAGAGAGAATTACCAGATTATTATGAGGTTATTAAGAAACCTGTGGATTTACAGAAAATAAAAAATCGCATTAAGGAGCATCGCTATCGATCTTTGGATGATTTGGAAACAGATTTCATGTTATTATGCACAAATGCCCAGACCTACAATGTAGAAGGCTCTCTGATTTATGAGGATTCTATAGTTCTTCAGTCTGTTTTCACTAGCGCCAGAGAGCGTTTGGAAAAAGATGGAGACTTGTCATTTGCAGGTGGGGATTATGAAGGTGACAGTGATCTGGGGGAGGAACCAGAAGAGAAAACCCGGAAAAGAAAACCGAGACAAACTAGCACTAGACGCTTTATTAGTGATGATGAAGGATCGGACAGTGATAATTAGTGCTCCTTATGATGTAGTTGAGTAACATTGCTCACAATTGTTTATGCATTTTTTATTATTTCTGTATATATTGTCACTGGTAAAAGTTTGTAAGAAGAGATAACGAATACTTTACCAAATGATGCTGTTTTAGTTTTCTTTAAATTTAGAAGTTTTGTTGTTTGTATATATTTATTCCAATATTTTATGAAATTTGTTTTTGTTTTTCATATATTCATCTTTCATTACATTCACCTATAGAAGTTTTTATTTACTTTTGTTTGTTGAAATTTATATTTGTTTTATTATTAATAACTGACCATTTTGATATGTGTCATTTTTAGAAGCATTTATATTTAAGTGTGCAATCATTTTTATTTTTCAAATTTGTTACATTTATTCCCTAAAAAATGCAACATTTAAAGATTTAAAAATAATTGTTTTTAGGAAGTAAAAATAAAATTTCACGTCAATTTCTTTGAAATCGTGAAAATAATTTTTACTTGATTGAATTTATAACTTTATTTAAAAATTTATATGAGATTAAATATGTACTAATACTCTGGATGTATATTTGATCTCTTTCAACAAATATTCTTTAGACCTAATGCATTTAATAAAATGTTTTTTTACCATAGTATAATTTTTTTTTCACTGCAAACAAAATCTTTACAAATTCTGTGGCTGATTGTATGCTCTGAATCTTGCAATAAAATTTTGTTTCATCTTTCATAATAGTGTGCTAAATTGTAGAATTAAATTACAATTACCTTATTGGGGGACTGCAGTTATACTAATTCCCTATAGTCTGAATGCTAATCACATGCTTAATAACCAAATATTGTATAAAATTATACAATTTGTATTTTTGAAGAGCTGTTAGGCAGCAGATAAATTTGACTGTTTCATATTCTCTACATTGATATGCTACTCTCTAAATTTTTTTGTTTGTTTAAAATCTGTTACAAATGATTTAATTTCATATGCTTTGAGCTCAGGCTCATTATCGAAGTGCAAAAGATTAAAGAATATACATGTAAATATTTTGTGTGCAAAAATTTAGTTTTTATTACATAAATTTGATTTTTAGATTTCAACTTATGGAGGAAGAAAGAGCAACTGTACAGGATTTTGACTATGCAACTTTATGTTCATTTTTAAAACTTGAACATACCACAACTGATAAAATGACCATTTCCTGATTCGAGTTTCAGTTTATCAGCAAAGTGTCAGTATATTTAGTATTATTACATCACAAGATTTTCTCCTCAGTGGCTTAGTAATAGCAAATGATATCCGGGGCATTGTGTTTATTTGGGAACTTTATAACTCAACAAAATTTGCGAACTGTAGCACATCAGAAGGTGAGTGAAAAAGTGTCACAAAATTCCCCATCATTACAATTGTGGGGGTTAAATAAAAGCTTGTAATAAAATTAACGTTGCTGGACAGAATAGAAAGCATTTCAAACTGTTATCCCCTCCCCCAAATTATAATTAATAATACTTTTGGATAACAAGCATTAAAATTGATCATGCATTCATAAATTGTAGAAGAAATATTTTTTCTCTGATTATATCCATGCCAATGTTCTATTCTTATTCCAACTATTCTATCTAAGAATATTCAGTGGCAGTAACTCAGGGAAGGGGCAGCCCCCTGTTTGCAGAAAAATTAAATTTTATTTAATTTTGCTGCCAAAATAGAATTCGAAAGAAAATAGTGTATCGGAAAACTACTAATGATTTGTAACTAAGATTTTTGATTTTAGTCAATCTTCTCTTTACACAGGCTTACTTACCGGTGGAAAAAAATTTTCGCCCCCCCCCCCCTCTTTTGCCATCCAATCACCACTATGGAGAAAGTTATATTAAGAAAGTGATCCGATTAGTATGTATGCCTTCTGTGCAATGGAATCACTTTATGATTGTGTGATAAATGTCAATTCAAATATTCTTATTCTTTGCACATGATGCAGTTGCACTTAATGTTAAGAACATTCTTTTACTGAAAGAAATAATTTTTGTTGTATATTATCTTTGGTATTATAGTTATAATTCTTACATTAGAAATTCATTTCAGTTAATTTTGAGTTTTTTTAATCACTTTTTAAGCCTTGTTTAATTTTTTATTTAATTTTTGGAATTAGTTTAGACTCATTCATGTTCTTAAAGCAAGTCTAATTTAAATTTTATCTGTTCTTTGAATTTTTATTTAGTTAATTTTACTTACATAAATGATTACGGTTATTTTTATTTTTTCTAAGCTAATAAATATACACACTAGTGAGATGGAAAAAAACTTTAAGCCCAAAAGAACACAGTACACAGTGTGATGTAGCTTTAAAAGTATCCCTTCGAATTTTTACAATCTATACTTTTAATGATTCAAGATTTATATGAGGAAACTTCGAAAACGTTTTTATGACATTCATCTTCCCTTTGGCACTATAACAACGAAGCTTTTTTTTACTCGGTTTGCGCAAAATGTAAACTATGTAAGTACAGTGCAAGGTGTTAGATGATCAGCAAGATGCGCCATAGAATAGTGGCGTAGCTAGTGTAAATGACACCCATTGCATAGTATTTTTTTCGTTCCCCTACCATCTAATTCGTCGACTTCTGCCTTAAAAATGTAAATTCCACTAAAATATTGTCTTCGCAGTGCCTGTATAGATTGGCTTTTGGGGCATTTTTACACCCTTTGCTCGTTCCTCTGGGTCATTGTCACAGAGTGCAACATTTAAATACATGTTTATATAATATCTGCAGTTACGTTTGTCATATGATTGTGATGTCACCTGAATTAACTCCGTTGTAGGAAATGCAGTAAATGCATTGCTATTTATTTTACCCTTCCATAGTTTCCTAAAACCGTGCAATTACAACATTTCGAACCACAATTTTAAATTACATATTTTCAACTGCAAAAGAATTCACATGATGTCACATCCACATGACAAACATTTGCATATCATCTAACTGCTCGTTGTCTGACGCTGTGCTGTGACATCTTGTCCTTTTTCCTCCTGCAAGATGCGCAGTGAATTGCAAAATTAAATTGATACAAACCCATTTGACGTGTATCATGTGAGCATGAATAACTCCGTTTATGTCTCATAACTTAAGACACAGCCTTTGTTAAGCGAAGAGATGCAATCTGCATAAACACGGCTGTGTCAATATATTAAGTTGCTGGAACTGCTAAATAAACCAGTTGAGCCGCATTATCAATATTTCATTGTTATGTCGGAAAAGGACACTACCCTATAATATTTATATGCAGTTGCAAATCCAGGATTTGGGTCGGGGTGGTGGGTGGGCTGAGGTCATAAAAATTTTGTATCGTTGGGACAAATGTCAAACCTCATGTGTCAAAACACTTTAAATTTACAGGCATTACTTACTTGACAGAATCATAAAGAACAATACAATACTTTCTATAATTTCATAAAAAATATAGTGAAATAACTAGCCAAAAAATGTTTTTGACCACATCAGTTCTACAAGTACAAGTGGAATGACTACAAAAGCAGGAAAATTTTCGAGCCAGAAAGCAATGTTGACACGTTATTATTATTTTTTTTAAAGGGAAATTAAGAACAATCAGTTGTAATGATTTTAAATAAAATCAAGAATTCTGGCTAAGTTCCGGGGCGGGCTTCAGCCCTCCTGGATTTGCCACTGTTCATACTATATCTTTATGAGGTTTGCAGCATTAAAGAATATCGTAGCAACATCGTGGAAATATCGTAGAATATCTTGTGCTAAGAGGTTATGTCTGTCTTCTTGCATTTACGGAAAAACCGAGAAAAATTATAAACTAATTGCTAAAGCCATACCACACACTTGCTATTGATGTGTGCAAGGGACTTGACTCAAACGCGTGCCATCGTAGCGTGTGTGTGTTGATAGTACCTTAGAAACAAAAGTCAGACATGACACATTTCCGCGGAAACGCGGATTTCCGCTTTTTCGGCATCGAATTTAATCATTCTTGGGATCAATGCAAATCTGCATTAAAATTTTTGTTAATATGTTGGGGGGGGGGGGCTCACGCAAACCAAAGTTTTGCGCCATGTGAAAATTTTGCTTATGGCTCTAAGGCGAAAGAGTTTTGAAAAGATATTGCGTAATCCTGCCGAAAGTTATGTTTCGTCCGAGTTATGTATCAGCGTTTTGCCGCGCTTTGGGGTCAAAGTTTAGCATTGGGAGGAAAGGGTTGTATTCTTTTCTTTCTCGTTTCGTCCCATCGTCTTTCATTTCATCCAATCACAATTCATTCCGAATTGTGATTGGATGAAAGAAAATCATCCACGAATTTCTTCCGATCCGAATTTCGTGAGAAAAAAAGATCGCTGAAGCCAATTTATTTTCGCGTTCTTTTTAACATTCTTTTCTTCGTTTTTGTTAGTTATTTCGATTTCATTTTTGTTAGTTTTCGTTCCCTAATGTTTGTCTATCAACACAAGACATGACACGTTTGTGCGAAAACGCAGACTTCAGCGTTTTCGGCATCGAATTTTGTCGTTCTTGGGATCGATGTAAATCTGCATTAAAATTTTTGGTAATGCGTTGGGGGGGGGGGGGCGCACGCACACAAAAGACGTGAAAAACACGCAAACAAAAACTGCCTGCCGTGTACACATTTAAAATGTCAGATTTAATAGATAAAAGATCAGGAAGAATGTATATTGAAACATATTCTTCAATTTAGAGTGTTTAATACAGAATGATCAGCAAAGAGCAGTCTGCTGTTGAATATTTTAGTACGTGATGCTATTGATAGTAAGTAACGTGCAAAAATTTTAGGTCATCAGGCAAATTGTACTAAGAGGAACTTGATAGTAAGAAAATAGCAATGAGAAAAAAATAAATACAAAACCCCGATCAAAGAAAGAAAGCAAAGTTTAGAAAATGGAGGAAAATAGCAGACCGAAGCATAAAAGATAGCTTGAATTGTTAGTTCAAAAATGAAAAACAAAAGTTTTAATAATTACGTATAATCAAAAAAAGTTTTTACATTGCCATATTTTTTAATGAGATAATTTTTACCAGTTTTTATTTTAACAAAACCTTTTGCGAATTCATTTTTCGTCCATTAATTTTCTTTTAAATAATAATTCTACAATATTTTTAATATCTCGAGCACTTTTTGTTTAAATTTATTGTTCAATTAATAATACTTATTTTACTTTTCGGTGTTTACGTTTGACACGATACCGGATTTATGAAGTTCAGCTTTTTTTGTTCCAAGCCTGTGTCATGTCTGAAAAGTTCCTCACCGCTGGTTAAGCATATTCCACGGACTTGGGTCGTCCATTGTCGCGACTTGTCATTGTTTTCAATTATAACTCGTTGTATTTAGTTATCAGTTGATTTTCAGCTATTCATTTATTGATATTATTCATAACTGATATCGAAAAAAAATGTATAAATTCAGGTATTTAAACTAAAATGATCGGCCGTGAATTAGTCAGATAAAAGCAAACTAAATTCCTATCTAAACATAAATCTGTGCAGAGAAAATTTTCAAAATACAGGAAAGTATCCACAATCCTATATCTTCTGGGGTTTAGATATTTCTGTATTAAATACCAAACCAAATACCCGTAAAATATTCAACTGTTCTGAAATTTTCCATATATTTATTAATGATAAGATAATTACTGAATTTGGTTTGCTAATTTGTTCTGCTATGTTTCTAGAGAAGAAATAAACTCATTAAAATTTTCTCAATATATATATATATATATATTAATAAAAGAAAACATTAAAAACATTTCATCTCGAATGGCGAAAATATTTTCTTACAGATTAAAGGAATTCCACAGGAATCTTGTTTTTCTTCTTTAATTGCAAATCTATTTCTTCACTTTTACGAAAAAGATACAGTTTTAAGTTTAAATTCAGCTTTTAGATATATAGATGACATCCTGATTTTTAATTTTAAAAATTTCTCTACAGTTAGTGGGAATATTTATCCTGAAGAATTAAAATTAACAAAAACAAACGATAATAATATTAAAGCTTTCTTGATCTTGATATTGATTGTCAAAACGAATTAAATTTAAGCATATACGACAAAAGAAATGAATTTAAATTTAATGTTAATAGGTTCAATTTTTGGAATTCTAATATCTCTATTAAGATCTTTAAAAACACAATATTACATCAATTACTAAGGATTAAAAATATTTGTAACAATTCAGAATCAAAGAAAAAACAAATCGAACTTTTCAAATACAATCTTAATTCCAATAAAATTCCCATTTCTCTCTTCTTACCTTTATTCCACAGCGTCCTGTAAAAAAAAAAAAAAAAAAAAAC
>BGPR01000021.1:1195848-1230601 GCA_013235015.1 Araneus ventricosus | reverse complement strand
CCTGTAAAAAAAAAAAAAAAAAAAAACCTTCCTATTTTTGCCTTTATTCTATTTGCCTCTGATCTATTTTACAGTTAGTCTCATTTTGGTTTATTTGTCTTTTATCTACTGATACTCGGAAAAAAGCTCCTAAGACCTCACTAACAACAAAAGGTCTCTAAGACTCTTCACTTCTCACTCCTAGTAAAACATTTTCCAAAACTGTGACGTTAAAAGTTAAATGTCAACCACTTCAATCGTTGTCACGTCAGCACTTTTAAACGGTAGTTCGTGCCGCGTGGTTCTGCATTGTCTCTTCAATTGTGGATTTTTGGGTGAGTTTTGTCACCTTTTCTTCGTTTTTTGGGTGAGTTTTGACACCTTTTTCTTCGTTTTTGTTTTGTTGGGTTTAATATGTTTTGTTTCTAATGGACTTGGGCTTTTATTATATTTTTATTTCTTTCTCAATTGGACTTGGGCTTTTTGCTTTTTTTCAAACTTTGGTTTTTGTTTCAGTGTTCCGGGGAAACAAACTCTTTTTGGCATTATTGCTAGAGTTTTGTGTTCAGAAAACACCGAATTTTATGCTTGCGCCCGTTCGGGATTTCCCTTGCTGATGACGCGTCCCGGACGTTGGCGTTTTTGTTCCTTTTTATTATTATTTTGGTTTTCTTTCACAACGTGTTTTTAATGTTTTCTTTCTATGTTTTCTTTTATTAATATTTCTCACTTTACGGTTGTACTGCTGCATTGGCGCATTCACCGCATTTGTGAAGTTTTTTCCTCATATTTAAATCATTTATAGAATCTATTTTTTCTCATATTTTGTCCTTTTTCTAAAGTTTACTTCTTTTGAAATTGCACTTCTTCATTTTGAGTTTTTTTCTTAACTGTTTGTGAAACTCTCCGTTCTGCGTGGGGTTTCTTTTATGTGAGTGATGGAGACAAATAAAGACCAGTGGCTTTTATCCCAATTATTTATTGACTTCGCTACGGGATACGGACAATGTACACACAACAATGATGAGATATTTACAACGATGAAACGAAATATAAAATGCTCACCCGCTCAGTTACATTTCGAGCTGTGAGTTTGATATCAAAACATTATTGACACTTCATGTAAAACAACCATTGGCTAAAAAATCAGTCCGCCACTCGCTAAGCCCATTCGGCCCGCGTCCGTAACTTCCCCGTTCTTCTCTACCGTCAACACTCGACGGCTGCCAACGCTTCGTTGCTCAGCAGCGCCCTCACAGGCCGCCGCCAAGAGAAAAACGGATCTGCAATGAGTTTTTCTCTGACAATATTTACATATATAATAATCAAAAAAATGTTAAACTGCATGATGACAACAAATTTTAACAAGATTGTTATCATTTAGTTTGCAGACGAGATAAAGCATCAGCATCCTGGTTTAAGATTCCAGGGCGATGAGTGATCTTATAACTCCATCGTTGTAAGGCTAATGCCCATCTAGTTAATTTAGGGCTTTTTGGAGTTTTCTCGATTAAGTATTTTAGAGGATTATGATCTGTTACGATTTCTACAGTAGTCCCATGCAACCATTTATCAAACTTTTTAAATCCAAATAATATGGCGTACGCTTCCTTTTCAATAGTTGCCCAGTTTCTCTGAGTTTTATTGAATTTTTGACTCACAAACGCGATTGGTCTATAATTCCCTTTTTCATCTTTCTGAGTTAGACAACACCCAACTGCATAGTCTGATGCATCTGCATGAATTTCAAAGGGTTTGCCAAAATCAGGGGCATTTAAAGCCGCAGCCTCACACAGAGCTTTTTTCAATCTGCAAAATGATTCCTCCTCGCGTTTTCCCCATTTTACATCTCCTGATTTTTTTCCCTTCGTTAGTTCAGTTAAAGGGGTTGCAAATTCTGCATAGTTAGGAATATACGATCGATAAAATCCCATTAAGCCTAGGACCGATCTTACATCCTTTTTCGTCTTTGGCCTTTCTAGCTGTTTTATTGCTGCAATTTTTTCCTCGTCTGGGGCATGCTTACCGCCACCTATTTTACGACCTAAAAATTGTAATTCTTTGGCTGCAAAAGTACATTTTCTTAATTTTACTGAAAATCCCGCATTTTCCAATTCTTGCAGTACATTCCTCAAATGGATTAAATGCTCATCCCATGTTTTAGAATATACTATAATATCGTCGATGTAAGCCTGAGCATAACTAGAATGACTTCGAAGAACATTATTCATTATTTTCTGAAATGTACCCGAGGCTCCTGATAAACCAAAAGGCATAACCTTCCACTGATATACCCCGTTATGCGTAGAGAAAGCTGTTAAAACTCTGTTCTCATCATGCATTTTAATTTGATAATATCCCTTTAACAAATCTAGACATGACAACCATTGAGCCATCCCCGCAGTAAAAATCAATTCCTGTGTGTCTTTCATGGGGTAATTAGGAACCTTTGTCACTGCGTTAAGGGCTCTATAGTCTATACACATTCGAATGGATGCGTCCTTTTTTGCAACACATACTATAGGATATGTGACATCTGCATTTGAAGGTTCAATCAAGCCTAGGTCCAATAGTTCTTTCACTTGTCTGTCCACTTCTCTCCTGTAAGACATTGGGACACTGTAAGAATGTGGCTTCTGTCTTGTAACATTGGGCAAAAGTTCAATTACATGTTCTCCAATTGCGACTGGTTGCACTGGTCTACTGAATAGAGGTTCAAACTCTTTAAGCATAGTCTCTAATTCATTTCGCTGTGTAGCTGACAGGTCAGAGGAGGTTATCGACTTTATTTCCTGACAAAAGGAGTCTTCTATGAGCGGAGTGCTTTCAACGTCACCAAATTATTCCTCCCCTTCGAAAATTACATTTACCGATCCCGAACTGGCGACAAATTCCCTCATTTTGTTTTGATGCACATGCCTTACGCTGGCATCAGGCATTTTCACTACAAAGGAATGTTGGTTCCTCCGTGATTCGATGGTACATGGTCCTTGCCATCTCGCTAAGAGCTTGTTTTTCGAGTCGGGTATCAGCACTATAACCTTATCTCCTGGATTAAAGATTTTCTTCGTAGATCTCAAATTGTAGTGATGAGCCATTTTCTCTTGTTGAAATTAACTTAGCCTTTTCAGCAGCATCTTCTAACTGTTTCTTTAATTTCTCCATGTAAAGAGTCACAGGAGTTGTGTCTAATTGTAAACCTTCTGGTCCTGCCATCCATGTGTTTTTTAGAATGGATAGGGGTCCTTCAGGCTTTCGTCCATATAATAGTTGAAAAGGTGCTACACCTGTCGTGCTGTTGGGTACTTCTCGATAAGCCACAAAACAAACGGTATCTTGGTATGCCATGAACGTGGTTCTTCCAAGATGACATGATGTAACATTTTCTTTAATGTCTGATTAAATCTCTCAACTAACCCATTCGACTCGGGGTGCAATGGCGTTGAGAATCTAGGGCTGGATCCCATTCTCTTTTCGAACTCTTGGGTCAAACTAGCGTTGAAGTTAGTCCCATTATCAGACGCTATTACATTGGGTACCCCCGTGCGCATGAAGGTTGTTAGCAAAGCCTCACACGTAGCTTTGGCAGTTAAACTCTTTAATGGCCTCAGCCCATCTCGTGTGCTGGTCAACCAGACATAGTACGTATCTGTGACCTTTTGCACTAGGAAGATCTATAGGTCCAATGATGTCAATGTTCACAACCTGGAAAGGTAATTCTGGCCTTGCCACAGGAGTAATTGGAACTCTGTCCATGCGATTTATTCGTCTTCTCAACTGACAGTCCTTGCACTGTTGACAAAAGGCTTTGATATCTCTAGACATTCCAACCCAATAAAAGGAATATCTTATTCTTTCTATAGTTTTTCTTGCGCCCATGTGGCCTCCAAATACTGAACAGTGAGCCAACTTTAAAACTTCAGGTCTATACTTCTTAGGTAAAACCAGTTGAGCAACGGACTCTCCCAACACCTTTTCTTTGTGAAACAGGAAATTATTTCGAAAATAAAATCCTCCTGATTTCTTTTCTGCGCATTTTCTCGCGTCTTCTAAATCTGAACAGTCTATTTGGTCTTTAAGAAACTTGTCCGATCTTGAAAATTCTTCAGTTTCGTTTTCTGAATTTCCTATGGACAATGCCTGCACTTCTTTACAATTCTTGTCGGCGTTGTCATTATCCACTTCCAGAACAAATTCCTTATCTTTAGCCTTTGTAGGGCCTGTGTTTCCTTCAGAATCTTGAAAGAGATAGTTTTCTGGAACACCCTTCAACTTGTCTCTTATTTCTGGAGGTAACAATACGTCATCCACTAGACTAGGAGCAATTGCACACAGCACTTCTTGGTGAATCATGTTTCCATCCTTTCCGGCAATGATGCCCATTGGTACATTCATGAGAGGACATTTCTCTGGTGGTCCGAAAATTCCCTTTATATAAATCGAGGCCTTGTCTTCAATGGGGAAGTCCATCAACAAGTCTCTTCTGATCACAGTGATTTCGGTTCCAGAGTCAATCAGGGCTGTTGCCTGCTTTCCGTTCACACTCACAGGTATCCTCTCTAAGTTGCACAGACCTTGATCAACGGACGATCGTCCATGAGACATCACCTCAGCCACCACTGCTGTTTCTTTAGTGACGCGTTCCTGGTCTACAACTGTTCTAAGAACATTCGCCTTTCTTCTGCTATCTTGATCTGAATTCGTCTTCACAAGTTTCGGACAAAACTTCTTTACATGCCCCTCTCCTCCACAGGAGTAACAGGTAAATTTCGGGCGGTTCTTTCGGTCGTACTGGCTCCGTGGGAACCCTTTTTCTTGCTTCATTGGCTTTTGGTTCACATTATGGTCTCCGTTGTCACGGCTATAAGTGTTGCTTCTAACATTCCCTTGTTGTTGAACCTTGGGATTTAGATTCGCTGGCTTCCGATTAGTTTTTCGGACACACTCGTACCCATCTAGCTTGTCTGCTAGGTCTTGTGGTTTTGCTATCGTTCCCCACACATCGACAAAATGATCACGGACTTCTTGTGGGACTCTCTTCTTTACCTGGTCCGTAATAAATAAATTTTTCAATCCATCAAAATCTGTTATGTTCAAGTCATTAATCCAACCTTGAAAGTAATTTGTGACTTCATAGACGAAATCTTTCCAACTCTTCTCTGGAGTTCTTTGGTGCTGAACGAATTTCTGGCGAAAGCCCTCAGCATTCAACTTGAACTTCTTCATTAAGATCCCCTTTATATATTCAAAATTGAAAAATTCTTCTTCTGGGACTCTTGCGACCAATTCTACTATCTCCGTAGGCATGAGAGGAATCAGACATGATACCCAGTCTGAGGGATCAATTTTCAGTCTTTTGGCTTGACGTTCGAACAGGGACATATACAAGACAATGTCACTTTCCTTTGCATCAAACTTTGGCATAGCTTTAGACATTTCGATTCGTGAGTTGTAATGAACTTGTCGTTCATCAACTAAATTCCCGTTAGGTGTAGCCATTCCTGCTTCAATCCTCATCTTCTCCAATTGAAATTTCTTCTCTTCTTTTTCAGCCTCCTCCTTTCTTGACGAAATTATGGTATCTAACATCCCCTTCACGAATTCTTTTTCATAAGATTGACTGCCAGTTATTAATGCTTTTAGCCCCATTATATTCATATCAGGACTAGGTTCCTCTCCCATTTCGGTTGCCAATGCGATCAGATCGCACTTTTTCCCCTTCGCCAAAAATGTCATTATGGAATTTTAATATCACTCCCACGAATATAAATTTATGTAAGAATGAATAAATTCCCCAATTATTTCCCTTACGAACACACGGAAAAATTCTGTTACTGCGGCGATACTCTTTACAATATTGGGAAGTGCACAATAAAATATTAAAAATATTGTTGACAAAATTATTTAACTCCACTTATTTTGATAACATAAGACTAAATTAAATTAAATTAATAACCTTCAATTCAATAAAATTATATCAAAATCTGAAATTTATGAATATTAAATTAAACAATTAATACAATAATATTGCATTAACTAAATAATTAATCAACACAATTAAATTGTTTTAATAAATTGGAATCCAACTACGTATATCAAACAACTTCGACTTTCAAATAGCAGTATTTAAACTATTATACACATAAACAATTCTTGCAAACTAATTCTAAACATGAAGTAAAAAAACAATTTTGTATATCTTCGATCACAATTCTATCTTTTAAAAAAATATTATTTATACAATAATTCAATTCTATGCACGAAGAAAAAAAAATGCCACCTTGTTTTGCAAATAGAATAAATCGTTCTTATTTGAAAATAAACAATTCTGAAATGCAGCACAATAATAATATATAGAATACTGATCTGAAAGAAATACTTCTATTGAATAACAGAAAAAAACAAATTGACACTGTTTAAATAATATCAGCTAAAAAAAAGAAAATGAATCTTTCCATTTATTCTTATTCTACAAGAACAAATTAATACCTTCCCGTAATAATTTTTCCTTTCTTTTTTTTTTTTATCAAACTTCCACCAGTATAAAACGAACAAACAAAAAAAATATTACAACCAGAACACACAAATGAATTATGAAGATATTCTAAAAAGAGCTACCTAAACCGGAAGTATATATGACTCACAAAAAGTAATAAAACTTTCCCGCGCATATATTACCGCTTTGGAGATCGCTTGTAGCAAGACGTTGCTCCTTGATTCCAGTGACCCCGTCACTAACAGAAAACTGCTGTCAGTATCCCCCGGATACTGTGTAGATTCCAACTTGAATCCATCCGTCGAGATGATTCTTTTTGTGACCCCTGGTCACTTCTACAGGATTTCGCTGAAGAGTATCCACCAGATACTTTCTCAAACACCATATGTATTGTCCAAACGGGTTTACACCGATAAGTATCCCCCGGATACTTTTCCGAAAACAGAAGTCGTCGTGCCAACCGACCACCAGTCGTTTTCACCAAATTTTCAACAAATACTAGTCTTTTGTCTCCACTCACATTCCACTACGCTGCCACCAAATGTGAAACTCTCCGTTTTGCGTGGGGTTTCTTTTATGTGAGTGGTGGAGACAAATAAAGACCAGTGGCTTTTATCCCAATTATTTATTGACTTCGCTACGGGATACGGACAATGTACACACAACAATGATGAGATATTTACAACGATGAAACGAAATATAAAATGCTCACCCGCTCAGTTACATTTCGAGCTGTGAGTTTGATATCAAAACATTATTGACACTTCATGTAAAACAACCATTGGCTAAAAAATCAGTCCGCCACTCGCTAAGCCCATTCGGCCCGCGTCCGTAACTTCCCCGTTCTTCTCTACCGTCAACACTCGACGGCTGCCAACGCTTCGTTGCTCAGCAGCGCCCTCACACTGTTATTGCATTTGTTTCTGGTTTTGTTTATGTTTGTATATATATAAATAAAATGTTTTCGTTGTTGCAGTCATAAAACAGCCGAGTTGTTAACCAATTTGCTTTATTATAAAAATATTTTGGAGTTTGGCGGGCATACCAACATCTTAGTAGAGGTTTTTAGTAAAAGTGTACAAAAAATCCCCGCTTCTCTCGGATAAGGGAATAACAATATACACGTGGTCAAAGTGAAGGAAATATTGGCTATTTTTAATAAATTACCTAAGAGTTTTAGGGGAAAAAGTCTAGCGCCAAGGAGACGCGTCATGATTTTCGGTGGGCACGTGAAAGCGATTAAAATATTCTTTTAGTAATAACTATGCCAAAACGAGATATTTAATATACCTCCAGCGCGGAAAAAGAACGAAACTGGAGTTTAAGAAAAGTGATTTTGGAATACATTAAATGTTAGAATTTAAAGTAAAATTAAGTGAGATTATTATATATATATATATATAGAGGCACATGTGATAACTAGGGATAAGATACAGATATTTTTATGCAAAAATGTCTTCCAGCTTCCAAAGCTGTGTATATTCTATGAGATTTAAAGATCTGTTACATGTTGAACACAAAAAAAAAAATTAAAATCCATGTGTCTTGTCACTGGAACGGTCATACGGTGAAGAATAGCTTCCTAAAATTTGCATATGCAATTCTGGGGTTTATTTTTAATCCAACTGTACTACTTTCATCTTTCAGAATTAATTATTTCTGAATTAAATAACTTAATTATTTAATTAAATAACAAAAATTAAGTATTTTTGGCGTTTTCACTCATTTTTTGCCAATAACTTCTGGAATAATTATCACACAAAAATGATTTATGAACCATTTTATAGAGCAAAAAATTATATTTTCAATGACACTATTTTCATTGTCGCGCAGTTTTTCTCTAATTTTAATACGCATTTCAAAATTCATTTTAAACAATTTGTAACAATGCTTTTTATTTTTGTAATTTGGCTTCAGTGAAAAACTGTTTAATTAAGTTTAAAGTGTTACTAGCCGCCTTCGGGGACCAGCTTTTCGCTCGAAATATTAATAGCCTTTAGCTATGCTTGTAACCTGGCGAAATAAATTGGCGGTTGTAAAGGTTGAAGGAATCTGCCAGAGTTTTATTTTGCAATTTATCTCGAAAATGAAGGGTGGCGGAGGACCATTGATGACATATCTAAAAGTCATAAGATTTCATATGAGATAAAAATTGTCGAAATCGGCCCTGTGGTTGGGGCTGGGGGACTTTCTGATGGTTTTTGCCCTATAGAGAATGTATAGTGGAGTAGTTTTCTCTCGAAAATGAAGGGTCGTGGGCGGCATTTGATCATTGATGACACATTTCGAAGACGTCATAAGCTTCCATATGAAATAAAAATTATCGAAATCGGACCAGTGGTTGGGGCTGGGGGACTAGTAATCTTGGTTATGCCAATTATTTTAAATATATAGATAAGTGTTATAAGGAAAATATTTTTCCCCGAGCAACTCCGGGGCTACTTTTATAAATAAGAACTTCAGCTGGTTCTTATTTATAAAATAACGAAATTCTTCTAAGAAATGCGAAATTTGTATGAACTTTTTGTTTTACTCAAAATGAGCCTTACGTGAGTGAAGATAAATCAAAATTCTGATGTATTTGTTTTTCAGTGGAGTAGTACATCAATATAAAAAAATTATTATAAAGTTTATTTGTGAAGATCTTCTGAAAATTCTATAACAAACAAATTTAATTGAATATGCGAAATTGAAAAAAAAGTATCCTTCTCACATTTATTAGATATTTTGAGCTGACGAAAAATATTAATAAAAACAGTTTTTAAAAACTTATTTTTATTAGTAGAAATCTTTTAATTTTAATTTTTTCTACTTTTTAATCTTTAATTTATAACGGATTATTTTAAATATTATAAAATCTTGTAATCAAATTTTCTCAAATTCACTACCAGGTGGCACCACTCGTATGGAATTAAAATTTCATTAAATTAATCGATTAATTGACAGTTATGTTCTGAAGTAGTGTATTTTTATCTAGAATACGCATGTGTAAATAATTGAATAATTGCAGAACTCTAGAGCATCAGGGAGTGAGTGAAAAATTGATTACAAAATTCTGTCTTTATAAACATGAAGCAAATTAAATAAAAGTTTGTAAAAACATTAAAATTATAAAGGTATCAAAATGAAAGTATCTAATAGTAATTCCTTTGTTTGAGGGAATGGTACCTTTTCTTTGTTTTCGAATTATGATCAAACGACAAAAAATGCAGATACTTATTAATGCCAGATGGCAACATGACCTTTTCCAGAAGATCCCTACGCTACAGCGAAATCCATATGTGAGTAATTGGTCCTCTTCTGTATTCTTGTCTGAAATGGTCTGTGTCCGTTATGATCTCTTAGCAAACAAGAAAGGACAGTTTCTGCATCAATTACCTCAATGTTGCTGATATGGAGACAATGCATTATTTTGTCATTGTTTGCTGCAGGATGAGAAAAAATAGAAAAAGGGTTCCTTTATTTTGTCGAGGTTGTAGATATGAGAGTAAGCACACCAGGGTTTATAAAGATTATTCGAGAGCTTTCATAGAACATTGGCCACAGCAGTAAGCGCTATTTTTTCATTTGTAGCTCACTCTGTTGATGAGTTATTGGTGTTTTATATGAGATCATTAATTCCATACACGTTTTCAGTTAGTGTCTTGTATTGGATATGTCTGCTAACGAATTCTTAGGTTTTTCGTGTAAATAAATACAAACCTTGGATTATCAGTTTCATATAGCATTTCGGTCTCTTTATTGTAATTAAGTTTGCTCGTATTTCCAGATGTGGCTTAACTGATGTATGGAAATAAGACAGGGAATCTATATAGCAAACAAGCCAGTATTAGTGAAGAATGACAAAGAGTTGGTTATTCGCTTTGATTTTTACTTTCTCGTATACGAAGTTTAGAGAGAGAAAGTGCAGTAAAATTTAGATTAATTTTCATTGTCTGGACCAAGGCTGAGGCGGGTAATTGAATAGACGGATAACAGAAATTTCTTAATACATACAGTCACGTGATTTCACTTCTGGCTTGGGACGAAATTGAAAATAAAGTCCTTTAAAAGTGAATGATACATACATATTGTATTTAATTTTACAAAACAATTAATATAAACTTCAATATAAGAGTAGCAATGTACAGAAATGTACATTAGACGATGACGGATAACAGAAACTGATGGTTAAGCGAGTGTATTATAATTGTAGAAAAATTCAAGCTCGAGATTTTGATGCAACTCCTGTTTTAAACCTCGCTGAAGACCGAAAATATTTTTGAATTTATGTCTATCTGTCTTTGCAGATGATATATCAAAAGCGTAATGAACTATTCAAATGAAATTTTGTAGGTGGTCTTTACACCAAAACTGTAGATTTGTATGGAATTTTGAAATAATCCGTCAAATCGAAGTCTTCCTGTCTGTCCCTGTATATTTGAACACTTTGGCGCAATGAGCTAGATGTATGAAATATAGGATATGGTTTTACCACTGAAAATGTTGATCTATATCAGTTTTGGACCAAATCCTTCAAATATTAGTCTGTTTATTCCTTCATGTTACGTATAAGTAAGAAGAGTCTTGCTGCCCTGTGAGTAATGGTGTGTGGCTCTTGGGGCCTTTCTCCGAAGACGGGTCGTCGCATGAGCCGCTCGTATTGGGGCTATTTTGGTGTCTATTTTAGTGCCCGATTTGTTGTCGTGGCGGCCGGTCTTTCAGATTTACCTATTTTTTTTAGGTAGCCCTATTCGTTACGCAACGGAGTGTCTCCTAACAAGTTATGCAACTATGATAACAAAGAGTAATGTTGAATCCTCTCTCCCGGGCTAGGATTCGAAATCTTATGGCTTTCCTTTACGAAAATGAGGAACTTCTCTTCAAATCATTATGACATGTTAAATATTTCTTTTTTGTTTTATTGTTGTTTCTCATTTGTTCTTTATTACGTTTACAACTGTTTAAATTCTTGTTCATTGTTATTCTGAATTCAAAATTGTTAAAAAAAATCTAAGATTGTAAAGTTTTTAAAATAAAGTTCCACGTATACACCCACCCAACCGACAGGGAGTCATCTTGGCTCTGAGTTCGGGCGTATACTGTGGTGATAAAGATTTACCTCTTGGGCGGGGTGTTCTGGATCGGGTTGGGGTGGGGGGCGGGACATTTTACCGGTTTTAACGGGCCCAAAAATGGCCGGCCCCCAACCCCAACCGGAGGTACCAGAATAGACCCGTAAGTTGAAAGAGGAGATTGAATCAAATGAAGCGTTAAAAGATGACTTAGAATTTCACCGTCAGGTAAAGAAAAACCCGAAGATAATTATATACAGGGTTGAGGAGGATTTAGATCCAGACGCATCTTTCAAACTTATTAAGGTTCAAAATGAGGAATTAAGGGAAAGTGAAGTTAAACATGAATACTTAATGAAAACACCTCGTGCTGATAACTGGATTATTTCGTTAGACCCAAAGTCATTTAGGAAGATTATGGAAACTGGAAAGATAAATATTGGATGGTATCGCTTAAATCTGAGGGAATATATTCGACACAGGCAGAGCTTCCAATGATATAAATTTGTACATACGTAGCCAAAAAATGTTCTAAACAGGGAATACTTATATTTATGCGTTGTGGGGAAGAAGGCCATAAGATGAGTGATTGTACGGGTGAACTGTCTTGTGGGCACTGTCGAACACTAAATTCAAGACTCCAGAAAAAGTGGACATTAAACATGATGTTAGAAGCAAGAAACGCGAAGTATATCTTCGTTAGTTGGATTTTATTAGAAGAACAAATTACGGTGAAAATGGTCTTCATGTTCAATAGTTCTTCTTTGTTCAGGGGTGGTCTGGTTAACCTTAATCATTGCATTTCTGATTCTCTTCAATTGGAACACGACATTTTGCGGTTGGACCTTGATATAATCTTTATGATAGAACTATAAGTGGTTAAAGTCACGTTGCAGGTATAACTTTATCGAAAGTGTATCGGGAGGTCTATCCTAAAGCCACAAGCATACTTATGAGGCATTTCAACTTTGTTCCGATATTGTTATCTAAAGACATTGTGGCAATTAACGTCAATGTATATAACGTAAATATCATTTGTATTTGTATGTATTGTCCTCCCAAGGAGCCTTTGCTCTCGGTATTGGAGGCTCTTAGTAAAATAATTCAAATGTATCCTAATGAACTAATTTTAGTTGAAGGGGATTTTAATGCTAAGAGCACCGCCTGGGGTCCAACACAGTTAGACGAGAGAGGAGATTAAGTACTAAATTTTATTTGTTGTCATGATCTTGATATCGCAAACGATCCGAACTCTCGGCCAACCCTTAAAAGTGAGAGGGGGACTCGTTGGATTGACCTGACATTATCAAAGAATTTTAAAAGGCAAACATTAGTCGAATGGATTGTCCAGGATTCTGTAACAGCAAGTGATCATTGCTTAATTAGTTTTACCGTGATGGGGAAGAGGTCTCCATTCACCCCTCGGAAGAGATGGAAATTAGAAAACCTTAAAATCTTGGACTTTAGGAGAGATTCATCTTTATTGTTATATACTTTTTGAGACTTGGCCGCTTAGGCTGAAAATATTGAGTATTTAATTGCTGATTTTGAAGAAGGTCTGGAAACTACTTGTGAGCTCAATCTAAAGGAAAAAAGTTTACAGGGGAATTGTGCAGTATGGTGGTCGAACAAACTCGAATCTATGCGTAGTAGAGTTTGGGTCTCGAGGCACAGGTTTCAGCGCACTCGGGACCCCTCGGATAGACTGAGACGGGAAGTTTACTATAAAGCTGAATACGCTAAGTATAAACTTATGATCAAGCAGGCGAAGCAAAATAAATTCTTGGAGAGTGTTATCCAGAAAAACAAACTTGATGAGGTAAAAACGATATTAAAGACAAGAGTGTGTCGTTTAATCTACACAGAATAAGACAGGAAAATGGCGAGTTTACCTCAAGTTATGCAGAAACAAGGGATTAACTAATTAAATATCACTTTCCAAGCATCGATCAATCTTATGAAATCAATCTGGACCTTTTGCCTGATTCAGAAGTAATGGATTTTGAAATTGGCGAAATAGAAGCATGTATTACCTCTATGAGAAAAGGTGCTCCAGGAATAGATGGTTGGTCTATAGAGTTTCTAGAGGAAATTTTTTATGTCGATAAAGAATGGTTTGTCGAAATTTTGAATCACTGTCTAAAATAGGGTATTTTTCCGAATTTCTGGAAAGTGACTGACATTGTTTTTATTCCTAAGGACGGTAAAGATCCATCGAAATGTGGTTCATATCGTCCCATATATCTCCTGTCTGTTTGGGCCAAAATTCTGGATAAACTAATGTCCAACCGTTTGAAGTATTACTTAGAGACAAACTATGTTCTAAATGAAGCTCACTTTGGATTCCGCAAGGGAAGAAGCACCATAACCGCCCCTGCAAGAATTAAGGACTTTGTTGTAGGTGCGAAAGAAGAAAATAAAATTTCATGTATGGTCTCATTTGACATTCAAAATGCATTCAATTCGATCAAATGGACTGATATAAAGAAACAATTGGTTGCGTACAAGGTTCCAAGGAAACTAGAGAGATTGCTGGATTCGTTTTTAAGTGATGGCTCTACATGGAAATATAATATTGGTGTTCCACAGGGCTCCTGCGCGGGTCCTGTTTTGTGGCTACTTATCATTAACGAAGTTTTAAACCAAGATAATAATAATGAGAATGTTTACTTACAAGCGTACGCGGATGATATTGCTCTCCTGATGAAGACTACTGCTTCATATCATTTCAAGGAAATGAGTAGGGAAATCATTGTAAAGTTGGGCTGAAAATTTGACCAAAATCTAAAATATTTAGGTCTGAATTTTGATAAAAATTTGTCATTCATGCCACATCTAAATCTATTGAAACCTAAAGTTTGTAAAATCATAGAGAAAGTTCGAAGGATTGCTCTTGAAACTTGGAGTTTGAAACCAAGTGTAGTAAAAGGAATATATTTGGTTGTATTAGAAAAGATTCTGATGTATGGTAGTGAAATTTGGTAATCGGATAAAGTTAAATTGAACAATAAATTACTGCAGATGCAGCGGTCGCCACTGCTGTCGATTACTAACGCATACAGTACTACTTCAACAGATACTCTCCATGTTCTAAGTGGCTTTCCACCTCTTGACCTAAAGGTCAGAATTGATGTTGTGACTTCGCAACATATTCAACGTATTAAAAATTCTCGTGAAATTGGTGGCCTTCAGAGTTTTGATTTTGAGACGGCCAGAGAGCCATGGGAGGTAGTCAAAATTAGTTGGTCACTATTTGATGAGAGTGAAACCTTTGGAAACGTTATATATACTGATGGTTCGAAAATCCAGAACAGAGTTGGGTGTGCCTTTGTTTACTTCCAAGAAAATGATGAGATTTTCTCAGAACTGTTTCGACTGTCTGATGAGGCGACAGTCTTTCTGGCTGAGGTTGTGGCAATTCGACAGGCTGTTAAGTATATTATTGGTAGACAACTGATGCAAGCGAAAATAATTTCGGACTCCCGATCTGCTCTTATGTTCTTAGCTTCGGTGCATGAGAGACGAGTAATTATTAATGAAATCAAGGATAACATAAAGGAATATTTAAGGGACATCCAGTTAATTTGGATACGGGCTCATCGAGGATTCGAAGGAAATGAGTCAGCTGGCAAAGATGGCCTCGACAAAGGATCATGTGGATTTTTATTTTTGCCCTTCTAGAATTCAAATTAAAAATGCCACTCGGAAGGAAATTCTAGAGGCATGGCAACAACGATAGAGGCAACGGTGAGGTAGCTCTAACGCTAGATGGACCTATTCATTGCTAAGCAAAGTGGACTATAAGCGAATGTATGGTGATTTCTTTTTAAATCAAATTTTTACGGGCCATGGTTTCTTTCCTTGTCGTCAGGCTTGCTTGTTTGGCAAGGATTCCCAATGCACGTGTCGAAGAGCCAACGGTTCTATTTTTCATGTGCTCTTTGAGTGTCAGAAGTTGGCTCATTTTAGGCAGTCTTGGCCCAGAAACTGGCAAAGAAAAGAGCTCAAGGACTCTATGAAAATTGAATTTTTTAGGCGGGCCTTTTCCGGACATTGTTAAATAATTATCTAACGTTGCTTTTCCACTTTGAATCTTCTTTTTATTGTTTCTTTTCATCCTTTTGTAAATGGAAAACTGAATTGTTGAAAGTTGAATTGTTTGGGTGGGGTTGCTTCGTGCGACCCGTCGTTTAGACCGCACGGTTTCGTCCAGGTCGGGAATTACTATGAAACTGAACACAAAACGCGCCGTTTTATTGAAGTACGCAAGAAAGTCGAGGGGAGAACATCTCTCTAGTTTCATTTGATTGCTGGTAATTTAATCCAATAAAATGGTAAAACACTTGCTTTTATCAACTTTTATGCCAGAGCTTCTTAACTTCCTCTAGTGTAGTATTCTATACCGTGTAATTAGATGACTTTCTTCTGTTTTGCAGTGGCGGCAAGTCAGGGGGCTGTCTCCCCCTACTTTTTGCGGGAAAAATAAAATTATTTCATTTTAGCTGCCTGAAACTAGGAATTATGAAAAAGCAGTAGTGTCCGGGAAAACTAACTAATTTTGTAACTAAATTTTTAAATTTTGATGTCTACCCCTTATGTTCCCGGTTACTTTTAGATGTCTTCAAATTTTTATGCCCCCCACTCACTTTTTGCACGCAGTCGCCGCCACTGCTGTTTTGGTGATGTGCTGTCGTATTGATTCAACCCTTAGAACACTTGAGTTGTTAATGGATTATTGCTCATTTTTGTATCGAATGATAACGTATAAGAATGACTTAATTTTAGATTATGAGTATAAAAATGCCATAATTTAATGCACGAACTGAGTTTGGGATACTCTGGTAAGGGTTTCCTGAGCTCTCCCGTAACTACTTGTCATTGTCCAGTTAGCGTTTTCCTCTATTTTGTGAATGTGTGATCTTATTTACTGGCTTGACAGTAGTTGCTTAATGTTGTAGTGGCACATATATTTCGCTTTCTATTAACCACTTTATATAAATTTCATTTTTAATTAATTTGTTTTCCTCTTTTGATTTTTTCTTTCTGGCAGACGATTTTATTAAGCCGATTCTACATATCGACGAGTTTTCTGATTTGTTTACTTACAGTAAAAATCTTGACTTGATCTGCTTGTATGTTGGACTTCCTCTTTGAAGATCCAATGACTTGGCATTACACCGTAAATACGTAATGCAGGCAGGTAAACAAACCAGAAAACTCGTCCATGTTATAATCTTTGTTTTGATTAAATTTCATTTAGAGTCAATTGCAGACGATTATGAACTCAGTTCTGGAGCATACGCCGGAGAAACACTCTTCATCCTTGAATCCTTGAATTGCAGACGATTTTATATAATTCTTTTTGTCTTTCTTTAAATTTGCTTTTCTCGGTATGACAATAAAAAAAAATGTTGTAAATAAAAATTTAGAATGAAATGTTTTAAAATAGAAGTCATTTGAAATAATATGTTGCAGATAAATTATTGCTTCGTCATTTTGTAACCCCACAATGTAAACGCTGCTTTTGGCTGGATGAAAAAGTTGTATCGTTTGTAGATTCCTCGAGTAATGATTTCTGCTGCTGGAATTTTATTTTCAAAATATGAACTTAGTTCTTTTTTATATTTCTGTTGTCTTTTGAAAACGGATAATTCATTATTGTATTAAAATCCTTCGAAATTGTAACTCGTGCTATATTTCTACATTTTAAGAAAATCTTACGATATGCAGAGTTTATATTTAATATACATTAATCTAAATTTTACAGCAATTTTTATTCATTAGTATCTAAATTATTACAATTTCAAACAATATTACTAATATGATCGAAATTCTTCAGCAGAAAAACGCGCTTCGCAATCAGATCTTCTACTCAATGTAGTACCATAAATCTTAAAATCATATTAACTATAAAACTTTATGAATTAAGGCCCAAAACCCAAAAAATGGCCAAAATATAAATTTTTATTTTATTAGCTTATTTTGTTGATCTTATCTTTTTACTTATTGTATCAAAATTTCAAATTTATACCTTTAATATTATAGAAATTATTTATTTTTTATTTATGATGACAAATGATGGACTTTTCTTCACTTTCATGTTTCAAAATGCTAAGGCTTTTTTTCCTTTTTTAGATAGATCATTCAAATTTTTTATACTTGTTTATCGTTATGCATATGATAAAACTGTGCAATATTACCAATATGATCGAAAAATAAGCATTCAATTTCTTAGTTTTTTTTTATATACAAGATGCAAATAAAGGTAATGTTAAATTTCCCTCATTTTTCACCACATAAAACAGTAAAAAATTTATATTTAATCGAATATTATATGCACCTTAAAATCCATGCATAGTTTTGTGTAATATTTTTCAGTAAATCTGCAAACAAAATTTGTAGCAAAAATTTTCATATTTGAAAAAGTAGTAGGAAATTTAAAGAATTGAATTTTTTTAAAAAAATTTAAATTTCAACTTAACAAGAAGATCAGAATGGATTTTTTTCTCTTTAAGGTGAATTTATATGATTGTTAAATTTTAATATTATGAAAACTTTTTCAATAATACATCAAATAAAAAAAAATGTTCAGAGGGCAATGTTTTCCCTTTAAAGATTACTAGCCGCTCTTGCCGCCCTCCGGGCGGGTTCGCGGCCAGCACCCACTTTGCTCAGTACTGCCCCTGCCACCTCTCAGCCACTACTTTTCCAGTTTTAAATACTGCATGAAGATCAGTGAAACAGACCATAAACCATAGTCGATTTCATATTCTTTGCAGACCACAGATTCATTTAGAATTGTAAAATCTTTCAATAAACCTCATCCAGTTGTAATGTTTGTATAACTTTTTTCACGAATTTCGGCATGAATGTTCAGATCCGTAAATACAGAACGATATAGCCCTAAATAAACAGTTTCCATCACATACAATAGATGTTTTACAATATTTTTGGCACGCCATTTTCAGGGAAAAGTTGGATATTTAAAATAATATGGTAAAACCTTCAGACCGTTCACCAGCCCCAACCACTCGACGGATTTCAATAATTTTTATTTCATATAAAAGCTTATGCCATCTAGATATGTCACGAAGGGTCTTCTGTCCCCCCACCACCCATTTTTGAACGAAATCGAAAAAACATTTCTCCACCATACATTCTCTATATATTTAATATGGTAAAACATTCAGACAGTTCGCCAGCCCCAACCACCCGACTGATTTCGACAATTTTTTTTCATTTGAACGGTTATGACGTCTAGATATGTCATTAAGAGTCGTATGACCCCCCACCCTCCATTTTCGAACTGGGAACATCGGAAAAACGCTTCTCCTCTGTACATTGTCTATGGGTAAACCTTGTAGAAATTTACTATCCCCAACCACCCGACGGATTTTGAGATTTTTTTTTCATTTGAAAAGTTATGATATCTAAATATTTCATAAAGGGTCACCTTTCCCCACCACCCCATTTTCGAATGAAATAAAAAAAAAAACATATGGAGAATGTATGGTGGAGAAATGTTTTTTTCGATTTCGTTCCAAAATGGGGGTGGTGGTGGGCAGGTGACACTTGATGCCATCTCTAAACATCATAACCTTTCAAATGAAAAAAAAAAAAAAATGTCGAAATCCGTCTGGTGGTTGGGGGCTGGGGGATTTCTACAAGGTTTACGCATAGACAATGTACAGAGGAGAAGTGGTTTTTCAATTTCGTTTGAAAATGGGGTGGGGGCAAGCTTGATAACATATCTAGACGTCACAACCTTTCAATTAAAAAAAAATTGTCGAAATTGGTCGGGAGGTTGGGGATGGGGAATTATACCCATAGTCAATGTACAGAGGAGAGAAGTTTCTTCGATTTGGTTCGAAAATGGAGGATGGCGGTGGGACAAGTGACCCTTGATGACATATCTAGACGTCATAACTTTACAAATGAAAAAAAATAAAAATCGTCGAGTGGTCGAGGTTGGCTGACTCGGTGAAGGTTTTTTAGCCAAATTATTTTAAATATATAGATGACAAAAATTTTATTATAAATTTTAAGTAGCAAAGCTTTGATCAAATTATGTTCGATCATGAATTTAGAATTAGTGAAAAAATAAAAAAAATTCTATATTCTTCATAATGCAGACAAGTTAAAGATATTCAAACGATTTTGTAATAGAATTAAGCAGATTCTTCTAATTTATTGAGTTTATTTCTCAAAAAAATTAATACGATAATATAACGAAATAATAAAATACGGAAATTCAATACTATACTATCTCTTTAAATTTATACGATAAAGGTGCATGGAATATAAATTTTAATTTAATAATTTCTGAATCTATGCATTTTATATTTAAGATAAAGTAATTGTATGCTAGACTAAAGTAATTTGATATGTTGAGAAACTGGTATTTCAGCACTTACTTTAATAAACTAGCACTTTTACTATATTCCATTCGTTTCCGGTAGCGATTTTATTATTCCTGATTTTCAGACGATTTTTTAAAAAACTTTTTGTTACTTTAAGTAAAAATTTCGTCTTCACATCTGCTTGTTACTTAAAATTGGGATGATATATAAACATCATTTATTTATTTCGCAACATTTTCCATTTGGTATTTTCCAGACGAGAAAAAAGCTAAATGGAGAATTTAAACTAATGATGACTCATTTAATTTTTTAAAAGAACTTGTATGACTCATTCAGCATCTCACAAATAACTGTTTTTTGTTTATTTATCAGGATTTCGAAATTTCATGAAATACTCAACTTCATTTCAGAAAATTTCTTCAACATAAATAATTCATTTTTAGGATGTGATTGATTTCTGCTAAAAATGGATTCAGATCAATTCAAAATTTCTGAAAGCAATTCGTTTTTGTGTTAGCAATTATTCTTCTTAGGGTCCATATCCGATGTTGGCGAGTCGTTGCACCCTGTAATGGGAAAGTTGGTGTATGTGTCGGCGGATGACAGGGGAGTTCGTTCACAGTGCCAGTGTTAATTGTCGCGGAGGCCGGTCCTGCAGTGCACTCCGCATGGCTAACCTGGTCGAGGTTACCGTTTATGATTACCGCATTGCTAAATTACTAGACCAATCTGCGTCCACTTAAACATGAAATATCAGATATTATAAACGAAGAAATTCAGTACAGTACAGAAGTACGAACTAAAGGTGGAGTGCGAAAGATTAAATTCACTGTCCTACTGACAATGGGTGATGGAAGAGCCTGCAATACTGCAACAGGACAACATCTGCAATTAGGCGCAACATCTGTGGACTTTTATCATAAATCTTTAATAAATTACAAAAGAGATTTCTAGAAAACCAAGTTATTTCGAAATTTTGTCTGTCAACTTTACATACACGCAATTCTTTAAGTCAGAACTTCACTTATCAAACAAAATGGCGATTAGTAAGTGCCATAAGAGAATGAAGAAGAGAAAAGAATTGTAGCAGGCATTAAAAAGAACATCCAAATCAAGTTCAAAGGCGAATTGGGACTGGTTCTTGACAATCCGAAGCAACTCTTTCGAACATCAAATGATGGGAATATAGCTAGACGCTTCTTTTCAGATCTAGAATTCTTCCTAGATTTCTTCACGAATCACTGGGGTAGATGTAGAGATGATTAGAAGCTTGATAGTGATGTTGGAAGCTATAATAAGTGGGTATCACATAGATGAAAAAAAAGTTCTAAGTCTATGCTGATGAAACAAGACCTACATGGACATTTATAATTGCACCCTATGACTCCAACAATGCACAACGTTTTAATAATTAGGATCACTGTAATTTATCAAGTGGACAAATATATATTAGCCAGCTATCAGAAGAAGGTACCAAGGTCAGAAACAAATACTTTAGACTGTACCTTTCGAACTACTCCAGAAAGTTCAATAGAGAAGTTTTCAACATAGATGATCTGAATATGTTTCTTTTAAGCAGCGATTCATTTATGATCTGGGCTAGACAAAGACCAAGTGAGATACTTTGTAGTAGTGAAACCCTACAACTTCTTCAAAAGACGTCTGAGGGCGGTCCTTCTAATACACATCAAATTGAGAATGATGAAAACGAATAACAGAGCTCTAAAGAATCAGATTAAAATCGTTATTCTATCCTAAGAACTGGAAAACATCTATATCTATATTGTAATGCCTCAACTTTTGCAAACACTAAATGCAAATATATATATATATATATGATATTTTAATTTTTTAACTTCTTTAATTCTTAAATCACTTTTGACGACACTTCATTTTAATTACTTCTACTTCTATCGTAATAAGCGCACTACAACTTCCTTTTCGAGTCATGTGTCTTTTCCGGGGAAATTCCCTTTTCTGGGCACTTAAACTTTGTGCGTATTCCTATCTGCCCTTTTTCACGCCAACATGTGACCGAATAACAATGTCTTGTTGCTTGCGCGTTTCCTTTTTCCAATCTGGTCATGGATACTCGTATAATATAATTATTTTAACTATTAAAAAGTAACATACTATTGTCTACGATGGAATAAATGAAGATTGAACAACTGCTGTCTTTTCCTTAACATGGATTACTTCACTTTTAAAACCTGATGTTATATATATATATCAATAACTAAAGTTTTATAGATAATATAAAATTAACCGTATTTAATTAAAAATTACATGTAAGTAAAACAAATCGACCAACATTTACTTTCCTCTTATAAGCAGTAAACATTTAAGTAAATTTCGTATTTTATATTTATTTTTGAAATAAAAGCATTCTTTTATGTAATTATAAGTTTATTTAAGTGTATTTATTAATATAATGTACATCAAAAGTCCACAGCAATGATTTTAACTTTAAGAAGGATGAAAAGTATTTTTGGTCAGGATTTTGCGGCAAATACTCCACTGTGCGACGTCCCAAAGAGTGGCGCCGGATGTTTCTATGCCCCCTTGCCTTTCCGTTTCTATGCCATGTCGTCACCTTGGGCGTGTTCTTCTTTCTTTCTCCAATTCACCCTCCTCAGCCATGTCATTCCTTAACTAATTAGGCCACTGACGGTTTGTGATTATAACTTCCAAGGGTCAGCAACGATACCAACATCAATTAACATGGACTTTCACTTAGGAAAATTTAATGTGTATTTTTGATAGTAAACTGCTAATGTAGTATGATATTATGTAGATAAGAAAAAATTCCCATAGTTTTTCTTGGCAGTCATCGCAGAAAATGTAAGATCAGATCACATTTTCCAGTAAAATATTACAATTGTGAAAATCATAATAAATCTAACTTGTAATCTTAAGATTGATGCTGTTTAAGTAAAGCTCTTTCTCTTATAAATATACATTATTCCTTTTATCTATACGTTTTTGTCTGTGAATTCTTCTCAATTAAAGGAATTTTTAATATTTTCAAAGCATTAAGATATCAACTTAACCTTAAAAGGAATAATATTCAGAACTATTAAAAATTTAAAATGAAATAAATATACACTGAAAAATCAGCAGCATATAAAAGGTATCCATTTTGATACATAAGAACTACTGTTATTAAGAAAAGTAATATCTACTTCGAAAATAGCTTCCTTTTAATATAAAAATACAGTGTTTTTTGTGCAGAATATTTGTTTTCACGGCCTGATGGAAATCATCATTTCGATATTCTTTAATTATAAAGAATATCGAAATTCCTAGAAATGAGGATACCATTAATAAAAAGAAAGTTTTTAAAATCCATTTTTATAAATGATAAAAAATGTTTTCGTTAGATTTTTGTTAATGAACTGTGTTCTAGATTTATTTCAAGGCATGTTGGAATTAATATCTGAGATTTTTGCTTTGTTTCCTCACAAAAAGGTATAATTTTCAGGTTATTATAAATTGTTCGAGGTAAAATATTAAAAACAATTTCTTTTCCTTAGAACAAATATAACATAATGCGGGAAGAAATTATAAAAATAAAAAGGACTAAAATTTTTTATTCGTAATTTTTTTCGGTATATTATTTTAACGCTGACATAATAAGTTCGTTAAGAAAATTAAACGTTTTTTTGTGCTTTTTCTTTGTAAATTTTATATCTCTTGTTTAGTGCTTAGAAATTTTTTTAATTAATACATATCTTTGTTTCCCTTGTCAAGTTGCAATAATTTTTTTCTTTTCTAATTGACATCGTATCTTTTTTTGTGTCAAGTGCTTTAATAAGCTTAAATTGATGGGTTTTGAAAACAAAAACTATCAGGATGGCCTGGGGGTGTTTCGGAAAGTTTTTCCAAAATGACGATCACTTTTATTTATTTGACAAAAAAAAGATTATTTGAAAAAATCGAAGAAAGTGTTAAAGCGCTGATATTAACACACATCAATACTGATTTTTCTTCTCTGATAGTGACTCACAGTTTAAATTATATTCGTGCTCTTGAATCTGAAACTGACCTTCGTTTTGTCCTAGCACGAACTGCCTTTTTATTTCAAATATTTATGATGAAATGTCCGTAATATCTTCAAACATATGTATAAATTTTGCTGGAAAGAAATTTAAGTTTATTCATTTTACATCATTTTATTATTTTAAACTTACTTCCTGTAGCAATCAACTTGTTCGTCAGCACTATTGGTTGTGCTTAGTTAATATGTTAAATATCTTATATGTATAGTTTCATGGTATCTCCAACAAAAAAATTTAAAACTATTAATTTTGATAGATGTTTAATTCGTTCTGGTTTAAATGCTTTAGTCTTGTTCTGTTCAATGTACCCATGCACCTCCTTAAAGCTGGACAGACAACAGGGGAGTGCTACACCAACAGCCGCACTCCAGGTCATAGAAGGGATCATACCGCTCCACATCAAAGCAGAAGACGAAGCGGCCTACGTGAGAACAGCCAGACTGCGCAAAACATCTAATTACAACAACATAAACTTCAACCCTAATAACTATGAGGACGGCACAACATCCACCAAATTCCACCCGGCAATTTTTCAACTAGAAGACAGAATCTCTCTGAAAAGCAATTCCTTCCAGTACCCTGTCTCAATATTTACACGGAACGCTCAAAGATGGAAGACAAAACAGGCAGCTTCTTCTGTGTCATGGAAGAAGACACAAGAAATACGAATGGATGGCACAATTTAGTCCCTTCAGCACAGTTTTCCAAGCAGAGCTTCTTGCTATACAGGAGGCTTGTCTTTGGGCAAGCAAGACCAACCAACAGGTTAAGGTATGGTCAGACAGCGAGTCGAGCCTCCATTCAATTGCTTCAATTGACACCAAGAGCACTATTGCTCAACAAACACAAGAAATCTGCAAACATTAAACTTGGATGGATTACGGCTCACGTCGGATACAGCGCTAATGAAGCGACGGACGTACTAGCCAAGAAGGCAAAACAGGAGGGAATCCCCACATACATCCCAGCGCCAAGAAACCATATCAAGAGTTTGCTACAAAAAGAGCCCATCATCCGCTGCAAAAAGAATGGGACAATGGACAAACAGGCAAGAGTGTTAACAACGTTTTGCTTAAAGTCAAGACAACTCATACTCCATGTCAAAGGCCATAAATAATGTTCGTCACGGGTGACGGCCCATTTCCAACATGCCTTAAACGATTCAACATCAGAAACAGCGATTCCTGTGGCTGCGGAAACCTGGGAAATCCCTTACACTACGCTACAAGCTGCTTGTTTACAACCTCATGTCACCTAACAAAACCGTCAGCTGACATAAAACCACTTTGGTGGAAAAGAGTTATGAACAACAATTCTAGGGCGAAAATCAGAAAACTTATCAACTTCATCGCGGAATACGAAACACTCTTTTTTCCAAAAGATGGTGACAACAGCTAGCCACTGACTCAATTTACCCTAGGTACTCATCTTCTCCTGTACATAAGGCACCATCCTCTAAAATTCAACAACACAAATATTTAAAAGAACTATCAGTTAAATTACTAAACATTAGATTCTTTTGTTCTAAATGACCTCTTTTTTGTATCCTTATATATAAAATGTTTTTGTTCTGCTCTGGCTTTTTCAATAAAGTTTCACGCATGCCCAACCAACCGACAGGGAGCCTGGTTCCAAGTTCGGGGGTATGCTGTGGTGTTAAGTCCATTTGGAGCGCATCGCTCCACATCGTTCCATTTAGGTGGTTCATTGTATAAATTTTGCCGGAAAGTAATCAAATGGTTTAAGTTTATTCATTTTACATCATTTCACTCATCATTCATCAGGCTCCATGCAAACCACACAGCTGGTCACTTCAGTCCCATAGGGCTGCTGTACCTACCCCTCTTTCCGCTTTCAGAACGGGATCCCTTCCTCATTTTCCCAAGTGAGCTTCACTCCCCCTTCCTCCTTCCTTTCGCTTTTGTGAGAGAGGCTCGCTCCCCTTTACCCACGATCCTGTTCCAGTTTTATGGCCCATCGCGTCGAATAGAAGACAGAACCGAATGAAAATCAAAACTTTCTTACTATACCGTGCCAATTCTTATCGGATTTTAGCATTGCCAACTGGTTTTGGTGCAAGACGCTCCAAATGGTGTGGAATGACCGCTCACTCTATAACCGATCGTCAATGTGAAAAACCGGTCAGAATTGGAGTGGTGTGGACAGGAAGGTTGGATATCCAGCCTGTCCCAATATCCATCACTCCATTTGGACTGCCGGACCATAGATCAAACCGGCGGGAGTATGTGCATGCGTGTGTGTGGAAGAAGATTTGGGTTGCGTGATTCATCAAGGAAATTGGAGAAGGCGGGGTCGGGGATCTATTTATTTATTCATCAGCCACGCCGACCCATTCACCCATAGGGTATGAAGCGTTTTAACGGTCGATGGGGAAGAATACAAAATGTATAACATTGTATAAACATGCATAGAATACAAAATATATCTCTATCTCTACTAATAATAAAAGAGAAAGTCTGTGTGTGTCTGTTGGCGGTCTACAGAACAGACCGTTGAACTTGGAGCTACCAAATTTGGTTCAGGTATACTTTGGAGGGTGGGAATGCGCACCTCGGAGCTATTTTTTTCAATTTTTTATTCTAATTTTAATTATTTAAAAATTAAGCAAATTTTGAACGTTTTCGACCATATTTTCGGAAATAACTTCCGAAAGAACTATTGAATGAAAATTATTTTTATCCCACGCTAAAGTGCAAACAATTATCTTTTCAATGATATTAGTATGAGTACTGTGCGATAATTACTTTAGATTTTACAAGGTTTTAAATTGTCATTAACTGCTGTCAAGGTCGATCAAGGAGACCATTTCTCTTTTCGACCAAAGGTAGGGAGGAAGGGCGGGGGGACGAGGGAGGACTCCGCTAAGCGGTCACTTATCGACAATGAAAGAGTAGCCATTGTTGGTCATTTGCGGTTAGAAGGAAAAGATTTAAGAAGCTCATCTCGCGATCAGTAGGAAAATAGAGGTTGAAGCAACAGGAATGATTTTCTGAATTAAGTATAAAACCTTTTAATGATAAAGATAAAGGTGATATTTTAAATTCATTACAATTGATCAATTTCCATCCAATTTTTTTTTTGTACATTTCTTGCGTAATGCAGAAAAAAATATTCAAATATAATTACTTTCTAAATGTATTACACGAAATGACTGACTAAAATGTTGACATAAAATGCAGATCAATACTTTTTCCAGGTCATCAGTAATGTAGTTTATAATCTGATTAAGAGAACCGTTTCGTTTATAAGGAATAAGGAAGTAAAGTCGGATACGAAAAGAACGCGGGTTAAATGTCTATCGCAATTTGAAGTTAAAAATTACTTTGTTAATGGTCCAGGAATATAAAATTACGCATAAGAGATTCATTTGAAATTATATTCCCGGCGAACAAGCTGGTTGCCGAAGGCGGCTAGTAATAATAATAAAGATACAGAATTGATAGTGCCCTCACTCTCATGTCTAACATCACATATGTAATCGCGATTTTCCCAATGCACATTGGGTTGTCTTTGCATAGTCGAAACACAAAGACATGCGTGATGATAATGTTAGTAATTAGAAGATATTATTTCACAGTGCATAATAAAGATACAATCATCAGGAATAATTATATATGCAATACATTAGACGGACATAAATACATACAATGCGAAATGCAATATTGCACCAAAGACAGACTGCCAAATTCGTGGGGAATTATAGCAACAATAGAAAACCCCTCAAAGCTTATCTAAACAAATATATAAAATGTATTTCATTTAAAATGCAAAGTCAATATATTTAAAAATTTTTTTAAAGGAAATGTCCCTGAAAACGCTTAATCTCAGGGGCATAAAAAACAAAAAAGCACAACAGTTGATGAATTGCATATCTGATTTGCAATTTCAATCATTTTATAAAGTCTTTTCAGAAACAAAGATTTTTTCCCAAAGATATAAACCAAATAGATTTATGTTTTTCGGCGGGAATAGTTAAATGCAAATCTTTTGCATCACAACAATGAAAAACAAAATGATCAGCATCTCCGAATACTCCACGAGGACAATTTGGATTATTTAAAATGTTAAACCTAAAAAGATATGATGGGAATGGGCCATGGTTTGTTGCAAAATAAATTAAGGATTGATTAGTAATAAGTAATTTAATATCAATGTTTGGTAAGAAATTCCCCAAACTCACTCCAGTCTCGGAATTACTCCAATAAATACTCTACTTTAAAAGTACATCTCCTCTGCAGCGTTTATGAATGAACGTGTAAGGGACAGGTAAATTTAAAATTAAACCGCAGTCTGCGACAATTATCAAAATTGGGATAGGAGTGACTGGAAGTAGAGTACTGCGTGGTGTGGAGAGATCGTGAATGTCTTGCCTAAAAAAACTGAACAACGTGGAGTGCCACCACGCCATTTGCAGGGCGTGTAGCTGGCGTCAGTGATCGGCTAAATGAAGACAATTCAGATTTTTAATGTATGAAACGCGCAACTGTGGTTTAACATCTGACTATATGTGATCCTACGCCGTGCTCTAATTTCAAGTCCTTTTTCAATTCCTACTATTAGTTCACACTCTCCCTATATATATTTATTTATATATCTTGTTCAAATTTTCAATCGTCAATAAAATACTTTTTATTCATCCACTCAAGTTCAAATACATTTTTTAAAACTTGTAGTGGATGACACTTGATGTTAATACAGTTTTTTCAAATATTAATTCATTAATTAAATTTAATTAATTAATTTTATTTATTAGATCCTTGCATAGGCTACGATCATGGTGTAGGGATAAGAAATGCGGAACGGGACTCGGTGACGCAACGGTAGCGCGTCTGACTCCAGATCAGAAGGTTGCGTGTTCAAATCACGTCCGGGTCAAGAGATTTACTCAAGACATATCATTTTTGCACTTAATTTATATTCTGAAAAATATCTCTTGTTGGCAATTACATCCACAAATGTTTAGTTCTCCGTTTGAATGGATAAACTTAGGTCTATTTTTTTCCTCAATTCCTACTATTAGTTCACACTCTCCCTATATATATTTATTTATATATCTTGTTCAAACTTTCAATCGTTAATAAAATACTTTTTATTCATCCACTCAAGTTCAAATGCATTTTTAAAACTTGTAGTGGATGACACTTGATGTTAATGCAGTTTTTCAAATATTAATTCATTAATTAAATTTAATTAATTAATTTTAGTTTTATATGGGAGAAAAAAATTTCTAAAATAAAATTTTTCTTTGTTGACCTAGGTAGGAATTGACTTAATTTTTTTAAATATTACTTGTTCCACGTGTAAGATATCCAATGGGAAGTTCGAAATTCGAAAGTTTCGAAGGAATTAAAAAGTAGGTTCGGCTCTATCTCTAGCCCTAATCAGCATACCGCTGGCGATACTAAGTTTTCTCGTCTTTATTTAGATGTATGTCTGTGGGCTTAAAACGAATTGGATTCATAAGCTATATTTCTAGACTAAATATTTAGTTATTTATGCACAGGGATGTTGAAATTAAACTTATATACATAAAACAGGATGTTGAAAGTATATGCATAAAGCATATTAAAATTGCATGGCTTTTAAAAGAAAAGACAAAATTAAAAATAAAGTTCTATGATTGTTTTGAAGCAGCTTCAAAATGTAAGCACCATAAAGCATGTTAAATAATAGAATGATTTAATCACACCTTTTTTTTTTTTATCAATTAAACATAAAAAACAGATAGACATTTATGTATTAACAAGCACTTCATGGTTCAGAAGATCATTATATCTTCTTCCATGTACAGCTTATTGAGATTCAATAATAATGATCAATAGCATTTACCTTGTCGAAATTTAGATTAAGAGAAACAAGTGAGTCAATGTTATGAAGCTATCAGAGCAGATGGTAATTACAGGAAGTTCTCATTTGAAAATACTTAAAGGTTTGCGAAATTATGGCGCACATTAAACGCCACTAGAGTACAAGGTCACAGGAAGTAAGTAGATACTATTGACGAAAATGAATCTGATGTAATTCTTAGATCTTCAAAATAATAGGCACAGAACTAGGAAGAAGAAGGCTTTCAAATATTGTTATGCTAATTAAAAAAAATCAATGAATGAATTTGTTTATGTAAGGCTATGCATGTTAATGTAGCCATGTGCTGATTTTTTTCTATACCTAGTGCGCCTGAATATCCTTTAAAAATCATTTATAACCTTTAAAATCCTTTATCTATCCTGAATATCCTTTAATTTTTTTTTATATTATTTCTGCTCTCCACATCCTTTTCCCCCACTAATACAAAGTCTACAGCGATGAATAAGTTAGCAGTGGATAGAATAACAAGATAGAAGCTTGCAATTTAATAATTTTTTTGTCAATTTCTGTGGGCAAAGATCCTTTATTTTTAAATGTTTGGAGGATTTTAATGTACACATTTCTCGATAGATGGAGCTAGGCTCGTTTATACATTATCTTTTTCACGCGTCCTTTCTTAGTTATTCGGCGCCATTTTCGAAGCGAAGGTGTGAGATGTTTGCATCTACTGGTAGTGGAATGCAAGTTTTTTAAAAATCATTCTTATTTCCACTTGGACATTTCTGAGTATCTATGAATTCTTCTTTTGATTATGAGGGTGCTTCGGGTCACATGAGATCTCAGTGAAATTCTGGTGAATTTTCTTGACTTTTTTGTCGAAATCTCATACAGAAAAGCATTCATGTTGTTTCTTATTTTAAATCCACTCAGGTGAGTGACGCCTTGATAAAGTTCATCTGGTGGATTCCTTAAACCTATTCATTGTTCAGTCTTAATTTCTAAATATTTTTCATTTTGTTTTATGGTGCTTTTATTGTATGTTTAATGTTTTCTTGGTGGCAAGCTGCATTTGCGCACTCCAGAAGCTTTGCTTGTTTCTTTTCTTTCTAATTTTATTCTTTTAGATTTATGTTTTTACGTTTAATATTATTATTTTATTTGCTTATTAGCAGTGGATAGGATTTTTAACTACTCCTGACATAGCATACTAAGTTTATGTTAAAACACGTTGTTTCTTTAACATTTAAGTTAAAAGTAAGATTGAAACATCCTTGATATTATTTTGACATCATGGATGTGCAGTTTCCTCATACTTTTTTTTCTATTTTGCATAGCTAATTTATATAAATCATGTAACTTAACTTCATTTCAGTTAAAATCTATTTCAAGGGAAACGTGCTGGAAAGACAAGTGAAACATGCAGTAACCAACTATTTGCTCAATATACTTCAGTCATAGGCAAAATTTAAGATGATTGCATTCTGAAAACAAATGTTGTAGATTGTAAATACGTTCATACCAATAAAGCACTTCATTCTTTCTTTATTTACTTCATTCTGTCTTTACTATTTTTGTGCATGTGTTACGATCAATGTGGTAAATCGGTTATTATATAGAATCACTCCGGTAATTATATATAATAACCAGATTTTTTATGCGGTTATTATATATAATAATCGGTTATTATGTATAATTACTTCGGTAATTGTATATAATAACAGATTTTTAATGCGGTTATATATAATGACCGGTTATTATGTATAATTACCGCGGTAATTATATATAATAAACGATTACCAACATTAACCGTCACATATACACATTGCTGTGTACAAAAAACTAAATCATATTTTTGGTGGGATTAGGGAGCGGAAAGTTGAATGCGCGAAAGTTTTCTCGCGGGTCTACTGGTATCGTGATAATTTCATTTTCATTTTTAATTTCATTACAGAGCAATAATGTACCTGCCCAAAGAGCCCCAGTTTGGGGTCTCTATAATAAAAGTGTCTCACCACATGAGCTTGTGGTCATATATCTATGGCGTTTGCTCTGTTATGATTGCTTACAGACTTAAATTTTTTGGTCGGCAAATTGATACATTGTACAAATATAGTCAGTACCAGGCACTTGCTTAAGATCTTTCTTGATAATACAAGAACAACCCAGATAGCATGCACACTTGCAGCAAGTTTGATTTTTCTTGATATTAGCTTGTCATGACAAATTTGATGAGACAACTTTGCAGTGAACTTCCAGTAAAATAACAAAGCATGATCTATCACCCTCCTTGCAATGCAAGTTTGCTGTAAAGTTGACACGGCACACTTACACACCACGACCTGGATACAGTTGTATATATCTGGTTTTTATCTTTGTCTCTGTTTTAAAAAACATCCGATTTTAACAGCATCTCCTAGACCGTCCTAATTCAATAATTAATAATTTGCATAATTTGAAAAAAAAACTAACTAGTTCTTTTTATAAAAAAATTACTTTTGAAAAATTCTCAATCTTTTCACTAAACATAGAACTCACACTTTAAAGAAAACTATACATCGCCTTTTTCTTAATGTTGCAATTTTAACGTTCATAAACAAAATTAAACCTAAAAAACAGTCAATGTTTGTTAAAGATAACTTGCTTTGTGTCCCATATTTTTAAAAGTAATTACTTTTGAACCCTAATTTCATAATTTATTCCATTAGCAAAACGTAGTTATTAGCGAAAATCGCTCTCCCTTTGACTTCAAATCATATTCTCAACTTAAACTTAAAAAAAAATTAATGCAATCAAGAAGACAGTTTAAAATAAAACGTGCAGATGCACGATGTATTAGCGAAATCTGTCTACTGTAATCGAAATTCCTCTGGCTGAGTGGTTAAGACGTCAGGTTTTGGAAGCTCGTTGTCGGGAGTTCGAATATGAGGTTCGTCTGCGTACTCTGTTTTTGCTATAGTTTGCAATGTGTTTGATGCAACAAGCTTGCTGCAAGTTCGACGCGTGGTGACTAACTCGTTTGCAATAAGTTGTTTCAAGCTTGCAAACTTGCAGATTTGCAGAGCAAGATCGCTGCAAACTAAAATTGCTATCTGGGAATTCACTCCTTTCATATAAACCTGGTGTAAAGCATATAACAGCAATTTCTCGCAAAAATCCCTTTATTTTTAAAAGGAGTTTATATATATAAATATACATATTTTTTTACATACCAAAATATTTCAAAAATAATTGTACAAAAAATATTGTATTTGGATCGCTGTAACACAATTCAATGTATATCCTATACACCAATAAACTTAGTAACTTCTTTTACAAATTCATCAGGTTTCTCCAGGTGATAGTTGTGGTAAACACCCTCTGCACAAATAATTTTAGAGTTTGGAAAGTGCTTCAGAATCAGCTCCTTGTCTTTTACCCTGGTTTAAAAATATGAGAGCAGATATTTTATTTTTATATTAATTATTATAAATTGTTACGAAATTATATTTAAAAAATAAACTCACACAAATTTTGAATCACAAAATATCTCTTAAAAATAGCTTTCAGGAAGCTTGCGATAGTACCGATTTGATACATGTGAGATTTTTTTCTCTAATTTTAGCAATTTTTCCAAAATTCATTTAAAAATCGAGTTGTAAGATTATTTCTATTTTTTGCAATTTAAATTAAAAACCGTTCCATCATTTCATTCAATTTCTTACTTTTATGTACTTTGCACCATTAAAGCAATTATGTCTTTGCAACTTATGTCCTTTGCACTATAATTATTACAAGTTATCCGTATAATAATCATTGGATTAGAAAAAAGAAATTTAAAAATTAATCTTAAAAAATATGAAGAAGCTAATCTTAAAAAAATGTGAAGAAGCTAATCTTAAAAAATGTGAAGAAGCTAATCTTAAAAAATGTGAAGAAGCTAATCTTAAAAAATGTGAAGAAGCTAATCTTAAAAAAATATGAAGAAGCTATCGATATCGGTGTATACTATAGTTCGAAAAGTTTTACTGCCTTGCATGGCAATAAAGGATTTTTGTTTAAGGGGAAAATAGCATCGCCTAGTCGAAAAACAACGTGTGTTCTTCCGTTATGGGGAACTAACTGTCATTTTGTAGTATACTGAACATTTTTTTTGTGTTCTAAATCATCTATATATATAAAAGAGGAAAGTGTGTGTGTTTGTTTGTTCGTTTTTGGTTCTTTATGCACGTCCACACCGTTTGACTTACGACGACCAAATTCGGCACAGTGATGGATTAGCAGAAGGGGGAGCTAACGCCGTAAGAATTATTTTAAAATTCGAATTAGATTTTAAGTTATTAAATTAAATAACGAAAATTAAGCCATTTTAGACGTTTTTTGCCAATAACTTCTGAAATACTTATGGTACGAAAATTATTTTTACATCACCTTAAAGAGCAAAAAATTATCTTTTTAATGATACCAATTGTTGTACAATTTTTTCTCTAACTGTAATTAACGTTTCAAAATTCATTTTAATCTCAAATTGCAACAATGCTTTTATTGTTATAAAATAAAATTCAAACTAATTTATTGTTTCATCAAATCCTTTATTTACGTGTTTTTACCACTAAGAAAATATTGATTTTTTGGTGAAGGTAGACTTCTTACTTCCGCTGTTATTGCGTAGCATGCACTTAACTTCCGTTTTTTATTTCGTAGCTTTTTAATATGCACTCAAATATCCAATGACGTTAGTTTAGTTACTACGCAATGCGTCGTTTAAATTTCACAAATTTTTGAATGATCCTAATCAATGTGTGGCTGAGTATTGGAGTGTCTATTTACTTTTATATTTTCTATATTTTGAAAGTTTGTTCCTGGCATGGAAACGTTGTTTAAAAAGAGAGAAAAAAAATGCTTTTCATTTTTGAGTTTGAGTTTGACTTTGTTTTGAGAGTATTTATATTTTGTTTTTATTTTAGAAGAGTATTTATATTTAGTTTTTATTTTAGAAGA
>BGPR01000021.1:1171579-1185602 GCA_013235015.1 Araneus ventricosus | reverse complement strand
AGCATTAATCAGATAGAAATAAAGAAGATCCATTTAAAATAATTATTCTACAAATTTTAATAAATCTTTTTAACTCTAGATAATTTTCGTGACAATGTTCGCTCACAAATACTGATGAATTAGATTGGATTGTAGGGTTTACTGGCGCAAGAACCATGTTTGGCTATGCTGCGCCAAACATATGATAGATAAACAGGAACACGGTGCCATTGAAAAGGTGCTTAAAGTACTAAAAATATATATCTGTCTCGAGGTGTAAAATAATTGAAATTAAGCAGTGTGAAAGTGAAGTCTAAGGTAAAATTGTTAGACAAGATAAAAGACGTCGAGCCGAGTAAAAAGTTTAGAATTCAAAGCAACTTTTACAGTTAAAAAAACAAATGAAATTGCTTTATAAAAGCTGTAAGGATCAAACTTTGAAATTCGTTGGGAAAAAATGTAAAAAAACTACCGCTTCCGTTCAGTAGAAGGTAGAGGCAGAGTTGTAGGACATAGATTTTGAGGTGTGTCCTCTAGGTCTTCAGACATATCGACATATTAATTAGAAAAAAAGAGACAGTTGAAAATTTTGCGACACATTTGAATCGCTAACTGCAAAAAGAGAACAAGTCCAAGACACAAAGCCTTATTAAAAGAAGGATGGTTAAGTTTTGTAATCAAAAATGCACAGCAAAGGTGAGTCAGAAGACAACCTTACATTTTTAGATAAAAATAAATTTTGCTTCACCAGGAATGATAGTAAATAGTATTTTTATGTCTCCTGTAAAATAAGTATTTTATGCCCTGTTCCCTTTATGCAGTAAGTGATTTATTTGGAATCGCGACTTATAATTTAAAAAGCCTTAATTTATATAATAAAAATTTTTAATAAATCCCATCTTATGATATTTACAATCGATAACGGATAATGAAATCCAAAACAAGCCGATGTTTAATGTCTAATAAGTAGAAATGCATCGGCGTATGCTTTTTTCTGAATTAATATTTTTTTAAAATTAGTAATCCATAGTAATTTTATTTTCGAAATGAACATGAGATCCAATTTTTTCAGTGACATTTATGAAATACTCACTACAATTTCTTGATACGATTGATTGGTTATTTAATTTCTATTTGTATTTGCCGTAATTGATTTTCAATCTATTTTAATAGTTTAATAAGGAAGATTTATAAAAAAGAAGTCTTAAAATCAATGAAAAAAACTAAGAAGAACATTTTATTCTTTTTTGTTCCTCATAATAAACCTTTTGCATACTTTCCTTAAAATATAATCATAACTAACCAAACATAGAAACTTTAATTTACAATAATTTTCAATCTCGGAAGATTAAAAAAAAAGATTTTTCGTTTTATTATTGCAAAATGTGAACACAAAATATTTACATACTTAGTGTCCATGGCGTCTTACGAAAATGAACTGATCTTTTACGAGCTCTTAAAGTAGTTTAAAAGACGATGGCAAGGTAACTAAAAGTAATGTTGCAGATTCCTGAATACAAACGGGTAGAAAGTGAAATCACGGAAATTCATGATTAACTTAAAGGAAAAGTTCAGTTGATCGCATTATTCCGTTGTTCAATTAAATCACATAAGGGAAAGCAATTAAGAATGCATTACAAGATTATATCTCTTCTGCTACTTTCTTCATAATGTTATTTGAATGCGATGTACAAATGTTTAGGATATCAGTCTTAGCAACGAACGCAAGTTGATTATATTTACTTCAAATAACTTTTAGTCTGTTAAAAAATAAAGATAAAATAAAAAGGGGAGATGGCTATTACACTAGTTTGCAAAAATAAAGGACCGTTTCCTAAAATGCGAGAAATTTGCAATTTATACGAAAACTCTGGTTTGAAATCAATTGTGGAGAGTCGTGAAACATAAAATCGAGTACCGTACACGTTTTACACTGGAGATTCAGTCACGAGGGTTTTTAGGGACCAACCAGAAATTGATGAAGATGAAAAGAGATTTCGGTCGACCCCGTTTCACAGAAAGATGATAATGATCTGCAAATTTTATAAATGGTTATGTATGTTGTATTTGACTTTTTCCCGTATCTTGTATCGTTTTCGAGATAGGAACAATAACTCTTTGTTTGCCGCCAGATGGAGCTGTAACCGATCTCACCGTGTAGCCCATGGCCACTTCACTATACCTAGATACCAAGTTTATGGCAATAGTTGTCGCCGTTCTCAAGTTAATGTGGGGTAGAAGGACTTTAGTGGACACCATGTATATGAGTGATGTAAAGAACAAATTTGCCAATGTTCCATGTGGTCATAGAGATGGCTATTACACTAGTTTGCAAAAATAAAGGACCGTTTCCTAAAATGCGAGAAATTTGCAATTTATACGAAAACTCTGGTTTGAAATCAATTGTGGAGAGTCGTGAAACATAAAATCGAGTACCGTACACGTTTTACACTGGAGATTCAGTCGCGAGGGATTTTAGGGACCAACCAGAAATTGATGAAGATGAAAAGAGATTTCGGCCGACCCCGTTTCACAGAAAGATGATAATGATCTGCAAATTTTATAAATGGTTATGCTTATTGTTTACTTGCAATTTCGTAAAAATAGCATGGATGTTCGGGAAGATTCAAAGGTTTTAAAAAAAAATCCCAAATTTTCCTGCATGTTTTTGCTTATAACATGCAGAGATTTTATTCAAATTATACGAAACCTGCAGAACACCCGACAATAAGTTACAAAAGTATTGTATTAAAATTTGAAGTAAATACCTTGAATATTAGATGAAATATGAGTATTTGTACTGAATAATTTTTTATTGTGCATGTGCTAGACGTAGCATAATTTCTCTTTTATAACTTCAAAGCCAGATATATAGAGCAACTAATATAAAAATTCCAGTTGAATCCAGTGAAAATTCAGAAAGACGTCATTTAAGTGAGATCAATTTAAATTACTCTTTGAGAGAATCTAAGTGGTGAGGGTTCTAGCACAAACTTATATTTTATAAACTCGAATCTTCGAATGGTTGTCGACGAAATGCAATTTAAATAATGAATTTAATTCATAAGTGTACTTGGGTATTCAAGATATTCAACTTTCCTAAAATTCAATGTTACTTTTCGTAGATTCAAGTTTAAAAAGTATCTATTTGTGGAAAACCCCTCATCACTTAGCTTCTCTCAAAAAGAAATTTAAATTCACCTCACTTAAATACCTACAACTTTATGAATTTTATCGGAATTCAACTGGAATTTTTATATAATTTCTCTATATATCTGGCCTTGAAGTTACGAAAGAAAAAAATATGCCACTTCTCTCACAAGCGCAGTAAAAATTATTTAGTACAACTACTCATATTTCCTTTAATATTCAACGTATTTGCCCCAAATTTTAATACAATATTTCTGTAACGTATTGTCGTGTGTTCTGCAAGTTTCGTATAGTTTGAATAAAAACTCTACATGTTATCAGCAAAAAGCAAGCAGAAAAATTTGGGATTTTTTGAGGAAACCCTTATATCTTCATAAATATTCAAGCTATTTTTACAAAATTGCATGTGAGCAATGAGCATATGAAACATAACCATTGATAAAATTTGCAGGCCATTATCAATTTCTGTAAAACGGGGCGAGCCGAAATCTCTTTATCAGTTTCTGGGTGGTCTCTTAAATGCCCTCGTGACTGAAACTCCAGTGTAAAACGTGTACGATACTCGATTGTATGTTACACGTTTCTCCACAACTGATTTCGAATCATAGCTTTGGTATGAATTGCAGATTTCTCGTATTTTCCGAAACGGTTCTTTATTTTTGAACACCAGTGTATGTCTTTATTTACACTTGAACCAAACCGTTATTTAAGTTGAATAATTAGCTTTTTATTCAAAGATTTGTATCCTTCCTCTTGTCCCTTTGAAAGATCCACTATTTTGTACTTTCTTGTATAGCTATAGTTGCAGGGTGTCTGTGGGCTATTACAATAACAGAGAGGTGAAAGAACATAGCAAAGAGTGTATTATTTGGCATAGAGCCTAGGACCGCAATGTCATTCATGGTATAAAGAATGAATGGCATTGAGAATGAATCATGAGCCGAAAGCATACCATGTATGCATGGTATTGCTATTGGCATGAGCTATTTGGTATAGCTATTGGCAAGAGCTGCTTGTAATAGCCCAGTCTTAGACAACAGCAGAGATTGTTTTAGCATTGTCTGTTATTTAGATAAGATTATTGCTAGCAGAGATTGTTTAGCATTGTTATGTATTCTTGGTGATTGCTGGGAAGATTTTACCTATTGCCTGAAAGCCTGAAAAGCACTATGCAACGTGTATTTCTGAAGCATATGCACAGAGGGCTCAGATCACAACTGTGGTAACTGGTTTATGCACGATGAGGACTCGGTTAATTTAGTAATAACAGTAATAATTTCGAAAGTTAATCTGGGAAAATGTCAGAATTTCGGTTAAGTTTTAATTTATTAAAATTCTATTCAAAATTTAAAAAAGTCTTAGTAAGACGATTTGACGATTACAATTCTTTCTCTTTCTATATTTCGTATATGATAAAATATAAAACTGTCGCGTGATTTTCAAAAAGAAGAGGACAAATCACACAAACGTGAATTGGATATAATTCAAAGTACTGAGAGAAAAAGCAATGAAAATACTGAAAAACTGAGCAGTGAAGTGCTGATCGATGATTATATGCTAGTGTAATACATACAGGTTAAACCGTTCAGGAAACTGAATAGCGACATATTGACGACTGATTGCGTGCACTTGCAAGAAAGAAGAATGGTACTGCTAGAAGAGTCTAATCTTCCAGCTGTCACGTGTATGTAGGGGATACGAAGTGCATATTGACGACCGATTGCGTGCCCTTGCAAGAAAGAAGAATGGGACGGCTAGAAGAGTCTAATCTTCCAGCTGTCGCGTGTATGTAGGGATACGAAGCGCTGATCGATGACTGTATGCTAGTGCAATAAATACAAGTTAAACCGTTCAGGAAACTGAACAGCGATATATTGACGACTGATTGCGTGCACTTGCAAGAAAGAAGAATGGAACTGCTAGAAGAGTCTAATCTTCCAGCTGTCACGTGTATGTAGGGATATGAAGTGCTGATCGATGATTGTATGCTAGTGTAATACATACAAATAAAACCGTTCAGGAAACTCAACAGCGACATATTGGCGACCGATTGAGTGCACTTGCAAGAAAGAAGAATGGAACTGCTAGAAGAGTCGAACCTTCCAGCTGTCGCGTGTATGTAGGGGATACTTATATAGTGCAATCGTATTACATATTTTATATAATTTTTTAATAAATTTTAATGATATTTTTATATATATAATTCGTGTTTAGTATGAGCTAATAAATACAGATAACATAAGTAAAAGTGACATGAAGTTCTGTGAAAGAACACGATATAAATATGTAATACGATGGACGATATATGTATTCCTACATACGCACTAATGCTGGAAAGTTAAAAATATTATGTATAGCCATATCTTGAAATAAATTTGTAATAACGGGATTGATGAAATTATTTACGATGAATAAAAAATGAGTATGAATCCATCCCGTGTAATAAAGTTAGTACTCAATAAAACACAAAAACAGTGCACACAAAAAAATAATTTTATCAATCTGTAAGTTTCTGTTCCGGAATGTGAAAACATGTAGTATGGGTAACGAGCTGAGAGATTTCTGAAATGCCAAACTATTACTCATTAATCACGTAAAATTTTATTTTATTCACACTTTCATGTATAATAAGATAACTTATATGCAGATCTAAAATTATATTTATAATTATTTATTTTTTACATTTTAATATAATCCTTTATTTTTGATATGAAGAACTTATCTTTATACATCTGAATATTTTGATGTTATTTTTGCGCATTAAATGTTGATTTTTTAAAAATTTTTGCAAGTAATTCAGTTGAAGTTACCCAAGAATTGATTTTCAGTTGTGCGAGCTTTTTTCCTTCTATATCAGAACATATACAGATTTTTCCAATAACTTTACGGAGGAAATTCTCTTAAAATCTTTAAACAGTAAATGCTTCACAATATAAAATTTAAAAATTTTAACACCAAAGACTACGAAAATTAACCAGATAAAAGTTCTAGAATTTTAAAGAAGGCAATATGATAACCCTGCTTCACATCCAATTAAGCGTATTACTTTTACGTAATAGATGTTTCACTTTCTCTTTCTTATCTTCTCATTTTCATTTAATTTAGTAATAAAGCTCCGAATTTAAGATCGAATTCGTGTTGTTAGAAACTGCTATAAATTGGGAGATACGAAGAGATGGTTGTGAGAACGAAGAATAAAAACCAATTGCCTGAGAAATTAGATAAAATATATAAAGAAAAAAAAATTAAATGCATAAAACTGAAATACTTAACTATAGAAATAAAAATACGCATAGCTTCCATAAAAATTTGTCATTCTTTCAGAAAGTAAAATCCATTCCGATCAAAGTGCATCGTAACGAAGTTATTTCTCGAGAGAAAAAGGCATTAAGATTATGCAGGAATCATATGAAAAAGAAAGTAACCAGAGCATTTGTAGAATCTTATTTCACAAACGGCTTCAATAGGTAACTTCTCTAGCATTTGTAGAATCTTATTTCACAAATGGCTTCAATAGGTAACTTCTCTAACATACATTAATAAGTAGAAACTAAAATGTGATAAAAGACTTCCAGTTGTCGAATGTACATCATAGACATAGAAATCACAGTCACAGCTAAACATACATCTAGATCTAAATATTTAAATCTGAAAACGATTTTAAAAAGTGATGCATTTATAATGAGTTTATTTAAGCGAAAGTAGATAGACTGAATCTAAGCAACAAAGCAAATTATGTTGACAGACCTTTAGGAAATGTAGATTTAATCCCCTTTCTTTCGCTTTTTAAAAGCATTTTTAATGTATTCTAAGATTCCTTTGGAACACAATATTTTCCCGCCTTTTCTTTTGTTAAACGTTAGAGATCTCATTATAAACTGTGTCTGGCCTGATGCTATAAGCTAACTTTCAATAACACGATTTGTGAATTTATACCACTTGCTTACGAACGTTAACAATTCTCGGGACATATTTGGAAGTCCCTGCTGAAATTAGCCTAATAACCGATAAGGGACCACAGAATTCGAAGATAGAACGAATAAGTCGCTTCATTAATTTCGATGGTCCCGAATGGTTATGAAATGGCTGCGAAATTAAGATAAATGCAAAATACGCCCTTAAGGGATATTAGCAAACTTTTAGCCTTTTGCTGATAAGTTCACGAGTTGCAAATAATAAACTTAACAGCATTTATTCGGCGATTTGGTTGAATGAAGTTTAATAAGAACGTTTGGCGCCAGAGAATTTAATTCTTTAACTACGCGATATAATCAATATTGGCTTTTAAGCCTGAAGCATTCTGCTTTTTCTAGGAAGTTATGATTAGAACTTTCTCGTTAGAACTGAGGTCGAAAAGAGGGAAAAAAGAATGATTAAAAGAATATATTTTCATTTGCTTCTCATGAGTTAAGTATTCTGAGGTTTCGAAGCCAAACAATTTGCTTTGTTTTTTGAACTTAGTATGAAATTTCGCCGCAAATCGCCTTAAAAAGCTTTTATGATATTGTATGAATGAATTATTGCCCTTCTGTTCGAAAATATGATGTGTATTTTAAAAATTACTATCCGCCTTCGGCGACTAGATCTTTGCCCGTAATATTAGTATCCCGCAGTTATATATGCAAAGTGGAAAAGTACAGTTCAAGAAAATTCCAAAATGCATTGATAAAATAATAAATTCAATGAAACACGTTTTTAAAAACTCTTTTATTCGTGAACTTAAAAAGATAATTTTTTATTTGAATTATTTTTATCTTTTCAACTTTAATTTATAATTCGCTATTATAAATACGAAATCTTAAAATTAGTTATTTCCGAAATTCATTTTCAGGTGGTGTTACATATATGGAATGAAAGTTTAATTAAATTGATCGTTTAACTGATAAGTGAATTCTGAAAATATTTAAAAGGTGTTTTGCCATCTAGAACATAGAAGAGCACAAAATTCGAAAACTCTAGCACATTAGGAAATGACTGACCTATTCCAAAATTCCATTTTCACAAGCATGAAACAAATTAAATAAAAGTTTGTAAAAAGGTTTCAAAGTCCATGCATTAGAGAACGGGAAATATTTTTAATAAAGAAAACAAATCTAAAGTGAAGTTAGGAATTTTTATAATTTTGTTTTTATATTGTTTTTCGGATCATCTTAAGTGGCCTTTGGGGATCTTCTAATTGAAGCAAAATAAGACAGAAGAGATAATAAACATTATCTCAGAAAAGTAAAAACAGCTTTTAAATTAGAATAAATTTGCCGAAACACCTTTCAATAATTTTCTTAGAATTCATAAGATCTTCAGATTCCGCCACTGTCTCGGCGCCTTGAGAAGGAGTATAGCTAATTCAACTTAGTTATTGAATTATATAATATAGATTCATCTGCGCTTTACATACTGCAGATGAAAATATGAAGAAGATCAATAGTAAGCAGAAAATCGTGGAGTTAATATAGAGGGTGTCCACTAAAGTCCTTCTACCCAATATTAACTTGAGAATGGCGACAACTATTGCCACAAACTTGGTGTCTAGGTAAAGTAAAGTGACCATGTACTACACGGTGAGATCGGTTACAGCGCCACCTGGCGGAAAACAACGCAGTTAGCGTTCCTATCTCGAAAACGGTACAAGATACGGAAAAAAGTCATTACAGAATTGTAGAGCGTCTTCGATTTAATACGAAAAGACACCTTGAGCGCAATAATGCTAAAAACAAGACGTTTAAAACGCGCATTTGTTTGGTCGCGATTCCCAACACTCTTATACCAGAAAAGCGTTACAAAGAAAACAAAACAGTTATCAGCAGATACTTTTATTTTCGATGTTCGAAACACTCTCCGTCATCGGGTCGACATTTATTGTTCAAAAGATGATATTTTCTCCTGTTGTCTCGAGTTGTTACGTCACAGGTTTGGGAAGTTTGAATCGAAGACGCTCTACAATTTTGTAATTGACTTTTTCCCGTATCTTGTATCGTTTTCGAGATAGAAACGATAACTCTATTGTTTGCCGCCAGATGACGCTGTAACCGATCTCACCATGTAGCGCATGGCACTTCACTATACCTAGATACCAAGTTTTTGGCAATAGTTGTCGACATTCTCAAGTTAATGTGAGGTAGAAGGACTTTAGTGGACACCCTGTATATGACTGATGTAAAGAACAAATTTGCCAATGTTCCATGTGGTCGCAGTCACTGGATCATGGTTTGAAATGGTATATCTCTGCAACTTTAAATATGGATGTGATGTTTCGTTCTCTTGATATAATGACACCAGATTTTAAAAATATATCTTTACATTTCTAAAATCTATATATTCACCTAGACAACACACATAAAGAAAGATACTGTCCTACCGCCAGCAGAAAAACCCTGGACAGTGTTGCCGCAAGCACACGAGTCGAAGAAAGGAGGAAAACGGGTATAAAATCAACCGCAACATTTGGCGAACTAAGCACACTTAGTTAGGCGAGAATTGGTTTTCGACCGTAGTACAAAGCGAAACGACACTACCGTCGGTTCTATCTGCGCCAAATGAAATAAAGCCCTTTCCTTCACCCCCACAAATGCAGTGGAATATCCCGTTCCCATAACGCTCGCCACAGGCATGTCTGGTGTCTAGGGTTTTTCGCGTGGCGGTAATACAGTAGTGCAGTGCGTCGCCCTGAGAAGCCAGAGCTATTTCACAAAACGACCCCAAGCAGGCCACACATATTACTTCTCTACGGCGAGCGACACCAAACACTGGCGTCTGTTTTCACAAAAAGCAACCGTTCGGTGGAAGGATGGTACTGTTCAGTAACGGATTCCGAGACTACCACCTTTGGACGATTTTACACCGGAAAGGGGGTTCAGGCAGTGAGTCATAGGAGCGCATTTCCGGAGTTCTTTGTTAGACAGCGCTCAGTAAAATGTAAACATCAGCCTTCCATGCTCCACTTTCCCCCTATTTTGATGAAAATAACTTCGCCCGGCACATGCGCAAAAGCGCGGAGGGTTTCAGAATCCGTTGCTGAACAATACCAAGCGTTCTCTCAACCATCGCCAACAGTAGCCAAGCATTACAATAGATATGGAAAATAATAATCCAGCATAACCCTACTTACGTTTTTAAATTAATATGTAAAGACATTGTCACTTTGGTGTTATTGTGCCTACATTTTCATAATAATGAGAGTTGGAAGTGTTTCGCTTGTCTGATAATGGCAAATGTCCCGGTTTGCATAATTAGTTATGGACATTGTAGTTTGAAGACGGTAAGTTCATAGGATTAACAAATCCTGGCAAAATACTACCTTTATTTGTATTAATCTGTTTTTCATAAAATGTGCAACGATTTTGGGAAAAATCTAATCCTTCTTTATGAGAATTATCAGATTGTCAATATCAATTGTCAAGTCAAATGTAAATATCCAATCAAAATTGTAATTTCTTTCTCTTAGGAAAAAGTTATAATCAATTAAAACATTGAGTTCGTTATTTTAAGAACTCGCTTCTTTTAAAAAATATAATTCCGTAATGTCAATTTTAAATTAGCCGAGCACCTCTCTCGAAATGTGGGAAAAAATTTCATATATAATATTAGAGTTTCAAATAAATTTTTCTCATCTAGAAATGTGTTTTCTCATTACTGAACAAATTGAATAATTGTAGTTTAATTCTAAAAGTTAACCATGTAATGTAAAATTCAATAAAATCTTTAATGAATTCATTAGCAAAACTAATCTTCACTTGAACAGAAATTGAACTATATTTAACCATTTGTGGTGAAATAACGTTGTTTAGAATGGGATTCGAGTGTAAAAGAGAATAAAAATGAGTTTTTCTTCTCTCAAGTGGCATTGGGAATTCGATTCGGTTTTCACAGAAAAGTCCTCGAATAATTTATTTTTATGCCCAAGTTTCCGCATGGAATGCAAACAGATGGATGCTATTCCCTCCCGTGCCGTGGATGCATATCGTCTGCTCACTTGTCTGAACTGGAGTGAAATGAAGAAAGGATGCGTTTGGCCCCTGCGTGCGAATCACCCGGTTTCAGCTACTAAACTGAAAAACCTTAAGTGAATTTAACGACTCGGATTGAAAAACTACTTTTTATATGAAATATTTTTCCGAGTTTGAGGAATGAATGCTCTTTCCTAGATTTACTTGCTTTTGTATTCGCTGGGCGAGTTTCGGTAATCTGAAATCTCGTAAACATTTCAAGATATTCTCTTGTTTAAAACAAACACGTTTTTTCGATTTCACTGTATATTCCTATTAACATTTTTAAGAAAGGACAAACCAAGATACTCATTTATTTGATGAGGTTATTAGAATATGAAATTTTATGTGACAGAGAATATGATGCATTCGAAATTTTGGTACACAAAAAGATATTTGCTGTTTATACTGCCCCATTCACTTTTTGTCTAATTATTATACAATTATAAAATTTTGTGCTCTATTTATTTGTAATTAAACAGAATTGATTGTCTTTAAAACATTATGTTTTATAGTCTACACTCAAAAGAAATTGAATAATTTCCGTTTCCAGTTTTTATCTCTAATCGGATGCTGCTACTTTTGACGGTTTGCTGTTTTGCCTGTATCATAAAAGATTTTCAACTTTATTTGATTAATTGTCCTATCAACAACTGAGATTTTAATAACTTATTAAAGTGTTATGGTTATAGACACTTTAGTAACTTTAAGAGAATTATTTGCTGATTTTTTTTCTTTCTATGCTGACTTTTCTATTATGATAGCTTTCGCAGATCCCCCTAATTATAAACTTTCGACCTACGAATTTATTTAATATGTTACTTTACTACTTTAGTAAACTTAGTTAATTACTTAGTTACTTTAATATGTTACTTATATTATTTTTTGTGTAACGTTAATTTTAATCTTTATTAAACATTCTAAACTCATTCCAATTAATTTAGAAATTAATAAATTCCAATTCTAAAACCTCAAATATTTTTTGCTGTGCTTTATGATAAGTTAGTATGGAGACTTCTAGTTTACAGTATACGAGGTCGTTTAATGGACAAAAAAATAACCATTTTGTAGACTTATGGTGGTCATATGCATTTAAAGGCTAAATACAAGAAATCCATATTTTTGAATTCTCACTGAAAGGATGATTATATTAAAAATCATTGGCAGAGTAAAACTCAAGAAGTATAGAAACAGTTTGAATTAATTAAAAAACATTCTAAACGACATTTATCACTTTTTCATATCAGTAAAAAATCACTTGAAACTGATGACGGCTACTTTAAGAGCAAAATGCTTATGAAACTCTATTTGTTTAAGTGTCTTAGACAATCATGGTGACACATATGAAAAAAATGCATTAATTAATTTTAAATCGCTAAGGTGTATGAAATTCCCTTTTAAAAGGACATTGTCCCTTCTGGGGTTGCTCAATTTTCAGCACAAAAATGAAGGGCAAATTGAGTTACTTCTACATTCAGTTAAGGATAATAAAATTAACATCAAAATGCCATATCAGTTGCTTATAATTTCTCAACCTCAGTTTTTTCTGTGCGGTTTACTCTTTCTATTTAGCATTTTTTTCTCATAAGCTACCCTCTCTCTGATTCTGATCGACACTGTTGACAGCAAAATCTATACCGAGAAGATTTTTTTAAGTTTGTCAGTAAGATCTTTTATATAATAATAAATAAATAAATAAATAATAATAAATAATAATAAATAAATATTAATACATAAATAATAATATTAAAAAATAATAATAAATAAATATTAATAAATAAATAATTATTTAATATTTCTTAAGACAGAAAGTCTTTTTAGTGACACCACAGACTCTTCTGTTATTAGTTAAGTTTTCTTCTTTAGTTATATAATTTATTTCAAAATTTTTCTTTTCTTAGGTTGCTAAATTGCTTTTTAAAATTTTTCTTTTCTGGTATGCTTCCAATTCATGTCCATCTAAACGGATTACAAAGAATCATAGTGATTCTAGATACAGGTACATGACGTGGTGTTATATATATATCAGAATACTTCTAGGATATATATTTCATAAGAAAAATGCGACTTCAGAATAAATTTAATAAAAAGAAAGTTTTTAAAACACTCTTTTATCAGTGGACTAAACAGCATACTTTCTTTTCATTTTAATTATTTTCCATTTTTAAGTCTTATTCAATCTTGAAATCTATTGTTTCTCAAGCACACTGCCGGATGACTCTACAAGTACAGAATAAAGATTTAATTTAATAAATAATTAACTGATAGGTTAAGTTCTGAAAATATTGCATTAGTGTACTGTCATCGAGAGTACACAAGTGGGCAAAATTTCAAACATCTAGCATATCAGGGAGTGAAAATCGATTACAAAGTTCCGTCTTTACAAATATGAAACAAATTAAGTTAAATGGAAGGTTCAGAGTTAAAGTGAATCAAGTCCATGAGATTCATTTCTGAGAAAACAGATCTCAAAGTTCGGCTGTATTTAAAATAACAGTTTATTTATAATTGTTCGTGCTGCCTGGTGGGTACAAATTGAGCTATGGACTTTAATCATTATTGCACAGAAATTTTAACATTTCTACACTACAATGGCAGTTTAAGTGCAAAATGGGCAAAAGATGGACCTGTTCCACTTTTATTCTGTATCCTCCAAATAAAGGTGTATAAAACGCATTCTTCATCCAAACTATTAATCAAGGGAAGAATGAGAGCCTTTCGAATGCTGCAAATGATATTGTGTATAAAATGCATTCTTCATCCAAACTGTTAATAAAGGGAAGAATGAGAGCTTTCCGTATGATGCAAATGATATTGTGCATAAAACGCATTCTTCATCCAAACTATTATTCAAGGAATTAATGAGAGTTTTTCGAATACTTGAAATAATATTGTGTATAAAACGCATTCTT
>BGPR01000021.1:1159068-1169430 GCA_013235015.1 Araneus ventricosus | reverse complement strand
CATATTTAGCAATTTGCCGCTAACAAAGAGCGAGCTGTGCCTAATTGCACAAGTAAACAAAACGTCGTCGCGGCGAAGTACGATACAGCAACTCCATGTACTATCGGACTGCATATACTTAAAAGGTACACGCAGCCATCTATAGGTAGCATTCATTTAGATATTTAATATATGAATAATAATATATATGAAGTAAAGACTAAAAATAACAGACATACATGAACAAACAATGTATCCCTTTTTTATTTGGTACTTCTTCATGAATTAACATTAAATAAAATATTGCTTTTCAGGAAAAAGAAACTGTTAAACGACAAATAATCAAGAGAAAAAACTTCGGAAATGAACTAATAAATTATTTTTGCCAAATAAACTTTTTACTTATAAAATTCTACAACTTAATGGGTGTAATTAAAATTCAATATCATACTCATTTGTGTATTATATTTTATGCATTCCTGCATAAAAGATAATAATGCTTTTATTTAGCTTTCATGGAAACAGATTAAACTGTAAAATAAAAGAAATACATGAATACTTCCACTAGACAGCACATGCAGACTAGCAGAAATTCATAATACCGGTTGTAATAGAGGCATTACTGTTGTAAAAGTAGTCGTTGATTTTAATCCTTTTTATTTAGACGTATAACATTAAGTATTTACGGACAAAAGCACAATTATTTACAAGGAAACAGAATATTTGCATTCAAAGTCATAGCAAAATGGTCCGTAGTCGGAATTCCTTTTTTAACTAAACAGAAAACAAGTTGCCTTAATCTTAACTAATTCACCAAACGATAAAACATGATCAAATAAACTAAAACAGGAAGTGGATAATATAATGGCAGTGGCAACAATTGCGATGATTAAGCTATGAAGTTTTCGAGTGAAATAATATAATATCTCTATTATACTTATTTAGTGAAACATGAATTTTGATACCTGCAAGAAAACTCTATGAATACACACTTCTTTGCATATTTAATCGAATGTTGCTCGCTTCAATACAAATGTCGCGCGCATTTTTCTTGGTGCACGCGTGGCAAATTTTGCTTACCGTTCGTGAGAAAAACAATTCAACCATATTGTATTCAGAAAGATTGCTGATGGCGGATTAAACGATAAAAGTTATTGCTGTCAAATTTTCGAGAAATAATATGGTAAATCTTCTGTAAATTCTTCCAAATAGGTGTGCTGTATTTTTTTCATATTAACTGTGTTGTTTTGAAAAATATATGACGCTTTTTTTTTAATTCAATGGTCTTTGTAGTGGTTTATCAGGCTTCCTGCTTCATTTCTAAAAACATGGCGGATATAAAACAAAAACATCGCTTTTGGCTTTAAATTGAGCCTGTTAACCAAAACAGCTTTATAATGCGCATGCAAATATGGCATGTACTCAAAATCGAGTTAATCGAATAACATCCCGGGATTAATAACAGCAATGTTCTTCAGAGGCTGTGATAGAGTTGGTAGAAAGGTCACGTACTGATGAAAATTGGAAATCACAAAATAAACCTTTCCATGATAATGTCAGATGGCTTTTACAGAAAGCATATTAATTTAAAAGATTGAATGACCAGTTTGTTATGAGGATCAAATTATTTCATTGAAAAGTTTAATGCTCTTTAATATCGTGTCCTTTCTCCTTGTTTTAATTTCAAGAGATGTGGATTGGAGACAGTTGAGTCCCTTGTACATCGCTTTAAGAATGATGCTTGTTGTTTGGAATAAGTTTTTACAAGAGGAAACATTTAATAAGAAGAATTAAGCAACCTTAAGAAAAGTACTATTGAAAAAAGTAGAATAGAATTCCGCTTTGCTGACTTCAAGGGTCACCTGCAGGTAGGGATTCTAAAAATTGGATTTTTTTCTGTAAAAGTCCCGACTTTCGTCAAAACAAAAACCTCTTGTGACCCGAGGGATTCCAAAAAGACAAAAGAAGGACTACCGACATTTTTTTACACATCACAATAAATACGCCAATAAATTTTAGTTTCGAAAAAGATTTAAAATATAAAAATCATTAGCCATCGGGCAATAAAAAGCTATCATAATAATAAAACATTCACGAAAAAAAGTATTCAAGAAATTATTATACAAGAGGATTTCATAAAAATCAATCCTGTCCATTAAATGTTTGTATTGGATCATAGTTTAGCGAAAATAGTGTGTAACAAAACAAAGGAAAATCCATTGTAATTTTAGACCTTTAGGGCCTCAATAGAATTGTGGTTGAGTCTCATTTTAGGATTGGAGGATCGCTAGTACGAAATTCTAATGAAGATCCATCGTTTATCGTCTTTGAGGACCTGATTGACTTTAAAATTGCTATTGTGGGTCAAACATTTTCATGTTGGTGCGAAATATAAGTGTCGTCCTAATCATCTGACCAGGATTCAATTTGGGGAAAAACTGTTTGTCCGTGTTCTGTGAGGAAGTTGTTTTTACAGTTGGAATGCTTTTACGTGTTGTTCCATTTTTTTCTGAAAAACAATTGTTCCTTGCGGTTGAGAGTTACAATGCATATTTTATCAATCCTTGGGTTACAATGTTAAATGAATGCGGTTTTATGAACTCTCTAAATATAAATCCTATGCAAGCTTACGTATTTTATCCGGAAATGTTTAAATCAGTCGACAAAATTTCAGCCACCACCTGAGATGGTGCAAACATGTTTTTATACGATAAAGTTCGTGTGATAGATCGGATTTAGTGCAAACCAATATATGAAATGTATTCGTTGTTGTAGTCGTTAAATAAAAAACAGGCCGAGTTATTAACTAATTTTCCTTTATTATGGGAGAGTGACTGAATGTACGTACATCTTAATTGAAGTTTTCAGGCCAAAAGAGAACAGAAAATCCCTGCTTTTTCTTAGGTAGGGATTTAACAGATTGACACGTGATCAAAGTGAAGGGAATAATAGCTATTTTTAGTATATTACGTAAGTGTTTTAAGGGAAAATGCATGGCGGCAATAAGTCGCTGATTTGGCGATTTGTGTGTGCGTGGAAACGATTAAAATATTCTTTTACTAATAAATATGCCAGAACGAGAGATTTAATATACCTCCAGCGCGGGAAATAAAACGAAACTGGAGTTTAAGAAAAATGATTTTTGGAATACGTTAAGACTTTAAAATATATAATATTAGAATTTAAAGTAAAATCAAGTGAGATTATTACATATATACATATACATTTTAAAAGCGCTAATTTCTCTAGTTCTAAATCCACTGAGATTTTTTTGAGTAGAACAATAGTTTGAAATACAAATTATTTATTAGTAGAAAAGTCAAGTCTTTTGATGTTCATGATGCAAAGATGTTGCAAATTTAAGCACTTAAATTTACTAACCTTAACTCGACGAAATAATTACAATGCCGTTCTCATTGATATACAAGTTTTGTAAACATTCTTCCCCCCAGACATCGCATTTTTAATGGGAAGATACATTTTTGCCTTTCATAATAACATTAATTAATCACTTTGTTTAGTAATTTGATGAAATCTACCCATTACAGTAATATATGTTAACCATCAGTTATTATTTATAATAGATATAATTTTCTAAACACCTAATTGTTGTGTCAACAGAACAAAGTATTTATGACAAAGCACTGCTAAGAGGTTTTTTCAATTAAAAGGAATTATAGGCAGTAGCGAAACGTGGAATTATCGCTCGGCTTTTGTTAATGATGCTAAAAGTGACACCACAGCAATTATGTAGCATTTATGGGTCTCGAAACAAAGCATCTAAAATAAAGCCTTCAAGGAACAAAACGATAAACGCATTTTATGTAAACCAAACATTTAAAAATAATACAAAAAGAAACGGCTTTGAAAGAGATATACATGTTTATTATATGTGTCACGGTCACTAATGATGATGGGTTGAACTGCCATTACTAATAAGGAAATGTTTTTCATCCGTGATTACATTGTTTATTCTCTGCGGAAAATCGAAATGCTTATTTGCAGTCTTTCCGCCTCGAAGCGAAAAACCATTAAAGCTTTCATCTGCAGATAGCATTCATTTAAAAATTAAGCGATTAAAAAAAGATATTTATTTCCATTGTTTGTCCCTTTTCATTAAGTTTTAGGATCTAGAGCAGCATTTAAGAATATTTGAACTTAAAGAATATTTTATTTTATTTTGTTCATCAAACATTAAAAAAACTATCCAAAAAACTTCTAACATATTTCTACACATCCACAAGTTTCCTTTTTTATTTTGTTTGTTGTAATTGCAGATATAAATGAGTTTCAGTTTATCACGTTTAAATAAAAGACTATTAATCTGAAATGAAAGGTTTAAATAAGAAAGTTAAAGGTATTAAAAACATCTATAAAAATGTGTCATCGAACGTTAAGTTCGCTTGATTAGGACCGGGCTAAATTTTGAAAATAAGTTTTACTTTTTAAAATACTTGAGCGAAATTTTTGCATTCCAGTAAAATATTTGTTATACAGAAGGGAATATGTGGTAAAAGTTTTACATCGATGTCTATGTTGTTGTTTGAGAAACTTATGTTTTTAAAAGTGGAAATCCACCTTTAGAAGTCAAAGATTTAAATCCACAGAAGAGAGAGAAGAAAATTCGCAGCGATACTTATTAGAGGTCCCAAAAATAATTTGGCCACTGTGGCCTAGTGGTAAGGTCTCGGCTTTGGAGTAGGAAGGTTCCAGGTTCGAAATCAGTTTTCACTGAAGTTCAGCCGTATATGGGGCCTGTTGCATGTTAACCCATACGTAGTGGTCAAACGTCTTTCCGCTGGTGTGGTGCGAAAATACCCACACTGGCCCGCTCTACCCAAGAAGGGTATAAGGCCGGGAGAGAACCAGCGGGGAGAGAGCCGCCCCGCCAGCATGTGGAGGACGGGATTTATTGGGTACAATAAAATGATACAGGCATTGCACGAACAGGGGCAGTACTTTTAAATACAAGAGAGGTGGGAGTATAAACATGGTTCGACGCTCCTCGGTGGGGAGAGAATAGCTTGATTTACATGTACTCAACCGCCAAGTGTGGTGAATGATACTCACAAGATAAAGAATGACAAAATTGAGGCTCTTTCTTTTCTTTTAAAATATAAAAACATCCCTAAGGTAATAAATTTAAGAACTGCTCGGGCAAGCAAGGAACAGTAACATATATATATAACACATAGGTATTGAAAAAGAAACAAACCAAAAAACTACAGAAAAAGCAGTAAAAATCATATATATAAATAAGTCAAAGATTTAAACCCCACAGCATAAAAACAAAACCCACACACACAACACTACACATCAAACGACACACAAAACACAAATAAAAACTGTACATAGAATTAGAAAAACATAAATTAAAAATAATAATAATAATTACTTCTGAGATATAGAGGAAGAAATTCCTTTAGTCAACGGCAATTCACGTCCCGCGTACCCGGGAATATCAAATCATCAATTACAGAATGTTTATTTGAGTAAAAACTACGCAAGTTAAAAATTACTTTATGTCCTATACAGGATGAAAACGGCCAATGGGGGAGGAAAAGGATTAAAATTTTGTAGTCTAAAAATAAAAAGGTCAAAAAGTAGAATTAGTGCCAGGTCATCGGCCAAAGCTTGAATGTGTAAATCACACACACACAGGTCTGTCATTTATTAGAATAGAATTAATATATATAGTATATATATTCTATATTGTAGGAGCGATAACAGAACCCTGTGGGCATCTTTTAGACCAAGGTCTAGAAATTCTAGAACGTCGTTAGTGTAAAAAACTCTTCTATTTTTGTCATAAAAGTAGATAAAATTCTTAAAGAAAGCCAGAAAAGGGAAAGATTTTGAGGTTTAAAAAAGAACCGGCCAGTACATAGTATCGAAGGCTGATTTTATGTCTAGAGAAACGAGGGCGAGATGTTCTGAAGCCATACGAATTTTAATTGTCTCTATTAGATCATGTATGGCCAGATCACAGCTTTTGCCTTCTCTAAAGCCGTATTGATTGTGATGTATGATATTGTTTCGATCTAGCCATTTATTGAGTTGTAGAAGAAAGAGCCTCTCAGTAATCTTGCCTGAAGTTGGGACAAGACAGACAGGCCAGTATGATATACAAAGACCAGGATATTTCCCATCTTTAAGTAGAAAGAAGACTCTGGTATTTCTCAGATGTTCAGGAAAGTAATTGAATTTAAAACAGATGTTAATTAAGTCAAGAATAAATTCTCTGTCGTGGATGAAAACCGCTCTCCACATCCGAAAATCTATCCGATCAAAGCCCGGGGCTTTTCCACATATTAAAGCATTGGTTACCATCTCTATATCTTCCAGTACCATAGGTTCAACCTGGCCAATTATTGGGGCATAATCCAAATTGTCTCCTGAGGTAGGACTCGGGAAAAATTGTCCATTAAATAATTTATTTTGTCGTCTATTGTGTTGCTGGGGTCATTATTTGGTTTGACCCCAAAAAAGTTTTCCCTGGAACCCTGTTAAATACAAGATTGAACAGGAATTCAAATCTTTCGTTATGATTAAGACAAAATGATTCCCATGCCTTTCTTTTTGTGGACAAGAGAAGTTTTTTATAGATGGCCTTTTCTATAAGCATTCCCCGAGCTCTGAATGATTTCAAGTTTAGAACCTTCTGTTTTGTGTATGTTTTAAATAGCCTGTTCACTTTGTTTCTAGATATTCTGAGATCTTCATTCCAAAAGCTGAAATTCTTGGCAAATTTTTTCGGTTTCCTTTTTAGAGTTTTAAAAGCACCTTCCTGAATAAGATCGGTAAGATCTTTAATTAATTTGTTTAGATTATTGGCGTTGTTAATGTTCTTTAGTGCTTTTTTTGAATGGTTTAAGGTGCCTTTTGATATAGTTAATAAATTTGTTTTGTCCGTATTTGGATTTAAAATTGAAATCAGTTTCTGGTACATCTTATAATTCCAGGACCTCCCAATTTTTTATATAGTTAACCACCGTTAAGCTCAATAGAGTCAAGTAGGTGAACCCCACAGTCCTTCCTGATTGGAACGTAGGGCCATATTCTGTAATATTACAAATGTGTAGGTTGCTGGTGGCTATGAATTCAGTCAGTTTTATACCTCTGAAGTTATCCGCGTCATAGCCGCGGATTTGCAGTTAAAATCACCAACTAAAAGATTGAAACTGTTAAAAAAGTTAAAATTCCTTAGTTCTCCTATCAAACCTTCTATGTTGTCATGAGATGGAAAGTAGCAATTAAAAATGTTAAAAAGCATGTTATTAAAATGAAGTTCAACAGCCACTGTATGGACGGTGTTGAACTTACGCTGACGTGGTGCGGAAGTTTGGAGAGGAGGGTGCCAGCTCAGTAGTCGTCCTCTGCATCTGACCTCGGTTAAAAATTACGACGTCCGTCCCAAAATAGCCCTCGGGTTGCTTCAAAACTGGACGTTAATATAACTAAATTAATCAATGGAAGACCCATTCAAAAAAGAGGAGGAAGGCATTTTGAAAGGAGAAAATCGAATTAAATGGTAATCTTTGGTTAGTGTTGTTGATTTTTTTAGAGTTCGGTTTCTTTCTGGGGAAACTGTGCATTTATTTACCAGTTTAAACTCTTTACTTCTTGTATACAAAATATAATTTAAAATACTAATAAAATTCTTCTAGTTTCTGATTGTTTTGTTAGGATTGATACTCGTATCAAGATATCGTGAGTAGGTTGAATGAAGGTTGCGTAGGTGCGTTCAGAGATTTCAATTGATGAAGTCATTTATTTAAAACGGCTATTTTATTAAAACATAAAATCACTTAAAAGACATAACTAAAATCTGTCTTCACGACACACCTAGCTGAGCATGGAGTTTACCGCAAATGGAGGTTGCTATTTACTGCGAGTGAGAGAGATGCAATGAATGACTGAGCCTTTTATGCTCAGATACGATAAAACGCCTCATAAGTGACGTCACACTCAGCACAGCGCAGCTTGAAGTTAATAAATCAAATCTGCATTTTAGAACAAGAATCATATTCGCCACAGTTTAATGCTTTGAAAAGAAATTTTTCGAGACACTATTGGTTATGATATTCCAGAGATCAGAAGAAAATAGTTGCAACTGTTCCTTAGCACCTTAGTTACGAACATACTATTGCATCTTTGCTATGAAAGACAAAATTGGTGTAATTTGTGATTAAACGTAAAATCATTATAACTTAGGTGTATATTATTATAAATTGTGCGGAGTCTGTTTTTTCTCGAATTATGTTAGTCATGCGTTTGATTTCCAAGAAAAGAAAAAAAAAGAGTTTAATTATTTTATTAAAATATCTATTGCTTATGTATTTAGATTCATTATAATGACAACACAGTCTTCTATAATGCTTTGATTGTTAAATATGTTGAATTTAACTGATGCTTGTTTATACGCTGTATGTAATATAACACAATTTTATAATTGGTTCTAAGAAGTTAATATAAGATATTCTATAATAATAGTACTATGACATTTTATTCTTTAATTGTTTATTATGAGAAAATTCAGTGTAACTTCTGTAACTTTATTCCGAGAAAAATCAGTGTTTATAATAAATCATTAAACAGCGAAAATTTATCAAAATACTTTCTGTGAGAACTGCAGAACTCTGTTAATGGAAAATAAAATATATCGTCTGGTATTTTTCAGCATGTTAAAAAAATATACAATTCTGCAAAGGATTTCGTAAAAGAAACAAGCAGATTTATTCGATTTATGAGATTTATTTCCCTGAAAATAACGAAGCAGCATCAAAATTGTTTGACAAAGCAACATTGAATTTAATAACGTCAGAATCTGTATCCTTTAAGGTTCTTGAAAAACTAATAGGAAGTTAAAGCCTGGAGTAATTTGATATGCAGTTTTTCAGCACTTGCTTCTAAAATTAATATTTTTACTATTTCTCTAACATCTGCAGATAATTTTTTTCTAATCTCGTAGTTCCATTTAGTTAATTCAATTTAAAGTTTTTCCCCCTCCATATCTGCCCTTTTTCAAGCTTAAGATGATATGTAGACATCATTTATTTATTTCGCAATAATTTTTCGGAAAAAATTGAATCCAGCGACGATAAATCATTAATTTTAAAAATATAATAATTCCACTGGATTTTACCCAGTGCCATTTTTATTATAAACTTTTTGAAATTTGTTGAAATAAGCAACTTGTTTGAGAAATTTCTTCGGAACATATTTTTCACTGCAAGGATGCAATATATTTTTCGAGAAATTTGATTAGAGTTGGTTGAAAATTTCTAAATTTATTTATTTGAAATTTATCCAAGAGGAGTTTGGCTACTAAATTGATTTGTTAAACTCATTTACCCAAAGGCCTAACTTTGAGTTCCAGTTCATCATTTACCCAAAGGCGTTAACTCTGAGCTTCACTTCAGTTTGTCTGTTGGCTCTGTATTTTAATCTGTATTTTTGTTGTTATAATAGTTTCTTACTTTTTAAAACTATCTTTTCCTTTTTCATGTTACAAGCATAGGCCACATTTTGTCTTAGGATTCAATTTTTTATTCCGAATTGCTGATTTGTTTCCAAGCCCAAGAAATTATATTTATGTTTTCACTTCTCGAAATGTATTTTTCTTTTTTAAAAAAACTTATTTTACTTTTGCTAGAAGTCACAAATTATTCAGAATCATTAACTGTCAAAATAAACACCTCTATCTGCAGAAGCTTATCCTACTTTGCATCTGAAGTGTAAAATTCGATAAGTTACAAAAACAAAATTTCAACTGATTTTTAAAAAAAAATGCAGCTTTAAAAGTTATATTTATCTGATTTAACCCTTAAGAGTCGCATTTTCTTTGCTATCTAATAAGATGACTCCTCCTGTTTAGGAAAGGGGTTGTCGTTTTCATTCATCTAAGAAGGCATAGAATACTTGAGATGCTTATGGATTTTACTTAATTTTTTTGTCAAATTATAAACCTAATTAATAATGAAATTTTACTTTATAAGCCTAAAAATGCGATAATTCGGATACACGTCAATATGACGGTTAAGGGGTTAATAAATAACATTCTAAAAGGGTTATTTAAGTTTTTATATATTTAATTGTTCATTTTTATTTCACTACCGAAGAAAATAGATTTTAAAAGGTAAGGATTTCGATGGGTTTCATTGTGAATGGAACGATAGGAAATTTTGAATGGAACTTTTTAGCATGATAATGTTTTCAGGTTGGTATTCTTTCTGGAAATTGCGTAGAACAACCTGAATTTCAAAAGATTGTTGTGTACGAAGTAAAACTCAATTGGTAAATATAAGCCCTCAGGAGACCTCCATACACTAGATGTTTTCGGCTTTGTTGAAGCAGAGTGGGATAGGCTTGGAGATCCTGGCA
>BGPR01000021.1:1148335-1159058 GCA_013235015.1 Araneus ventricosus | reverse complement strand
ATCTTTCGGAGAAAATCCTCACCTGTCCCACTTTCAGAGATGTGATCTCCCAAGTCATCCCACCTTCTCCAAATAGAGCTGATAAACATTTAGGGGCAAGGAGGTCTCCTGAGGGATTAGGACAATGGAGTCTTCTGACAGTTGAACAGTGATCAAGATGAATGAGGAACGCTGATCTTTCAAAGATAATCTCACTTGTGCCACTTTTTAGATGTGGGAAAATGTGTGATCTCAAGCCTTATCCCACTCTTTCTCCAACAGAGCCAGACAAATATTCTAGAAGTGCATGGAGGGTCTCCATGGCATTTACTAATGAGTCTTCTGGAGAAGCAGTTATCAGTGATGAGAACATACAACGTTGATCTTCCTAAGTATAATCTCATTCAAAGCATTTTATGATGACTTCAAGCCATCCACTCTTGATCCAACGGAACAACATTAGTGCATGATAACTTGAGGCTGATAGGTTTACCAAAATATGTCTTCTAAATATGATGATAAACGATGAACGGATCTTCCGTATAATCTCTCACTCAAAGCACTTTAGATGAGACACCAGACCCCTGTCAACTGTACTCTTCTCCAAATAGAGCAAATACTGAAAATGAGTTCCTGAGGGCTTATATTGCATTTAGAGCCTCTTGGAGAAAAGCAATAAGGACCAGATGGATACAAATGATGAAATCTGATCTTCCAGACATTCCTCATCTAAAGCACTTTTGATGTGAGCACGCAAGACTGCAAGCTCATCCTACTTTCTCACAACAGAGCTGACATACATTTAGTGTGGCTGGAGTGGCCCCTGAGGGCTTATATTTGCAAATGGAGTTCTGGATAAAGTTGGAAATACATCAGATACAGAATCTGCTGATCTCCAAGATAACTCTCACCAAAGTACTTTTAGATGTGATGTGGACTGCTCATCCAGGCTCCATCCACACATTGAAAAGGAGGCCCCAGAGGGCTGAGATTACCAAATGATTCTCTGAGAAGCAATGATCACATTGGGATAAACATACAGATCTTCCAAGAGAATCTCACTATCCGGGAATTTCTGGGATGTGTGTGGCACAGGACTTCAAGTCCATCCACTTTCTCCAACCACGCTGACAAATACTCCAGAAAAGGAGGTCTCTTCAGCTTGGTATATTTACCAATGGTCTTCTGATGTTGGTAAGGACTGAGACAGATACAGAGATAGCCCATGCAGACTTGTATAATTCTATCAAAGTAGATGGATACCACATCCTGCCCATCCACTCATCTAACAAAAGCCAAAAGGAGTCTCCAGGGCCACATTTATCAATGAGCCCTGACAGCTGGAAGAAGGACTGGATGATAAAAGATAGAACTGCTGATCTCCAAGATAACTCTCATCATCCACTGGGATGTAAGTCTAGGATCTCCAAGAATTTTCTCCAACTAACATAATATATCGAAGTGGCTGAGGTCTCCGAGGGCCGAGATTACTCAATAAATCTCGACAGTTGGAAGATTGATGAACATATAACCGCTGACATCTCCAAGATAACCTTACCTGCCACTTTAGATGGATGCTGATCCCAAGTTCATCTTTACTTTCCAACCGCTTCGATAAATACTAGTATGTGGGAGGCATCCTGAGCTATATTTACCTACCACACCTTTGGAAGAAGAATATGATCAGAGGAGGCAATGATAGAACTGGGATCTTCCAAGACAATCTCACTTTTCCTGTCTTAGATGATGGATTCCCAAGCTTCATCCTACCTTCAAAATAGAGCCACAGTCATTTCTAGTGCTGGAGGTCTCCTGAGGGCTTCAGGATACCAATGAGTCTTCTGACATTTGGAAGACTAAGATGTGAGATAGTCTCGCAGATCTTCAGAGACCTCACCTAAAGTACTTTTAGATGTGATGGGACTGTCATCCTACTTGACTCTAAATAAATGCTATCAACAACATCAGAAGTGCATGGGAGGTCCTCTGTAGAGGGGCTGAGGCTGAACAGACAGAGCTTCTGGAGAAGCTGAATCAAGATGATACAAATAAGAATCAAAGGATCTGATATAATCTCACTTGTCCTAACTTTGGGATGTGGGTACCAGACTCCGTTTAATCCTACCTTTCCAACCACATGTTAATTAGTGCATGGAAATTTTCGTGGCTTTATATTTGCACAATGGAGTTCTGGAGAAGCTGAAGACTAAGACATGGAGGAACCATGCCTTCCATAATCTCATCGTGCCAACTTTTAGATGTGAGTACTACATTCCCAACCACTTCATCAACAACGCCAATAACATTTTAGTGCAGGTCTCCTGAGGGCTTATATTTGGCCTAAATGAGCCTCTGGACAGTTGGAAGGACTGGGTGATGGAATGAGAAGGGATCTCCAAAGAGACCTCACTTGTCCCACTTGATGACAAGTACTTGTGGACTCCAAGCCTATCCCACTCCCTTCTCCCAACCAGCCTGACAAGATCTAGTGCATATCCTCTGTGGGCTTACATATATCACTACTTGGAGTCTCTGACAGTTGGAATATGATCAAGTGGTACAGCAGCAGAGAACTGTGGATCTTCCCAAGATAACTCCTCACACTGTGCCACTTTAGATGTAAGAGCACGGATCTCCAAGCCATCCCCACCTGTCACAAAGCTAACATTTAGTGCATGAGACTCTGAGGCTTCAGACATTTACCATCTCTGTGGACAGCTGGAAGAATTGCATATGATACAAAGATAGAACTGCCAGATCTTCCAATATAACCTCACTGTTCCACCTCTGGGACAGACTCAAGCTTCATCCTACCTTTCCCCAAACTACATCTAGAAAAGGAGGTCTCTAGGCTTATATTTACTAATATTCCTGGAGCAAGTTTGGAATAAGGACAAGATGACAGAGCATGCACCATGATCTTACTCCGGGATGGGTTCCCTCATAAAGGTTTTAGATGTGAGCACATCTCTAAGTCAACCACTTACCTAAATAAAGCCAACAACATTTATGCACAGGCCCCTGAGAGGCTGAGATGGCCTAAATGAGCCTCAGGAGAAGTTATGATCAAGAGGATAAATTATAGAACCAAGGCTGGATCTTCCAAGAGATAATCCCCACCCAGCTACTTTAGATGTGATGCCAGATCTCCTAAACCATCCACTTGATCCAAAATAAATGCGAACAACATTTAAGTGCTGAGGTCTCCGTGAGGGTCATATTTACTAATGGAGTCTTCTACATGCTGAAGCACTGAGATGATGGCAAAGACAGGTCCTGACCTCCAAGATAACTTACCATCCACCTCTTGGGATGTGGAAATGACTCTAAGCTCATCCTACCTTTCCAAACAAGCTTACAACATTCAGTGTATGAGGCCCCTTGAGGGCTGAGTATTTACCTACTGGGGTCTCTATATTAAACATGATCGTGATGATAAATGAGGAACCTTCCAAGATGTAAATCTCACTTTGATGTGACACCGCAAGCCATCCTATACTCTTTCCTCCAATAGTTTACAAGACAATGAAAATGGAGGTTCCTGAGTGGGCTGGAGACACCAATGGAGTCTTGGAGACATTTGAAGCCATGACGGCATTTTATATAAATGATGAACTAGATCTTCCAAAGATAACTCACCGCCACCTTGACGGACAGGATCTCCGCTTCATCCCACTCATCCAAATGTACCCAGAAATAACATCTAGTAAGGAGGTCTCCGGAGGGCTTATCACCACTTGAGCTCCCCTGACAGCTTGAACAGACTGTGATGATATGAACATGAACCTGCCAGATCTTCCAAGATAATCCTCACTTGTCCCACTCTGGATGGAACAGACCTATCCCACTCCTTCCAAACCACGCCGACAACATCTATGAGGCCCTTCTAGGCTTTATATTTGTCAATGGAGTTCTGGAGAAGAAGATAATTCGGCATGATAGAGGTTCCTGGGATTCTTCCCAAGAGAATCTCACCTGTGCCACCTTTAGAGACAAAGATCCCAAGCCCACCACTCTTGCCCAACAAAGCCAACAACATTTAGTGCATGGAGGTCTCCCAGGGCTTAGCTACTGGGAATGGAGCCTCTGGACAGCTGGAAGAAGACCAGACAACGAGAACCAAGATCTTCCAAGATAGTCCCTACCGTCCTACCTTGGGATGGTACTTGTGGACTCCAAGCCTATCTCACCTTCTGCAGTCCACATAAGACGAAAGTGTGGTGTAGGTCTCTCAGGCTGAGAGAGTATTTACTCTAAATGGAGTCTCTGGAGAAGAAGACTAAGATGATATGAACTGCTGATCTTCTGGCAGATAATCCTCACCAAAGGTCTTAGATGTGATTAGATCTCAAGCCATCTCACTCTTGATTCACAATGCGGTGGTCAGAAAAGGAGGTTCTGAGGGCTTGGCTTTAACAATGAGTCTTCTGGAAGCATATGGATCAGATGGAGAACAGGAACTGCTAGATCAAGATAATCTCACTGTCCACTGGACAAAATGGATTCCCAAGCTTATCTCACCTTTCTCCAAACCACGCCATGCAACATCTAGGTAAGTGGGAGGTCTCAGGGCTTGAGGCATTACCATAAATGGAGTCTTCTGAAGGCTGCTGGAATATGACTGGGATGAGCAGAGGAACTGCTGATCTTCCAATACAGAACTCACTTGTCCCACTGATGGAAAACAGATTCTGCCATCCACTTTCTCCAACCAAGCTGAACATCTAGTGCAAGAGGCCCCTGAGCCTCATCACTAAATGGGGCCCTCTGAACAGCTGGAAGACTGATAGCAAACGACAGAACTGCCAGACTGGGAGACAACTTCCAGTCCCACTTAAGACAGATGCCAGACTGCTTCTATCCCACTCTGCTCTGTACAAATAAAAAAGGAACAGTGTAAAGAGTATTCCTGAGGGCTGAGACTACTAAATTGAGTTTTACTGCAAGCACACACTCACCTAGGCTTGCTCACGCAATCAGAAGACACAACTGGAAAACACACATGCTAAAAAGTCTTCCAGCCTCTACTGTTCCATTCCACAATGAAACCACTGAACCCCACTTTAAACACTATTTTCTAGTAGTGAAATACAAAAAACAAATAATAAATATATAAAAAACTTAAATAACCCTTTAGAATGTTATTTATTAACCCTTAACCGTCACCATCATTGACGTGTATCCCCGAATTATGATTTTTAGGCTTATAAAGAAAATTCATTTATAATTGGGTTTATACATTTACAGAAAAGTAAAATCTTAAGCCCTGCAGAGATTCAAGTTTTAGATACGATGAATAAACTGCCTTTCCAAACAGGAGGGTCATCTTATTAGATAGCAAAGAAAATGCGACTCTATAACAGTCATTAAATCAATTAAAGTATATTTTTTTATAGCTGAATTTTTTAAAATCGTTATCACTTTTTGTACTATCAATTTCTCAGAGAAAGAATGAGATAAGTTCATGAGATAGAGTATAGTTGACAGTTGATGGTCCGAAAAATTCCTGACCTTTGAAAGCTAAAAGTAAAATAAGTTTTTATAAAAGAAAAATACATTTGAGCGGTAAACATAATATAATTTCTCTTGGGTTTGAAACAAATCAGTAATTCGAATGAAATTCTAAGAAAAATGATGAAGTTGTATATCATGAAAAGGAAAGATAGTTTTAAAAAGTAAGAAACTATTATAACAATCAAAATACAGATTAAATCAGAGCTAACAGACAAATTAAGTGAATTGTAAGTTAGCCTTTGTAAATGATGAACTGGAACCTAAAGTATAGCTTTGGTAAATGAAGTTTACAAATCAATTAGAATAGAAACTCCTCTTGGATCTAAATAAATAAATTTGAAATTTTACAACTAACTCTAACTCATCTCGAAAATATATTGACATCCTTGTCAGTAAATGTTCCGAAGAAATTTCAAAACAAGTTATTATTCTATGCAAATTTAACAAAAAGTTTATAATAAAAATGGCAAAACTGGGTAAAATCCATGGAATTATTAGTAAATATGTGAACTGAAACGGAAGTAAATGACTGGCAGTTCTATCGTTGTATCATCTTGATCATATTCCAACTGTCCAAAAGATGGGTGAAGATGGAAACGGTTGCATCGGATGATACCTCTAGGAGTTTCCTCCAAGTAGTATCGAGGAGCAGCATGCTTTGTTTTTTATCCTCTCATAGGATCATTAGTCAGTAATCCAGACGACTTGTCCAGGTTCAAATTCTTGAAGGTCTTTAACTATAATGCTTGCCATAGTATTTCTTTTGGATAGCTGAGTGATTTAGGTCTTTTCTTCTTATACCCTCTACCTCTGGAATTTTGGGAAATAGACTTTTTTGCCATAAGTAAATTGGTTTTTAGTTTACATCAGGTGTTCAGCAAGAATGTATCCATTTTCTAAAGGAGTTGTTCATAAAACCAGCATCATTAGATAAGGATCTTCATCTACTGATTTTTTAAAATGATTCCTGAAATTATTTTTAAAGATATATAGCTTATTTTCAAATATAATTTTATTTAATTGAGCATTTTTTGTTAGCTAGTTCGGAATCTATAATAGCATAACGTTAAGTGGACAAGACGAACGTCACAGTTAACCTGAAATTACAAGATGAAAGTCTGGTAATCACGACATTTTTAATAATTAAGCAGCTTTTAAAATTTAAAAAAGTCAAGATATATAACTGAACAAAAGAAGAAAAGGAAATGTTCGCAATATAAAAAGATAACATAAAATAAAAAATATACAAGAAAATGAACAAAATATAAAAAGTGTCAATTTAATAAGTTAAGTTATTTGTTCAAAAAGTAATAGCTACTTCAAAAACAATTTCCATTTAAGATAAAATGCAGTTTTTTGTACGGAATCCTTCTTTTTAATCTCTTTATCTTCAGAAAGGAATTTTTATTTAGAGTTTTAAATAAAAGAATCAACTAGTTTATTACAAAAAAGTTTTCTGAAATGAAGATACTACTTTTAAGTACAAACTTTTTAAATCATCTTTACAAATGACAAAAATAATTTTCTTTAACGTTTTGTTAGTTAACTGCATGCTAGATTTGTTTCAAAATATGTTACAATTAACATCGAGCTTCATATTTTAATTAATTTTTTTTCCTAACACTTTAAAAAAAATCAGTATTATTAGCTAGTTATTCTACATCATTCTACATAAAATGTTAATGATATTTTTTTCTTCTGAAAGGCAACATAAAACACAAAATAAGAAAATAAGTAAATTAAAAAGGTTCTTTATTTTTTCTTGTTTTTTGGTATCTTATTTCAACGCTATCAAAATATGTTTTTATGAAATTGAAACACTATTACCTGTTTCCATACGCTATTTATTATTTAGAACTTTTTAAAAATCATAAATATATATATTTTTTCTTTCAACTTAAGTTTTTTTTAACCTCTAATTGATACAGTATCATTTTTGATTAACACTGTTTTATAAACTTAAATTGTTATTTTTTGGAAGAGAAACTGAGCACATACCTCAAGGGTGTTTCTGATTACTTTATAAAAGTATCTTCAGGCCATTTCTTTATGACAGAAAAAAATCAAGCTTGAAATTCAAAGAAAATCCAAAAAATACTAGAAATTATTTTTTATTTAGCAAACAAACATTATGTGTCATTATTCGTTATATATTATAACAATTATCACAAAAATAGATATAAATCGTTATTATTGATTTAACAATCTTAACTCGTTTTTAAGAGTTCGTCTCTTAAATCAGACATAAACAGTTTCTTCTATGTAATTAATAACAATTAATAACTTATTATTAATTAAAGAGTAAAATAAATAACATAATTACGTTATCTTCCATTTTTATTTCGATAAGGAACTTAAGGATATTAACATTTTTTTTATGTTGAAAAGATATCAGAATTAATCAATAAAATCCAATTAGTTGAATAAATGACTTTGCTTGCGTTATCAGAATCTTGATGTTATCCTGTTAGTTTAATTAAAGTTCTGTTTTGAAGTAACTCGATGGTTATATTTGTACAGACCGTGCAATTTTGAACCGCATTCGACACCTGAGCTGGCATCCCTCTCCTAACTTCCGCACCATACCAGCGGCAGGACGTTTAGTTCAATACGTATTCGGAACGACAAAGGGCGTTACCCACAGTGGCGGCTCGTCCATTAGAGTTGCAGAGCTGCAGTCCTCCTGAAATTATTTTAAAAACTTTTATTTTCGTTTTTATTCTAATTGATTTTCTTTTCCACTTTAAGAGTTCAATGCTAATCAAAAATGGCAAAAAAGTAATAAAAAAACTTAAAACGAAGACGGAAAATAAACCAAAAATTAAGAGTGTGACAGATCAGAGCTGCAGAGAATTTTGCCCCTCCTAGAATCAAAATTTACCACATTGAGCAACGCGGAGCTCTCAATCGGAAGGAAAAAGCAACCCTTTCTCCCATTGAAACTAGAACCCCGTTCACTCGTGGCACGACTTCCTCATTTGGCCTTTTTTTCGCTTTCTCTCAGTAGTCCAGTCGTTAAGTAGTTTTTTAATTCAAATTCTGGAGGAGTTGTAACTTTTGACTTCTTTGTGTTTTTTTGGGTGTGCTGATTACAAATCTGAGGTTTGCCACCAAAAATGTTTTCTCGAATTTTAGTTATAGCCAAAAAACATGGAAAAACATTTTTCCAGTTTTTTTCTTATAACTAAAAATTATCAATTTTTAGTATATCTTCATTATATGCCAAAATAACCAGCTTAAAATTTCCTACAACTTGGGTCAATACAACTTCTACAGTACTGCTTGTTTCTGATCTAACGAGCCGCCACTGGTTACCTATCATGATAGATTAATTCGTTCTCTCATAAACTTTCCTTTTACTGCCAACTATGGGTAACTCTTTGAAAGAATCAATAAGCATAATGTGTTATAGAAGAATCATCTAACATTTCAGGTCAAGTTTACAGTAAACCAGTGGGAGTGGCCTTCCCTAAACTTTCTCGTATACTGCTCAAAAATTTGTCATTTCCCCTCCCCTTGCATTGATAAAAAAATCGAACCTACTGTAACCCAGAATGCAACGAATATCAGAAGGTTTTTCATTGCAGATTATAGTGATTGTAAAATATTTAAGTGAAGAATCATATTAAAAGAGATGCCTATGTATTAAAACTTAGCAATATTTATTTTCCATCACACTCCAGCAAGATCCGCTATTATACGAGCGAGCGAAAACAAAACAGGAGATAAAACATATGTATCACAAACTCCGTCTCAAGGACAAAGTGACGTAATCCTCCCGCTTGGTACCAGAGATTGCTAAGTACGCATGCGCATGGAGAACAGTTTTGAAACGAATGCTTAACAAGTATGCGATTATACAGACCAACAGACAGTCAATCCTTTGACGGATTTGGCCCAAAATTTTATACGGACCTACATTCATGACGATAAAACTGTGTACCAAATTTTATCCCTCTAGCTATTCAAGTTTTTGAGTTATAGTGTTCGCATGACTTCGGACATACAGACAGACAGACTTCCCGTTGACTGATTTTGTCCAAAATTTGACAGAAACCTACAAATTATGTGTAAAGACCACATACCAAATTTCATCCCTGTAGCTCTGATAGTTTTCGAGTTATCGTGTTCACAGACAGACAGACACACAGACAGACATAATTCCAAAATTGTGGTTTTCGGACTCAGGGAGGTCTAAAACGTGGAGATTCGTCAAAATCTCGAGTTCGAATTTCTTGACGATTACAATACTTTTTCTTTGTATACTTCGTATACGAGAAAGTAAAAAAGAGGTTAAAGACTCTTTTAGAGGTTTTGTGGTCGTGATGAAAACCATAGTTATGATTTCGGTTCTTAAACTCATCTTTGCCATGCTACATTTTTTATAATATAAGGCGTGGTCAACAAAATTTGATTAATGAAATACTATTTTGCTACATCAAACCTCTTCACAAAGCTTCAGCGATACTTCAGATAAAACATGACATGTTTGTTGAGTCAAGTTCGTAAAATATTCATTTTCTTTCACATTTATGTATAAAAGTTATAATTTCATAATTATTTCTTGAAATAACAATTCGATGTAATTTCATTTTTTAAAAATGAGAAGTAAATTTCAGAGACGATTGAAATCGGGTCTTGTTTATTGTTATAAGAAGAAGGAGTATTTTAACAAAGAGGAAGTTATATATCTCTAATCTCTAATATATATAAAAGGCAATGTTTGTGTGCGTGTGTGTGTGTGTGTGTTTGTCTGCGATGTCCAGACGAATCTATCGCACTTACAGCCATGAAATTTGGCACACAGGTAGTCGTAATGGTGACTGAATGCACCTCGAAACCGAAATTTTAAATTTTAATCTAGAATTTTTTTTATTTAATGTTTTGTGTTGTTTTGGTTGATTTTTCGCACTAATTTCTCAATAGATTGGTTTCGAATAATTGTACGACAAAAATAGATACACCATCGGAAAGAGCACGCGATTTCCGTTCTAATGAAGTTAGTTTTGAATTTCTAACGTAATTAACTGAATTTTGAGAATTTTTTAAAAAATAGTCAGTTTTGCTATCTAAACGTTAGTTTTGTTTTTAAATTTGCTGCATCCGACTTTCTAATAAAACTATTATTTTCAATTTTTTTTAGCTTATAACTAGAACGGTTCTGTCGGATTTAAAACAAGAATGGTTAAAATATCTTTTATCGTTTTTTTTAAATTAATTTTTTTCTGGG
>BGPR01000021.1:1070027-1114065 GCA_013235015.1 Araneus ventricosus | reverse complement strand
ATTGCGTTCCGCTGTGGAACATACTGTGTTGGGATTGGAAAGGGTTGTAGAGAACCACGGGGCTCATATAGAAATTATGTAGAACGTTTGGTAGCGCTGCAGCGCCACCTATAGGTGACTTTTTGTCCTAATTTCTTTCAGTAAATCTCTAGCGCATGATATGAAGTGTCTGTCGTCCAAATTTCATGTCATCAGTACCCATACAACGCCCTGTACGGTCCTCTGATTTGGGGAAGTTTAATTTCGACAACCCTGTACTTGTATTCAAAACAAAATTGAATTTTATTCACGTCTAAATTGTCATGCTATTAAAGTGAGACCCATCACATGAAAATTATATAGAACATTTTCATGTTGTGGGCGCAACGTGTAAGAGAAGGAATGACTCGACAGTTGACCAGGGTTCACAAGATATTTGAGTGTTTATGAATCTCTGTTTAAGATCTTTTAATCTACTGATGTCAGAAATTTAATCTCGAGAAACTCAATTTACATCCTTAATGGACAAGGTATGACATCTGAAGCGAACTTAATCTGAAAAATTAAATCCGATTTCCTAATTTCTCAACTTATGGTCTTCATAAAATTTTCATGGGTTCTGGAGAAAAAAAAGATTGAAAATTTCTTTATGGAAAATTTTAACGTAATGATGTAAACTCATAGAACCTTCCAAAACTTCATTTATTTTTAAGAATGTAGCATTAATAATACAGTCCATTGCCAATGATACTGATAAAATTTGATTATTTTGAGAAATAATTTAATTTTATTTGATAAAAATTAATTGAGCGATCTCAGTAAAAATACTATACAATTTAAAAAAAGTGTTTTTCTTCTTATAATGATGCATTTAAAGACGACTGAATGCAGAGTCCCGCAGTAACTAATTATACGAAATCTATGTAAAGCGAAATTAAAAAAAGAATTTTCATCAGAAACTGAACAATATTTATCCATCTTTCGCAGAACTAATGTTAATCGGACTCGAGTGTGAAAGGAAGTAAAAATGAGTTTTCTTCCCTCAGGTGGCATTGGGAATTTAATTCGGTTTTCTCAAAAAAACACTGGATTAATTTATTTTTATGCCCACATTTTCTCATGGAATACAAACAGATGCTTTTCCGGCCCGTGCACTTGATGCATATCGTCTGCCCACTGTTCTGAACTGGAGTGAAATGAAGAAAAATATGCACACCATTGCTTGCGAATTTCTCGTTTTCAACTACTGACCGAAAAAACGCTAAGTGAATTTAACGACCCGGATTGAAAATCTACTTTTTATATAAGATATCTTTTCAGGAATGAATGATTTCACTCGATTTACTTGCTTTCGTTTTTGTTCGGAGAGTTGGTGGTAATCGCAGATCTAGTGCACATTCCAGGATATTCTCTGGTTTAGAACAAAACACGTTTCTCATCGTGTTTAAAGCGTATTCCTGTTAAACTTTAATAAAGAAGAAGGAAGGTAAAAAGTAGATCTTCATTGTTTTAGTAGAGTGTTAGGATATGGAAGGTTTTACAAGAGAAATTATTACACTTATAGCTACACTGTTTACTTATCTACTTACTATAGCTACAAAGAAAAACAATTAGGAATAAAAACTGTTTTGGTAATTGAATGTCTTCAGATAGAAGGAGGGCACACTTTCTGATCTAACGTCCTGTTCATTATAATTGTTCTATGCATTCCGTATGCGTTGAGTCAATAAAGTCGTCGATATTATAAAAATAAATGTTTATTAAAAACTTAACATATATAGAATAAAGTCGTCGATGCGTTGAGTCAATAAAGTCGTCGATATTTTAAAAATAAATGTTTATTAACCCTTCAACCGGCTGGAACGTAGAAAGTCGCTCTCTGATGACTATTCTAAAACCGGTTCCGTCGCAGAAATTCGTTCTTCGATTATTACTCTTAAACCGGCTCCGGCGTAGAAACTTGCTCTCTGTTTATTACCCGATAACCGGCTTCGAAACATTTGCGTTCACCATTTAGCTACAGAGAGGCCGTTTTCAAAGTATTCAGCTGAAATATTTTTGCCGTTCAAAGGGTTAAAAACTTAACATATATAGAATAAAAAAAAATAGGTACCACCCCTGGATGGGTATCACCACTTCAACTGTATCACCGCTGGGGCGGGTAATTACAACATGACCATACCGCAAGGACGGATGGTAGATGTATTTATCCACTGTATGAGATGATCACCCCGGTGGGGCGGGTAATTACAACATGACCATACCGCAAGGACGGATGGTAGATGTATTCATCCACTGTATGAGATGATCACACAGCAAGTGCGGATGGTTAAATATATAGTTCCAAAGGTTGACCGCGGCTTTGGCGGGTAGTATTTTAAGAAAAAGGGACCACTGCTGGTACGAGTGGCTGAAGCATAATTGGATTGTACTAATCCTTGTTGAAGATGAGAGGCGTCTGCTCCCAATCCTTCTTTTCTCGTAACGAATAATTTTTTATTGCAGTTGTGGGTGGGGCTTCAAATTCCAGTTACCTAACAGTATGATTTTAAAAAACACTAATCAAGTAAAAGTTCATTCGTAGAGATAATTGAAAGAATAACAACTAAGAAGTAAAAGCGGTTTCAATTTTTGAATAACAATTCTAAAATGTCATTTGTGACCTTTTAATTAGACCGAAAACGCACCCGTCTCTTACCAAGCAAGTATTAAATATAAATTCTTCTCAAACATATTTATTTAATAGACGGCGATACACCCAAAGACATTTATGGGGGAAATGACATGCATTAATTAGTTTTAAGTCACCGAGTTCTGAGAAATTACTTTTTAGTGCGGCAATGTCGCCTACGGGTTATCAACTGCGAATACAAAAATGAATGCCAACAAGAGATATATTCAAGCACTCAGTTATAATTAATAAAATCAGCATCAGAATATAATATTAATTGACTATAACGTCTTCATCTCCTGTATGGCCTCCCACATTTCATGTTTTTTTCCTGTAATATTTAATCTTTTTATAAAGATTTTTCTTTCACAAATGTTTTTATGGCGACTCAGCCAGTCCGTACTGTTTACTGAACACACACACACACAGAAAAAACTGCATTGGGAAAGTGTTTGGTTTTGACAGGAAGGTTTTTTTTTGCATAAAAGAATAAATACCTTTCGAATATATATTTCGTAAGAAAAATGTTATGTCTGTAAATCTCTAAACTGTAAACCAAGGAAACGGGGTGTCATTTTTCGAATGTGATTAATGGTTCTGCCATTCAAATGGCTGCGTGTCCGAAGAAATATTAGGTAGATTTTTAAAATAACAGAATAGTAGTCATGGCATTTTATGCTGCCCATTTCAAATGTTTTTAACAATATATTCGTATCACTTGATCCAAAATAGCGTGTGAATTTTTAGAAAATGAAACTGTGCAGCTTTGTGAAATGAATATAAAATACTACGTTATTAATTAATGTAACATTTAGTGCCACAGTTTGTTTTAGCTTTTCCAAAAATCATACATAAACTTTCACGAGATTTAGTGCTGAAATGATCGTGACATCACTGCAAATAGTTTCGGCACAAATCTCCAAATAATAAAGCTACATATTAAATGACTATGCTTAGAAACAGACACAAACACGCACACACACACGCACGCACGCACGCACACACACGCGCGCACGCACGCACGCACACGCGCACACGCACGCACGCACACGCGCGCACGCACGCACGCACAGTTGTTCGCAAGTGGAGGTGCTTAGATGAACATGACAGTCAATCATTGTTCGCTGCTCTGTTAAGTGATTGTCTATATGATATGAAGTTAAAGAACAAATTGTTCCCCAGTCTACGCAAGACGCACACACACGATGTTGAAGTTACACAATGAGTTTAACTTTTCCAAGTTTTTGCCAAATTTTGAATCCGAATGTCAAGGGATCTTTAACGTGCCGCATTATTTTACGTCATGAGTGGTGATCATTCTTGGTTTTGCAAGAGTCAACAGAATTTGGTTAGGAAACAAATTTTGCTCTATATATATGCAAAAATTTGTCGTAATGACTCATTTTCACCTTTTACAATAACTTTAATTAATTCATTTAGACCTCTAAGTTAATGTGCTGTTAGAGTGATTTATGATGCTTATTAATTACTATGCTCTGATAGATATAATTATCCGTGAGTTTAAAATGTAGTATCAATGAAGTGAAATATTTATGGCAAACCACTTCCTTTTATGAAAAGATACTACAGAGAGTAATGCCTATTATGATTAACGCCTTTCTTTTGTTAATACTGAGCAAAATGACAGCGCAGTAATTACGTTATATTTATAGGTCCCGAAACAATGCATGTTAAATCAAGCTATCAAAGAATTAATCAATGGAATCCTTTTACGTAAACAATGCTCGAAAATAATACAGTTAGAAGATAGAATAAAAGAGACAAACTTGGGCCTATTGAGGCTCTGCGCAACAGTCTCAATAGGCAAATGATTGCTTGCCAAAAATAATCACGAATTATTTTTGTCTTAACCTAAATCTAGAGGTGTTTATTCACACTGTATCTGTCGGGTACCATAAAACCAATAATGTTTTCAGCTCTGCCCAGGTAGCACAACATGCGACTCGATATCGTACAATATTGTTCGATATTTTATAATATATAATATTGTATATTGTTACACAATATTGCGAATATTGTTCAATATTGTACAATATTATACAATACTGTTCAATATTGTACATTAATATACAATATTGCGAATATTGTTCAATATTGTACATTAATATACAATATTGTACAATATCTACACTAAAAATGCAATGAAATAAAAAATATAAGTATTAAATTTAAAAAATAATTTAACGATATAGAGCATTATGCAGAAAATTCGTTTTAAAGATTTTTTTATTAAGCGAAGACATGATATGATGCCACCCCACATCCCTGTTTCCTATAACCTCAAGGGTTATAAAACCAGTTGGATGGATGCGGGGCGGATGAATACAACCACTTCCATCACAGTGCCCCTAAGATCCAACGGGAACACCGCAACCCCGAAGAACTTTAAAAACTCCCCTCCCAATATTTTTAATTTTTTGAAAAACTACACGAGTTACACTGGAGTAATTCATAGCATATAAAATATTTGTCTGAGCAACACATTCTCAAAGATTTTGACATTTTAGGCTCGTTATTTTGCATCTCTGTTAATGTTGATACAACAACTTGTAAGCTTTCCCTGACATAGACTTACATTCTTGATTGCAGAATACAATAAAACGTTTACTAATAACCACCTATCACTAAACAAAAGAATTAACAAATAAAAAAAATAAGCGTGTAGTATGGGCCACCTAGTATTTCTATGACCTCCCGGCAGAAAGCAACTCGTTATTTGCTTTCATATCTTATTTCTTCAAAATCTTTATGTAATCTATAAACAAATCTCTCTGAGATATTACGTATATTAAGAAATACATCCAAAAAGCTGAATGGTTATGGTTGCTACATTTTCATTCTTTTTTCAGCATGTTTTAATTCAGCTAACATGCCGCTGGCCATAAAATGTGCTGCGCCAGTTTAATGTTGAAATCGAATGCATATTTTGCAAGAGAAATAAGAAAATAAATATGGCGCCGGCAGCGTGCAATTAGATGTTACATGGCATGGTCAGTTATTTGACTCTATTAGGGACATTTATGCAGACTAGAGGTCGCCCAGCGGTGGAAATTCGACCGTAATTCATTAAATTTTTAAGTTTAAACTTTATTGAGGTTCTTTTGTCAAAGAGTATACCTCTATAATCATTGCATATAATTTTTTTGAATTTTGATCTATTACGTCAGCTGCGAGCGTGTACAAATACGTCATTATGCAATAATTTTCGAATTATTTGAAAAATACGAACGATAGGAAAAATGAGATATAGCTTGGCTAAGCCATATTTAAAAAACAATAACGCGTTTTTTGACATTTCCTTGGGTTTTTTTATTGCTATACTGGCCAGGTTTCGCCAAGGCTACACAGTTAATTTGCCTATCTTTTTCAAATTATATAAAATTTAAACAAAAACTTAATACAAAAATGAAATAAAGAATACGTACTTCTTTTTTTATATATATATATTTTATTGAAAAAAACCCTAGCGGTTAAAAAAATAAATGTTGTCCGACTGTTGGCAACAGACTTTTATGTGTTGACATTCAATATAAACGTAAACAATGTATGTTTAATTTAATTTAATGTATTTGTAACACATATTATGCATAAATTTTATCTTTCTGCACTCCTTCTTCATATGAATTTTAACTATGCCAAATATCACACTCCTCCGTGCGCGCAATGTGCTTAAAAAGGGGTACAAAGTTTTTTCTTCACGTATTAATATATAGATAATGAACAGAACAGGTACAATGTCATTCACTACCAGATTCTGAAGTTTAAAAAGTTTAAAATTGCGTTGTTAAAGCAGCCATGAATATAAAATGATACAAGATTCAATTGAAATTATAGTTCCGGAGAACAAGCTGGCCGCCGAAGGTGGCTAGTTAATGAATATACGTGAGACATTATTTATTTATTAGAATCTTCAAAAGTTAATCCTGGTCAGTGTATTTTTAATATTCACAAAATCTCCATTGTAATAAAATCCGAAAAAGTATTTGATAAAAAATAATTTATAGATATAAGGTTGTTTATTTAAAAATGTGACGAATTCCATAAGGACTTTAAAGTTTTCAAAAGCGGTTTTTTTTTCACGTTACTTTGTATTCAAGGCTTAAAACTTTCTATTTTTAGTTCGTAATTTTTAATCTTTCTTGTATTGTTTTAAAATTTTATTCCCAAATAATGCCTTCTTAATTTTTTCTTTTTATTTCAAAGAAAAAAATACTTTTAACTTCTTTCTCGTGTGTTATTATACCTTAAGTTGCATGAAATAAAAGATAATTTTAGTTCGTGACAGGCTTTACTTTTTTCTATTTTAACTCAATTTACGTTCAAATCATTATTTTTTTTAAACCGTCTGTGGAGAAAAATGTGTTTTCGCTCTCAAAGGGAATTGAATTAGTTAGTTCAGGTTTCCATTAGATTTTAACATTCAAGAAGAGATTCTACCTATGTGAAAATCTTTTTTCCATTACATGCTTTAAGAATATTTTCTTCACGTAGATCTAAAAAGGCAGATTAAAATGTTTCGACTGTGTCAAAATTTATATTTTGATTGTTCTTTCAGTGGGAGAGTTATATGGTTTTTCTTATTTTCATTTTTATATTTGAGTAAACAAATTGTTTAGAGGAATTTTTTATGCTTATTCATTTGGCATTATATTCATAATATTTTCATTCGAAAATTAAGTTTAATGTATAATCGTTCAAATTATTGTCAATATAAAGGTATCAAGATGCTTTCAAGATGGATTTGAAATTTTCAAGATCTCACACATTATTTGCCATGAGACTTGCGATTGGATAAAAAGCATAATCAATTTTTATTTTATATACAGTGGCTCATATTTGTGTTTGGAAAATAAAGGATTTACTTCAATTATTATATTAAAGGATATTATTATTAATATTAAAGGATTTACTTCAAACTTTTTTCATATAAACTTTCTTTTGTTTATAATAAAACCCACTTATTGTAATGAAAATAAATTCAATACCTTTTTTAAAAAATTAATTTACCGAGAAAGTGTTAAAAGCAATCTTACATAAGTAATTGCACACTTTGAACATTCAACAAATGTAAAAAAAAAGATGGAAATAATCAAACATTTTAATACTTTGTTGGGTATCCTTTAGCTGAAATTACACTTTTAACACGTTTTGGCATGGATTCAACTAGTTTTTTGTTTACATTTATATATTTGAAGTGAACATGGCCGGGCGCTGCAAAGTTACAACAAATTCTATTAGGAATTTAATCATAGAACATTTTAAAGATGGTAAAAGCATCAGAACTATTGGAAAACTTATTCAAGTAAGTCATTCAACTGTGTTTGCTAACGATGGAAACTACGTGGAACTGTTGAAAATGCATTGAAATCAGGATCTCCTCACAAGCTAACTCCCAGGAATCTAAGTTTTATCATGCATAAAATCAAGAAAAATCCAAGACTTAGTGCAGTGAAATTTACAACATAATTTGAAGTCATATTTGCAATAAAAGTAAATCCTGAAACTATTAGAAGAGTTATCAGATCATATGGGTACAACAGTAGAGTTGACAGAAGAAATTTTTTCGTTAAAGAAAGAACGTCTGGTTAAAGAAAGAACGTTTCGTTAAAGAAAGTTACGTCTGGATTTTGCAAAATCCATGGTAGACAAAGATATATCGTTTTGGGAAAGCGTCATATTTGCGGATGAATCAAAATTTAACATATTTGGGTCTGATGGGCGAATAACTGTGCGGAGAAAGCCCAACGAAGAGCTCAATCCGAAAAATCTATTGCCAACTGTCAAACATGGAGGTGGAGGCATAATGGTTTGGAGATGTTTTGCTGCTTCTGTTATGGGAAATTTAATTTTCATTGAAAATAATATGGACAAATATAAGTATATAAAAATCCTGAAAGAAAACTTGAAAATATCTGCCCAAAAACTTTGAATTCAATACCTTTTTGGCATTGAATCTCGAGTTCAATTTTTTTTTGACGATTACAATACTTTCTCTTTGTATACTTCGTATACGAGAAAGTAAAACAAACCAGCAAACCTGAAATAAATATCTGTTCCCACGTTTCAAAAAAATATTACTTTGAAGCAGGTGCAATAAAATAGACAATGAAATGAATACTAAAGCGAAAATTCTGCTTTGGAATTGAATTCCCATGAAAACAATTTATACTACCACAATCGTAACAATTGCAAAAGCTCGTAAATAAAAGATTTGCTGAAATAATGAGATCGATTTGAATTCTATTTACAACAATAACAAATTTCTTACAATTCATGTTTGAGAAAATTATTTATTGTTGTAAATAAAATTTACAACAATAACAGATTGCTACCAGTAAGCATGCGCATGAGAATCGGATTAAAAGAAATTGAATGTGCAATTTGAACGCCTCTTTTTGACGGATTTGGCCCAAAATTTAATACGGGCCTACATTCATGACGATAAAACTTTGTACCAAATGTTATCCATCTAGCTATTCAAGTTTTTGAGTTATAGTGTTCACATGACCGCGGACATACAGACAGACAGACTTCCCGTTGACGAATTTTGACCAAAATTTGACAGAAACCTGCAAATTATGTTTAAAGACCACATACCAAATTTCATCCCCGTAGCTCTAATAGGTTTCGAGTTATCGTGTTCACAGACACACAGACATACAGACACACAGACAGACATAATTCCAAAATTGTGTTTTTCGGACTCAGGGAGGTCTAAAACGTGGAGATTCGTCAAAATCTCGAGTTCGAATTTTTTGACGATTACAATACTTTCTCTTTGTATACTTCGTATACGAGAAAGTAAAAATGAAAATTTGTGCGAAAATAAAATATAGAGAAGCAAGTCCTTGCGCAAATATTCATTCTTTTCTCAAAACTCTGTTTAATAAACAAATAAACACAAACACACGGTTTAAGGCCGACAATGAAATTCTATTATCTTATTAAGTGAAGCATGACGAAATGGAAAATAAATAGGTTCCCAAATTAAAAGTTTAGATTATCTGAAAAACATGTGCGCCTGCAAATCTATCTGAGAACGAAAATGTAAATTACTTTACTATTTGCATGCGGAAAGAACTACATCTGTTAAACTAATATAATTTTATAGAATTCCCTTGGAATTAAATTCATGAACCGTCGAAATCTCTAATTTATTTCTCTTCTTTCTGATTCAGAGAAATTCAGGCAATTTAAAACAAATTTGAAGGAAAAAACTTTCTTCTGTGTATTTTCATACACTTCTTGGAAAATTAAAGAAAAACGACGGAATACGACGGAAATGACAGAACTTTTTTATGTGAATTATTGCTGTATTCTTTATTATTTCTTTTATATCGATGCTATGAAATAATTAAAAAATATAGAAGAAAGATTAATTTTAGACATATTAATTAAAAATACATCTTAATTCTTTTTTATTTAATTAATCAAAAATTAAGCAATTTTTGGATAAATTTGAGCAACGTCATTTTCGTTTTACTTTTTACTTTCTCGTATACGAAGTATATAAAGAGAAAGTATTGTAATCGTCAAAGAAATTCGAACTCGAGATTTTGACGAATCTCCACTTAGAAAGTGTACGAGAAAGTTTAGGGGAGACTACTCCCGCTGGTTTTTATATGAAGTACACAAAGAGTAAGTTTTGTAATCTTCAAAACATTTGACCTCAAGATTTTGATAAATCTTCACGTTTAGACGTCCCACACATCGAAAAAACCATTTTTGTAACTGTGGCATCATCGCCAGTTGCGTTGTAAGCTATAATTGCATGCATATCTAACCCGCCCTTTTTGGTGACGTCATCTGTTAACCAATGACGAAGAGGCTGCTGCAGTATTTAAAGGCGATGTTCCACCTAATCATTCTCTCACTTTTTGTTATCATCATCGCGTGGTCATATGATGCAGTAGTTTAATTTATTTTTTAACTTAATGGTTGTTCTATTAAATATGTTATCGTTCTAAACTTGCGTTTTTTCCCGCGTTGTCTGCATTGTGTCACCATGAAGTAACCCTTCCGAAGGAAGTGAGAGTATGTATCAATAATAGTGTGAAGCACCGTGTTGATAGTAGCTAGGATATTATTCCACAGCCATCACTGTGCCTGTGATTAATCATACCCGGCACGAACTAGCAACTTTTATCAACACATCGGTAACCTTCACCTCTCCATATGCTATGGAACTGTGTCTCTCTGTGAACACCATAACTTAATCCCGCAAAAAGTTAGACAAGTGGAACGTGGTATGCGAGTTTTACACCAAATTTATAAACTTCTGTCAGATTTTGGACATTTGCATTCGACAGCCTACAATTCCCAGCTGTCAGAGAATTATATACCTCCTTATTTCTTAATTCCAATGGGAGAGAAACGCTTCATGACAACCTAAAGAAAAGCGGCGATGCAAACCACTGAAAGGTCAGTCCTTTCAGGTTCAACTCAGAGATGACTCCAGGGTTAATGTAGAAGGCCAATATTTTAGAGCATCTTGACAGATGCAATACTTTCGGTACGGTGGTCACAAGAATGTATGTACAAGTTATTGCTGATGACTTCGCATCCATTGTTACAGATGAAGGTAAGGAATGACTCAGAAAATATGCACTGGGCAAGCCTGAGGACTTTTCAGACAAAATTAAAGTGTATATTTCAATCAATAAAACCAGGTATGTTTCTTATAGCAAGTTTTTCAGAGGACCAACTATCAAATGGATTGACCAAAACCATTAGCCCAAAAGATAATTTAAAATATTTAGACATTAAAATAGAAAATAAATTAAGCTGACTACCACATTTAATAGAGCAAATCAAAAGAGTCATGGAACGATACGAAAAATTTTGCAGAATAGGGGGAAATATTTGGGGAATCAATAGGAACATCAAAAGGCTATTCTATAAAACAGTTACAGAAAGAACACTATGCCATGAGCAGCTGTTGGCGAGAAAATGTTATATTGATATCTGCTTAGTTCATCATTTTTTTTGGTCTAGATCCGTTCTTATTCATCTAAATATTAAAAAAAATCTATACTATAGAATAAGAATCCAAAAAATCTATAACATAAGAATAAGAATCTAAAAAAAATCTAAACTATAGAATAAGAATTTAAAAAAATCTATACTACAGAATAAGAATCTAAAAAAATCTATACTATAGAATAAGAGAATCTAAAAAAATCTATCAGTTATAATTGATAAAATTTAACAAAAATAAAATTAAATATTAATAGAAATTAAAATTAATTGAAACTCTTTTTCATTATACAGAAAGGCGCATATGCAGCTACTTCTAATAAAATACAAAAAAACAAATAATAGAAAATCAAAAATTATGTTAAAAAGAAAAATTATATAAAAATGGAAAAAGTAAACAATAATAATAATGATAACAATACACCTTTATGCGCGATCATCGCAGCAGCATTAAGTGATTTCATCATCAAAATTTTCCTAAAATTAATCAACAAAAACTATAGTATTCAACAACAGAAATTCTCAAATAATTAAAACACTTATAAATATGTATATAAGTATATATGTGTGATTACAGTACAATCTTATGCATAAAATCAAGTACATTTGCATCCGATATTTTTTTAATTAAAACTGAATAAGCTTAATTTATATAAAGATAATTTTATTTATTGTTTTTTAACTAAAATTAAAAGCAACTTTAAAGAATATATGACTGGTTTCGAATGTAAACTTAAATATTTTTTTAATAGTATATTATATCTATCAATGAAGCTTACAAGTTTTCATTTAGCAACACAAAAGCATAATGAAATGAAACTTATTCCAGCATATTATGTTTCCTAAACACAAGAACATTTACATTCTTTTCATATAATAATTCATTTGGAAAAGCAGTAGTACAAAAATATATACGAAATACACAGCACATGCAAAACTTTTGTTTAAATAACTTTGATAAATTTTTATAATAAAAAAACCTATATTATAGAATAAGAATCTAAAAAAAATCTATACTTTAGGATAAGAGTGTATTTCAAAATTAACGTTACTTCCTAAACAGTTTATTTTTTAAAACAAAATTCGGTGTTTTTTGTCCAAAATTTTTTCCGCTTCCATAATAAAAAGTGCTCCTTCTCGTTTTAGCCATAAAAATAAAACATGCTAAGATAGTCTCATTAAAAAATAATAAATGACAAGAATAATTTTCAATGATATTCGTTAAAGTTTTGTTAATTAATTGCGTACCAGATTTGTTTCAAGCCATGTAACAGTTAACACCTAGCTGATATCATATTGGAAAAGCTGTTTTTTGCTGCACCTAAAAAACTGAAATTGTTTACAGATTATATTGAACAGATAGGTTATTCTTCTTAGAAAAAATATAAGATATTAAAGGAAGAGAAAAATTAAAAAGAAAAAATAATTCCTATTTTTTTGTTGTGTTATATACGTATCATCATAATACGATGGCCATGAAAATGAAATGTTATTTCATGTTTTTTCCACAGATCTTGCATCTATTAAATATTACTTTGAAAATTTTTAATTGATAGAGGTATTTATTTCTCTTGACAAATCATAATGATTTTTTTACTTCTAATTGACAGTGTATCATTTTTTATTAACTATATTTTTTACAAATTTGAAGAAATAAAATTAAAATATGGCTTAGGGCGTATTGGATAACTTTTTAAAAATGAATATGTGCTTCCTTTTTGTGTTAGAAAGAAAAGTGGAATATTTCTTGATCTTATTACTGTTGTTTATCAAAAAACGGAGTAATTATGTTTCTAAGAGTTAGTTAAATATTAAATTTGTATTCTTATAAATAGATAAAGAGCAGTTGTGAAGAATTGCATTAGGTTTTTTTCTCTTGAATTGATGCTTGAAAAAAAAGAAGTCAGTAAAATGGTATTATTTATAACTCAATATGCAAAGTAGTTTGAAGATGAGTTTTATTTAGTAAAATCTGAAAAATGTTTCTACGGTAAAAAAGAAAGTTACGGAACTGAGCTTCTGAAACATTCTGGTGGTCTGAGCTGTGTAACTTCCGTAATCTTTTTTAGGTCGTAATTATTATTAGGAAAATAGTAAAAAGCCTTACATATTTTGTTGGCTTGAGGAAGCTAAGAAGCAAGTGAAAAGGATATTTATATTGACATCTGTAAGTTAGCCTTAGATATTGGAAACTTCAACTTGCTCAGTAGGCACTGGGAAAAGATAAAAAGTGTTGTAATACCTATTTTCCGAGCTAAAGTTTCCTAAAGACAATGATAGAACATAATGGTTAGGGGAAGGAAAACTTAAAACATGAAGAGAATAGTCGACAAGAACGGCTCTTCAAATCGAATTGAGATAAAAATTTGTATTACAGAAAGAAAAAGAACTTAAAGTTTTAAGTATTTCCTCGCTATTCTTAAACCAACCATCCCAACAAGGTGTATTTGCATTGATTTGCCCAGCTCTAACTTGCATCTTAGAGCGAGTAAGTTACTTATGCTTATCCCATCGTATTATCAGTAATGTATTTATTTATTTAAAGAAAAGCACACTACAGAGGAAACTCCATTTACAGAGTGCTATATACAACAAACACACAAAGAACAAAAGCCACAACGAATAAATAAGAAAAATGCGTTAAAAATAAAAAAAAAATTGAACATATAAAAATTTTGTGAACGCATATATAATTAAAAAAGAAAACACATAATCACAAAAGCACCAAAACACACTATGATTCTAAAAGTCGTATTTTTAAAAAAATTAAAAGACCATTTCCAAAAGGCAAGGGTTATAAAGTCAAAACATACAAGCACCGAATCCTCTAAAAACACACCAGGAGTTTAAAAGTTTAAAGACGAAAATACACACTTGAGATAAAAATAAATTGCAACACTGCTCAATGTTCATACCACCTCTTCACACACACCAGCGATGATTGTTTTCAACAGAGCACATGAACTTTGGGTTCACAATCTACGAACCTAATTAGTAAAACCGATGACCCTGACTTAAAAACTTGATATAAATCTGATTAATTAACTTCCCTGAAAGGTAAAAAATTAAAAGCTGAAAGGGAAAAATTTTATTAGTATCATCCACTTATATGCAGAAAATTTTGTCACTCAAGGATCGAACCCGCAACTTTGTGTTAGGAGTGCGATGCTTTGAAGAATATACTATCGGAACGCCCACCTTTTCACTGAATTTTAATTGATAGTGGAAAATAGACCAAGTTGAGAAAATCCAGAATTCTGATAATTATAAGACATGTACTATATGTTCAATCTAACGGTCCACCAATAATAAGACTGCTCTGCATGAAAATCGGCCCCGACACCATTCCTGCAAATTCTTATGTAAAATGACCCCCTGAATCCGAATATGACCCCAATTTTTCCCCATCACCCACCGCTTTTTCGGGACATAAGAATAAGAATACATAAGAATCAGAAAGGAATGGTATCAGGGCTCGATTTTTTTTTTTTTTGCAGAGCAGTGTAATTTTATAGACCGAAGTAATTGAACAAAGCTGAGTCTTTATAAAAATTAAATGGAGGAAAAATCAATGGGAAAAATACATGGAATCTAGACATCGGAATCACTTCAAAATTTTGGGATTTTCCATGAGTAAGAGATCAGTAGCTCTGTAAAAATCCGGTAAAACATCGCTCATTTATTTATCTCAAAAGAAATTAAACTTCTGTGATAAATCTCAGAAAACGGATTGCTTTATGTTTATTTGCGAGGATGTTATCTGCAAGTGATATGTAAAAAAACAAACACGTGTTGGTATAAAAAGAAAGCGTTATGTCAGTTAAGTAGAATTTCGATTTTTTTCCAGCAATAATCAAAAATGGTTAAACAACTCGCTTTTGCACTTTAAAAATCACCAAAACAAGTAGATTCGTGGTGTTTTAAATTTCCTCAATAACCAAACCAGTCGCGATAAAAAACATATCAATATAGATTTTGTTACCTGGTATGTTAAGAAATTGAGCAAATATTTGTGCTACGGATGCTGGTATTTTTTGTTTCTACAAACATTTTTATATAAACAGCCAATATGCTATTTTGCATATGGAAAGATATTTATAGTAATTTGGAAAAGGAAAAGCAAAGAAATGAAATTTCTTCATGAGATAAAAAATTAAATTAATTTAAACTATGAACAAATAAAATATGAATATTTTTTCAAAGGGATATAACTTTTTTCTCATGAATTCTATATTACTGAAAATAAAAGTTTCAGTGATAATCGGAATGTTTCTATTGAATGAATCATTAAAGAAATATATACCTCAAGCAAAGATCAGCTGAGAGAAAATATCAAATGTAAATATTTTCAAATTTTAGGTTCAGAGGTGTCCAAAATCTCCACTAATAATAAAGGAGAATGTGGGTGTGTCTGTGTGTTGATCCTCTACAGGGCAGACCGCGGGACTTAGAGCTACGAAATTTCGCAAAAACATACTTTGGAGGGTGGGAATGTGCACCTCGGATACCTTTGTTTTGAAATTTTAATTAGAATTTTAATTAATTAAAAATTAAACGAAATTTTTGCGTTTTTCTTTGATAACTTTCGAAAATATTACAGCACAAAAATCATTTTTACGCCATCTGAAAGTGCAACAAATGGACTTTTCAATGATATGAATTAAGTTGACGTACAATTTTTCTCTTATTTTAATAAATTTTTAAATATATTTTTGGCATAATTTACAACAATATTTTTCATTGTTGTAACGCAACTCAAATCGTTTTCATTGTTTAAACAGATATTTAAATGCCTATTTCTCTTTCATTGCTGTAATCTGAGATAATATCCTAATACATTTTGCTTTCCAAATTTACATTTTGTAAACCGAACTCTCCGAGATATTGCTTTGTTTACATTATGAAATATATTCATTAAATTCAATGATTATGTTTGCTATGTTTTCAATCTTTTCTCAGCATGTTTTAATCCAGCTAACATGCCGCTGGCCATAAAATGTGCCGCGTCATTTTAATGTTGAAATCAAATGCATTTTTTACAAGAGGAATAAGAAAGTGAAGACAGTGCAGACAGCATGGAATTAGAGGTTACATGGCATGGTCAGTTATTTGACTCCATTAGGAACATTTATGTAGACAATGAACAGAAGAGATCCAAGGTCACTAATAGAACATGGATTAAATATCTACCACGATCTGAAGTTTAAAATTACGTTGTTAAGAAAACTATGAATATAAAATGATGGAAGATTCCAATCACCCGGCGAGCAAACTGGTCGCCGAAGGCGGTTAGTATATCATAAATTATGCAATAGAACTTATCTACGCCATAACTTGAAAATTCGCGATTAACAAAAGAAATGAACTCCGAATCACATTGATTCATTTATCACTCAGGTGAATTTTCCTTTAAATGTACTTATTTATATCAGAGATAGAGCAAGATATGTTCATTGATAGTCAAACAGTATAAAAGAAATATTCCCTTCAGCGGGAATATTGTTATCAAACATTTATAATACTAGAAGTTCATCAAAGATCATGTGTATACTTCATTGTAAAATTTCTGCAAAAAACAGAAGTATTTTTCTACAACCATCGAAAGATATGTTGAACAAAACTAGTATGCATTGTTTGAAAAGTGAAAAAGCGTTTCATAAGTATTTAACAAAGATATTCCCTAATAACCTATACAGGGTGTCCCAAAAAGATGGAACAAGCATTTATTTCCTTAAATATTGCACCTAGACATTTACTTCTAATTACAAAGTTTCATCAAATAAGGTAGGAATTTGTGTGAAAACACTTTGGCTTCAGTGGAACTTGAAAATAAAAATTTAAGAAAATTTAATTTTTATACGTTCCCCGTAGAGCAAAAGAGTCTTGGAGTAAAATATTCTTCTTACACTCATCTATGTATAAACTAAGTTTCATGATTCTATCAGCAAATATTTGAGAGATATATTAATATTTAAATTAAAAAGGGGCTGCTCACAAACTTATATGGAACTATTTATTGCAGAAATGCAAATATATTCAACATAGAAAAACTGCGAAATGCAAATATTTGTCTAGTAGCACATCATCCAATCATCATGGATTGAAAAAAATGATAATGACGCATAATGTGATTCAGTTTCATCGGCACCTTGTTGCAAATATCGACTTGATAAAGAATCGAAGGGCAACTTGAGGAAATTAAATTTTAAGGCATAACAGGAAAATAGCCTAATATCGAACAAGAATATTAAATTATTTCCTCTCAGCTCATTATTAAGTTTTACGTAAAGGCACTGGAGATTCGCCCTTTAGGATTGCAGAATTATCTAAAATTGTTTTAAAAATTTCGTATTTTCATTTTTATTCTTATTTACTTACTTCTCCACTATGAGAGTTCGATTATCACCAAAAAAGGATAATAACAAGGAAAGAAGACATAAAATGAATGAAAAACTAAGACAGACATAGGATGGGGCTCCACATTAAATCGATTTCGAAAGCACAATAATTCGCCCATTACGTACAACTAAGCGGCATAATGACCGAAGTCGAATAGCTATTATTTCTGGTTTTGAACTTAGCCAGAACTGGATTTTCGGATGCTCCTGTTTGACGCTAGACCAACTAATGTTTTTTCCCCCTTCAAACTCACACAAAGTTCGCCTTCTCACTCTTGATTTGTTTTTCTTCGATTTCTGTTTCATTGACCGTTTTTAGGTTTCGGATTCACTTTCATGTTGCCTCGTATTCGTTTTCTATTGTTAAAAGTTACTCACCGAAACAAAGGGCTATAATTTTCTAAAACACAATTCAGATAATTGCAACTTCAAGTTTGGACTATTTGAAGGTACAGTAATTTTTGAATAACTGTATTTCAATTGTAACCTAGTAATGTTTTTATAGCATTTCTTGTTTCTGAACAGATGAGCCGTCACCGCTTATATATCGCCATGGATATTTTTTGAAAGTTCACAAGATGAACTATTCTTGTAAATATTTCAATTAATGTATTATTTAACTATTTTTTTATATGTAAGAAGAGTTATCAAATACATTGTTATTTTCTGATTCTGCCCTTTTAATAACTTACTGAAATATGTATATTATCCCTAAAATGGAAAGACTGGATAAAACATTAGTGAGAGGTATGGAAAGATGGTCTAAGCCAATAAATTTGTCTTCTGATATCTCTGTAAGTTTTGAAAATAAAAGAGTGAAACTTTTATGTGAATAGATAAATGTAAGAGAAACATTTTAGTAATTGAAATTTTTGAACTATGGGGGCCGTATAGAAATTTAATTTTTTAGATTTTTATTATCATTCCCCTTAAAAGTCAAAGTATTTTCTTATAAATTCTTATCTCATTTGATGAAACTTTATAATTGAAAGTATATTCTAAGATCAATATTTAAGGAAATAAACTCTTGTTCCACTTTTTTGGGGACCCTGTATAGCACTTATAATGCATATAGTTGTTTTCTTCATCTCAATTCATATTCATATTTTGCCAAACTAATGAAATGAAACCTAAGTCTGATTTAATCTCTAAAATTTTAAATATCAAACTTTCAGAAGACGTATTTATTTTAATTCCATTTTAGTTCACACACCTTATTGGGTACATTTATAGTTATTTCATTCGCTATAAGAACGTAAAGGACACTGAGATATTTAAGCTTGTCCAAATTTTTTTGACTTTTTAATTAATTGTTACTTTGCTTTTTTTACAGATCTTACAAAAATTTCTTTAATTCGATGCATGCCATTGTTTACTAAGGAGTTGAAATCTAAGATTTCTAGCGCCAAGGAGTCCAAAGGAAAAGGCCAAATAAGAGAATTTAGCTTTAGAAAAGACAATAAGGCTACCCTGCTTCATAATCACGTGCTTGTATACTTTTCGCACACTTAATATTTCCTTTTTCATTCAATCTTTTATCTTCTTATGTTTAATTAAGTCATATACGAGTAGTTCAAGATTTAAGCTCAAATTCACATTCACGATGTGTAAAGAGCGATAAATTGTGAGATAAAAAAAGAGATCACTGCGAAAGTGGTGAATAAAAACTAATCGCTGATAAAAGTTACATAAGATACGTGAAGAGACATTTTAAATTACAAAAACGTGAAGCACTAAACTCTCTGAGAATAAAAAATCAGCACAGGTCCTATAAAAATTTATCGAAGATCTTTTAGAATTTATTACCCCTTCCGATAAAAACGCACTTTCATTAAGCTATTTTTCTGATGAAAAAAAAAACTGATTAATAATATTATGCAAGATGCATTCAAGAAGAAAAGCATTCGATGCAGTAAGATCTTATTTCGCAAACGGCTTCATTAGTTCTGAAGCTAACAATTTTATGGAAGCTGAAAAACATATTATTCGGGAATCTGTCAAAGTTACAGTTAAATATACATACATACCTAGATTTTTAAATTCTAAAACAGTCTCTAAAACTAATGAGTTTATAATTACTTTAAGTAAGCAGAAAAAGAAGGCGATATATGAAATTTATGCAACAAAGCTGTGAACAGGACAGTGTGTGTTATAGTTGGACCGGCAGTTCACGGGACAGTGTTATGATTTGACCAACAGTGGAACAGGTTTTGAAAAGAAGAAAGTGAGTGGCAACGGAGTTGATGGAACGTTTTTTTTTGGTTGGTGAGGCTTGTGTGTTAGAAAAAGAAAAATTGGATGATGTCTCCTTTTTGATTCCTGTTTTCAGAAGTGAATTTTTTCTACGATGTGTTTTTAAAGACACAGATTAGTGATGTCTCGTTCATCACACGTTTCTATCTATGTTAAGATGAAGAGATATGGAGAACTCATTTCAGAATGGCTCATAGATGACTAAGTAAAATTTACATCCTGATCTTTCTGGTAAAGCATGCTTTCGGTAAGATTTCTTTTCTTTGACTGCAGTCAAATTAATTGTTTATACAAGATGTATAATTTGCCACTATATAGATCACAGTGTCATTTGATATGCTTTTTTACAGCTATAGTGTTGCTGCCACAATTTAGCAAAAGCAAATAATGCTGATGGACTTTCAAGGAAATGTAGAATTTGTCCAATTTCTTTCGCCTTTTAAAAATATTTAATGTATTATTCGAATCTTTTTGGAACACAATTTTTCCACGTCTTTGCTTTTGCCGAACGTTAGAAATCACATTATAAAACGTGTCTGGCTTGATGCCATAAGCTAACTTTCAATAACACGATTTATTTATTTATGGCGCTCGTTTGCGATCGTTAACAGTTCTCGGGGACATATTTGGAAGTTCCTTCTGAAATTAGCCTAATAACCGATAAGGGACCACGAAATTCGGTGATAAAACGAATAAGTCACTTCATTAATTTCGATGGTCCCGAATGGCTGCGAAATTAAGATAAATTTGAAATATGACCTTAAGGGGTTTTAGCAAACATTTCACCTTTTCTTCATAAGTTTACAAGTTACAAATAATAAAGTTAATAGCATTTATTCGGTGATTTAGTTGAAAGGAAGGTTATAAGAATGTTGGGGTAAGATATTTTAATTCTTTAATTACACAAGCAAATTGACATAAGCAATAATTGGCTTTGAATCCTCAAGGAGTATTGCTTTTTCTCTTAAGCTATGGTTAGAACTTATACATAATTAATGAACTAAATAAAAGGCAGAAAAAAACGTAAAACGAAATATTTTTTTATTTTGTTTTGTTTAAGTAAGAAATCCAGAGAATTCAAAACAATTTTTAAAAAATTTAAAAAAAATTGCACGTTATTTAACGAGGTAATTTCATTTTCTTATTTCCCGTATAAAATAAGCAGTCTATTCCAACATTGAAAAGGCACGGTGCGTTTTACTTCCATTATTTGAGGACTCCTGACTGCATGTTAGGTGGATTGAAATATACCGAAAAGAAAATTAAAAAATAGTCAGTATAATTTTTCAGCACATCGGATATATTACTTAGCATCTTAGACGCCTTTGTCAGCAAGTTCCATAAAACATTTGATGAAATAAAATAAGAAAGTGAAAATTCATAATGACATTGCCAGAGAGTACGGGAAAATAAACAGAATCTTAATTCCTTAGCTTACAACAATGAAAAGGGTGGTGGCTCAATGGTAAGGTCCGGAGGGTTCCAAGTTTGGAACCCGATTCCACTGAAGATCCGCCGTGTGTATGGGGCCTGTTGCACGTTAAATCATAATTAGTGGCCAAATGCCTACCAGCGGGTGGACGTTTGGTGCGTTGGACGTTTGACAACACATTCTGCGTCCGGGCCTACTCAAACTGGTGTAAGGCCTGATTACAGGACGGAGGAAAAGCGCTAGTGTGGTGTGGAAGTTTGGAGAGGGGGTGCCAGCGCAGGTGTCGCGTTTGTCATCTGACTGCGGTTCAAAGTTGCGAGATCCATTCAAAAATAGCCTCTGTATTGCTTCAAAACGAGACGTTAATACTACTAAACTAAACTAGACGGCAATGGAAGAAAAACCCAGAATAAAATATTCGCAGGAACAATGAAAATGATTTGCATTTTATTACAACAATGAGAGGTATTGTGGTGAAAGATGCTTAAACAATTGTTAAAATTCAAAAAAATTTCACGGAAACTAAATGGTTATTGTTTGCATTTTCAGATGGTGTAAAAATTATTTTTGTGTTCTAATAACTTCCGGAGTTATCAAGGAAACACGCCAAAATTTCGCTTAATTTTTAATTAATTAAAATTTCAAAAAAATTGTTCCGAATTGCATACTCCCACATTTCGAAGTATGTTTGTGCCAAATTTAGTATGTGTAGGTTCAACACGCCCACGCACGCACACTTTATAAATAGAAGCACTGTGACTGTTCAAGCACTGTTACTTTTGCAAAAAAACATTAAATGTTACAAATAAGAAAACATCCTCAGTCGATATGCTGACAAAAAGTAAATTATAAACTATTTTGGGTAAATTTTTACCCATTTAAAAATATACTTTTTTATTTTATCGAAGTATTTAAGGTCAAATGAACATGGTACAAAGTTATTCGAGCGCATTCTATATAATCAAAAACTAAGAAAGAAAATTCTGATAATTATATATTAGCTAAACTAAACCATAGTAGCAGAAACTGTACTATATTTAGCCATTTGCGCATAACTAATGGAGTTGAGAATTGAACTTGAATGTGAAAGAGAATAAAAATGAGTTTTACTTCCCTCAAGTGGCATTGAAAATTCGATTCGGTTTTCACAAAAAGTCCACGATCCGTTTATTTTTTTGCGCGTTTTCGCATGGAATACAAACAGATGCTTTTCCGTCCTTGACGTGGGTGAATATCGTCTGCTCACTGGTCTGAAATGAAGTGAATTGAAGTAAGGGTGCATTTTGCTCTGCGTGCGAACCACTCGTTTTAAACAACTACACTGAAAAACCCCAATTAAATTTAAGGACATGGATTGAAAATCTGCTTTTCATTTAAGATACGTTTTTCTAGCATTTGGAATGATTATTCTCGCTCGATTTACCTGCTTGCGCATTCGTTGGGCGAGTTTACTGTAATCGCAAATCTTGCAAAAATTTCAAGATCCTTGGTTAAAACATAAAACGTTTCTCGTCTTTCATCGTTTTTTTCTTTTAAATTTAAAAAAAATAGAAAGTTTTATTCTTATTTGTTTGAGAAGACTATTGGATATGAAATGTTTGTAACTAAAATACAATTTATTGAATTGTTTGAGATAAAAGGCATTTAGGTATATATTCAGTTTCCTGTTTAATTATTATCTAACTTAAAAATCTACTAATATGCTTACATCGTATGTTAATCCTATGTTATATGTATTTATAGACAGTATGAATTTCCTTACCTCAGTTATCTCTATTTCAACTCTGTCAATTAGACTCTGGCGAACAGGTGGGAAGTGGTCGTCTGCTGGTAAGTCTTCGGCTTCGGAACTACAGGGTTCCAAGTTCGAAGCCGGATTCTGCCCATGGTTCTCCTCCCATGGCGCACGTGAATTTGTACCCCAGAATCTATCCTAAGTGTAACATCTCATATGATGATCAATGGATGATTCTGTCAGTCAGAAGAAGAAGGAACTCTGTCTAACCTTGTTTTTCATCATTTTTCAGCAATGGGAAAAGAATGTCCTCTTCAGTGTGAAGATTCCTTCATAATGGAGATATGTATGCGAAAACCATTTATGTGTGTTTCTGTCACTTGATTGCACAGATATGCCCAATTATATTATTTCAGAGTACGTCTCCTGTACCAGAGAACAGTGGAGGTTTGTATTCTTTATATAAGTCCAGATTTATTTTGGAAAATAAATCTGGTCTTACTGTGTTCTGGGGAGAACAGGGGCCGGATACAACTAGTCTCAAATTAGAAAACGAGATAATTATAGAGGAGTTGGAATAATGGTTTGGACTAGAATCTCTTTGGGCGCCCACACTGACTTTTATGTGTTCCATTTTTTTTCTCTATCTGAAGCAAGACATAAAGAAGAGGTTATTGATCCATGTATGAATCCTTATACTGGTGCAAGTGGTTATGGCTTAATGCTAATAGATGGCAATGGCCGCTTTCATCCTGCCACCTTTTTAACGAATATCTAGAAGAGCAAGTTATGAAAAGAATGAAATGAATTGCTCGATTCCCAGATATCAACCCTAGCGAGAACTTTTGGGCTATCTAGATAGGCACTTGGCTTCTCATTGTTCTTAACTTAGAAGTAAGTGTACATGAGCGTAGAGAAAACTTACTTCAGGTGCGGACTTCTCCTCCCCTTCAGATGATATGAAAAGAATGGAATTACTTGCTCGATTCCCAGATATCAACCCTAGTGAGCACTTTTGGGACTATCTAGGTAGGCAGTTGGCTGCTCATTATTCTTATCTTAGAAGTAAGTGTACATGAGCGTAGACAAAGCTTACTTCAGGTATGGTTTTCTCAACCCCTTCATATGCCAGACAACATAATTTTAGGAATGGAAAGGCGATGTCAAGAGTAAATTTCAGTTAAAGTATTTCATATGCCTTATTGAATCCCTAATTTAGTGTTCTGTTGAATAAAGTTTTCTTTTTATTGTTTTTTAATATCATTGGATTCTTAAAGGAAGGAATTTAGGTTAGGAATTTATAAATTATGCCTTATTTACAAAATTGTGAATTTCGTTTATAATTTGGATCATAAAAAATTAATTAAAAATTCATTCATTAATATGAATTGGTTTGCAAATTAGGTGCCCAAAAGCAGATTTTTCTTTTATTAGGAGGGAGTGGTAGTGCATTTCCTCCATTTTAATGCATTGGCAATTTGTTGGAACGATGAACTTACTTTGTCATTGGGATTTCTACAATAATTTTTAAACTGGGCCGTGCTTAATTGTAAGTAATGAGATTGCTCAATTAAGAGTATAAAATTATAAAGGAATATGATATATAATGAGGCACCTTGTTCTAGCTCATAAAATGTGCATTGCAATTCCAGTTCCTTGTAATTTCTTAACCTCGTTTTATTCAGTAGGGTTTATTTTTTGTAATTATCATATTACCGTTATGAATGATTTTTGTTCAATTCTATTAGTCTCCTTTGTTGAAAACAAAATCTATATTGAAAAAGAATTTATCGGTTAGACGAGGATGTCTCTTTTTGCATTAGAATTCCTCTAGGGCATATATTTCATAAGACGAATGCGATTTGAGAAAGTTCCTGACATTCTTCTCTTAAACTTTAAAGCATGAAATATATACGATGTTTTTGAAATTGACAAATGTTTTTGTGATTCAAATAGCTATGTGTCCAAAGAAACATCGTGTAGACTGAAATAAAAGAAATAATTTAACAACGCAAATAATTTTATAACCGAGTAACAATGCACTTCTAATACACAATAATCAGTGATAAGTTTTGTGAAATCTCATATATTTCTTCTGTTATCAGCTTATTTAAAATTGAGTCAATTCACGTGACATTATATGAAAAACGGAACTGTGTATGTAATTTAAAATGAGCACAGCGCATGCAATCTTACGCCTTGTTATAATGCTGTATTTACATTTTGCGCAATTTTTTGAATACAAAATATGCGTTATCCTCCGTCTTTTGTCGTTATAATGCAGAAGATACAGACGATTGTTGTGTGAAAAAAGATTTCAACTTTCCACTGTACAACCCTGAGTTATTTAAAGAATTCCTATACTGGAACTTAAGTCCGCTGTGTACGGATGTAGCTAAACATCCTGTTACAGCGGATTTTGTAACATAAGTTACAAAAATCGTCCAGTGGGTTATGGTGGAAAAAGTCCAACAAGCACGATAATGGAGAATTACGCTTTATTCTCAAGTATTCAGGAGAAGGACGAAGCACAGGTGGTAGGATAAACGACACTTGCATTAATTAGCAACACAAACAGACAGCAAACCACTAATAATAACAGAAATAGCACGAACGATAGCGCTCAGCTTCTAACAGCTGAGCAATGCGAACAAGACTTCAAAGAGATTGATTCACTCGATGCGCTCTCGGTATTTATACACTTTCCGATAGGATGTAACATCACATAGAATCATCTAGTAATTCTGATATCTTCGTTCCTAATAGAGATATCACGGAAATTCTAGCACTTTTTGAGAACCTTCGTTTCGTCGCGAAAGTCAACAAATTTTTTGTCAAGGTAGGGGATCACTGGCTTACACTCCACCGGGGTCAAATAAAATCTCTATAAATGTCTCTTTCCAACCATAAGACTAACATGGCTGTGAAGCAAAATTGTAGGTTCGCAACAATATTTACGTTACTACATTTATTATTAATCGCCCTTTAGTTGATAGAGAAAGAACGGTATTTATCTCATCATAAAATTTTAATTAATCGACTAAACTAATACTTGCTTCATTTCAATGTGAATAAGTATCATTTAGTAAGATTAAGAAAGATACATTGTGCTTTCTTGAAACAAATCTTTTAATAATATTTTCTTGCTTAAATAAGCTAACTTACTCTCAGTGTTTTAAGTGTAAAAGGATTCCAGGGAATTATCAGACGAGTCGTTTGTATGAGGAAAAATATAAGTCAAAATTAAGGAGGTACAGAGATTTTATCAATTAAAATATTTCTACTCATTATTATAACACAATCATATCACAAAACATATATAAAAGTACTGTTTTTGTCATTAGTTTTCAATTGCAATAAATGTGGTGTAAAGCCTACTTTAACTTTTCTACCAGTCTTTAGGCAGTGATTTTCATAGGAAATATATTGGCTGCCATGTTTTTGTTATAAACATTGATCCTAAAATATAATTCAAAGAAAAAATAAATTTTCTTGACTAAAAAGCTTAGTTTAAAATTCCAATCACAGCGTATGAAATCCTGAAGATAGTATCTGGCAAGCAAGCTCTGATTTTTCAGCAATTTAATACTATTGATCAATATATGCAAAATAGTATCACCTTATTAAAATTTTCAAAACTTAATATTGATTATTAAATTTTAATTATTTATTCCGCTAATTTTTCTTCAAAAAAAGTCTTGGAACGGAAATTACGTACAGATGTAAGAAAATTTGTTCCAAATGTTATGATTTTAACGAAGATTGTAAGTCAATTTGGTGGCACTCAAAAATGGATTTTTCTTAGGTTTCTACGTATTCAAGGCTTAAACCTTTCTATAAATAATCGGATTTTTATCTTCAAATGTTTTGTCTTTCAAATATTGTTTTGAAACTTTATTTGTAAATATTATTTTCTTAGTAATTTCATTATAATTCAAAGAAAAATAAATCTGAATTTCACTGCTTTTATCGCCTGCTATTTTATCCCAAGTTGCATAAAATGTAAAATAAATTTCAGTTCGTGAGAGGATTTACCATTTCCATTTTAACTCAATTTCCACTGAAATCATTATTTTTTTAAAACCATCTGCGGAAAGAAGTGTGTTTTCACTCTCAAAGGGAATTGAATTAGTTTAGGTTCCCATTAGATCTTAAGATCCAAGAAGAGATTCTACCTATGAGAAGTTCTTTCTTTTCATCACATGCGTTTAGGATTATTTTCTTTATGTTGATCTAATAAGTCGGAATAGAATGTTTCGACTCTATATAATTATTTATCATATTTATTCTTTAGAATAGTTTAAAAATTCCGTAGAAATCTTTTCATCGTTTCATTATTTAAATTTTTATATTTGACTAAACAAATTGTTTAGGAAATTTTGTTCCATTCGCACATTTTCATTAGATAAGTTAATAAATTCAAGAACTTTTTCCCCGAAAAGGGAATATAATATACACATTATGTTAAAGATATCTCGATATCTACACAAAGATATCGAGATTCTCTCAAGATAGGTTTTGAAATTTTATAGGCGCATATTTGTCTTATCAAATTTGGCATTTAAAAAACGGAACAAATTTTATTTTATAAAAATACACATTTTTCTAAGTCAGAATATATATATATTTCATTTCACGGAATTTTTGTACTTACATTTGGAGGGACCATTATTTAGCAATCCATCTTTTAAAATTTTAATAGAATTTGTATTAAGTAATATATTAATTGCAAAGGAGAAACTTAAAATTTTCTGCTTAACAACTGAAGTGCAATTATTTCTCGTTCTTAATTTTTAAATCAATTTCTTCTCAGATTGCCAATTTTCTGTTTCGTGTTTGGAAATGAGCTAGATTATTTGAATACTTGTAACGGTTAACGTTGAAGAAGTCCTATAAATACACATTTAGGAAATAATTAGTTCGAAATTAATAAAAATACCATAAAATAGTTTTAGAAATTCATTTAAACATTTTTTTATTTGTAAAATTAAGTTTATTTCTCATAAAAATGGCAATTTTATGCTAAAATACATTTAAGAATATAAAGTTCTTTGTTAAATGCTTTATTTTGTTTGTCGAAATTTCGTAACGATAAACAAGTAATGGCAAACGAATGATCCATGATCAACAACTAAATTCTATTATCTGATTAAGCGAAGCAAAGAAATGGAAGATAAATGGGTCCAGAAATTAAAAGTTTGAACTAACTGTAAAACATGTGAAGTATTTTGCTATTTTATGCTGACATAACTACCTTCATTAAACTAATAAAATTTTTTCAAATCCCCTGGGAAACAAATACATTAGTCTGCAACTTGTCGAAATCCCTATTTTATGTCTTCTGATTTGCTCCAAGAAATTCTGGCAGTTGAAAACAAATTTAAAGAATGTGGGAAGAGAATAATCATTTTGCCTTCTTTATTTTTTCACGCATTTATCGGCAAATTAAAGAATAAGAAAGGATCAGGAGCAACTACTTACTATTTTCTCAATTCTTTCTTTTATATCTTTGTTATGAAATACTTAAAATAGAAATATAAAAGAAGAATTATCACTTTCGGAAATACTAATCTGAAATATATTCGAAAACGATCCAATTTTCTTATTTACTGATTCAAAAACTACGGAAATTTTGGATAAAGTTTGGAAACACCATTTCTTTTTTATTTGTTTTAAATTATTGTAGTATCATTTATTAGGCGCAGTTTTACAATCGAACAACAACTTCAAAAAACATATTTTAAGATATAGCTGTTTTCACTGAACATTATAGATAAAATTCTAATACTACATTACTTAAAATTTAATTATTTGTAATAAGTAAACTGTGATGCTTGGCTACTGTTGGCGACGCTTGAAGGAACGCTTGGCGTAATCCTCTTGCAGCAAAGAGTTGCTTTAAATACACGTCAGATGAATTTCGAACTCCGATGGAGGAGGTGATATGTCTGGCATGTGTTTTCGCTTCTTGTTTCGAAAGAGCTCTGGTTTCTCAGCGCGACGTACTGCACTAATTTCTAGAGTGTGTTTCTTGTCTTTTTTGTTGCGTACAAATAGATGCGTTTTTCTAAAATCTGGTTACATCATTAAAAAAAATGAAACATCACATAATATTTACTGAAAAATATCGGAGGTGGCTCAATTTCGCATTGTAAATTGCACATACTTAGGTACAATTTGCAACAGTGCTATAAAAAAATCTTTAAAATTGTAATTGTTTTACGATCGCATAACTGCAATTAATGAATCAATTTGCATGACGTCACATTCAATATAATCTTTACCACATAGCAAGCATAACTTTACTTGTCATCTAGCATTCAGATATATGTGGTCTTATGCTGTAATGTGATACCACATCCTATTACCTCCTGCCACATGCGCAATTAATTCTAGATTTAAACTGGTGCCGTGCATCAAGTGAGAATGAATTGCCTCCATTTTACATTTACTTAACATAACATACTAGTCATATTCATTAATGTTTTTTAATCAATTTCAAAAGTAGGAGATGTTAATGAACTAAAACTTAATAACAATTTGAGGAATGACACGTGTTTGGAGAGAGCTTAGCAAAATTTGATGATTTCTCGTCATGTTGGTTGACTATAAGTAAATTTGACGCGAGCTATTTCGATTTGCAACGACTTTTCTTCATTTTTCGCGAACGTGACAGTAGATCTGAAGTGCACTTACGTGCAATTAATACACGAGAGAAATTAATAAATCAAATTATATTAACGATTTAGGCATATTTAAATTAAGGAAAAGGAGAAAACGTTTAGAATCACATGCATCAGAAACTTTATTCATCCGTGTCGCTTTATTAACAACTCTTTTGTTGCCATTTTTGGAAACTAAACTTCGCGACAAGAAAGATAATGTTATACGTAGAGGGAATTGCTACAGATCTTAGCAAATGCTACAGTTCTTACAAGAAGATTATTGCAGATCTTTCAAAAGTTCAACTTTATGCTGTGAGAATTGCTTTAAAATCTTTCAAAGAATTAGCGGTAACTTTTCGAATGCCGTGTCTGTGTTATTTTGTTGATTTTCGTTATTGTTTATTTATCTGTTTGAAATTTGTTATTGATGTGTTATTATTTATAAGACAATCGTGGAAACATTTCCTTTTTGTCCTTTTTGTAAATAAATTTGTCTGTATCCATTGATATCTTGACTTATTGAAGATTATTTTGCAAGCACATCGTCCGACTCATGAAAGTATTCATAAGAAAAACATACACTGGAAATTAATATAACGGAAAAATCTTTGCTTCTTCAAAGAGAACAAATAAGAGTTGAAATATTCTTAATACCATCGAGAATGTTCTATCCTCGATTTTCCCGTCGACTTGCACAATATAGAACGTTTTGTGCCTTGTAGTAAGTGAAGAAAATGATGTAAACATTTTGGAACTCTTTCCATTGAATAATTGGGTCCAAAATTTGGCATAGATCAACAATTTATCATAATTTATTTTGCTTGGCGTGTATTTGACTTATCAAGTTCACACATGCGAAAAGAAAGACTCTCAGATTACCAACTCTTTAACGGATTTCGTCCAAAATTGGAAACATACCTACAATTCTAACGATCAAACAACAAGTCACATTTTGTCATCTGACTCGTTGCGTTTTTTTTGCTATCGCGTTTACATGTCGGATCTACAATTACGTACCCGATCTATTACATATACATAATCCACATACCCGATCTATTACATATACATAATCTACATACCCGATCTACACTGTAAAAAATATCCGTTTTTTTCCCGGACTTTTTCCGTATATTTGACGGTTTAAAGCCGTTTTGTTAACAAAACGGTTTTTCACCGTTTTCCGCTCCAGCCATAAACGGTTTAAAACCGTCAGTTCAAATTCTATTTTTCGTCATACGGTATTGCTTTCCGTACGATATCTTTCCCTTTTCTTAAATGTAATTTTATTGCATTCATTTCATGTTTTTAATAGGGTCCCATCTCCGCTGTTGTTTACACATGTTGCAGCAACCTGTTGTCACTCATGAAAGCTAACCTTAAAACACGTGTTCTGGCAATAGTTGATTTTTACACTACTAGGTGGCGCCACTACAGCTATAGTAACTTTAAAACTGAAATAGATTATTTTTACTTCATTTTATGAAGTCACCGATGGTCTAGTGGTTAGAGTGGCTGCCTTTTGTTTCTAAGAACGCGGTTTCGATCCCCGGCTCAGAGGAGTTAGAAGTTTTGTCACTATCTTGCATCGAAATCGTCCAAGTAAGTTCAATTAAAAATTATATTAATTAAACTAATTGAAATTAATAATTAAGCCTTGATTAATTAATATTCTTAATTGATAATATACATCAGCACATTTCAACTCAACTCGAACAGAAGGAGAAAAACAACTCAACTCAGTCGATGACGTCACTTACTTCGATGATTTTATTTTTACGGAGAAAACTTGATTTCATACGGTAAAAAACCGTTGTGACTACGGATTTACTTCCTAACTTTTACGGGAAAAACTTGTTCCTGTATGGTAAAAAACCATTGTGCCTACGGATTTACTTCGTAACTTTTACGGTTTTGCACAACCAACCCAGCTGCCGGTTTAAAACCGTAAATTTTACGGGATTTTTTTTACAGTGTATACGTTAATATTGTCGTATTGAATGTTTTTTTATATGTCTTAAATTAGGTTTTAGATGTTAAAAAATGATAGATCAGACTTAACCCAAAGTCAAATAAAATGATAATAATAATGATAATAAATTTTACGCGTTGTGTTTTATTAATAACCCAGTGTTCATCCAGGCCATACTTTATGGATGCTCAGTCTGCATGAGATCTTTTAACAAAGGAAAACCATTATTAACTGTAAAATTTTGAATATTTGAATAAGAACAAGATGAATTTAGAAGAGAAGTAATAATTTAAAACTTTTAAGGAGTCTGTCCTCCTACATTAAATCAACCTGTGCAGACCTGAATAACACACATTTATAAAAAAAAACATTAAAACATAATCAACAGTACATTGAAATGACCCATCTTAAATTTAAAAACACAATCCAGGATTTTGTTTGAGAAGCCAATTTTAAATATAAACTTGAGGCATTTTGGAAGAAATTTAAAGAATCAAAGCAAATGCCATTCACAGATACACATGTTTATTTCCAGACTACACATAACATGATCACTTCACTTAAACCTTTTACATCACAGTCCATGTCATAAAACAAAATAAAGTCAATCTAAATTGAAGTTTTACGGTAGATATTAAATGATCATAATAACATCAATATCATTCGCTTGAAAGTTTTCTTGATTTAAGTCATAATTATTTCATCACAATTTTTCATTCCATGACATAAAACCAAAATAGATCCACCTTTCCCTTAAACAATAAACATTTCACTGCACCTTCTAACAAATTCAACCAAGTAGCTCAAACAGGAATTACTCTAAATAGCCTTAGCAAAATGCAAAATATAAAAATTCTTTCAGTTTACATTTATGATTAATCATTCTTTTCACGTGGACAGAACTACGATTTCTTTTTTTTAGACTAATTTTAATGCTGCACGGAATGTCGCCAAATTTTGCTGTCGAACAGTCAATCGAGATTTAAACTCCTCCGGTCCATAAATTTAGCGTTATTTAGCGAAAGCATAAAACTTACGGCGTATATTATCGTAATAACGATTATTATTACTATAATAGTTACGATGATTATTAGGATAATAATTATGGTAATATAAGATAATAATTACGATAATATACGATATATTGCGATAATATACGATATACTACGATATATTGCGATAATATAAGATATACTATGATAATATACGATAGGATTCCCGATACATAATATACGATACCCCTCTATACGATAATATACATACCCGAACTATTACGCATACGTAATCTACAAGTACAGATGGGTTACAGATTGTTACGGATGGGCAGATAGACAGATTTCCCTTTTTTAAAATTTTAGTCATATTAACGTTTCGTTTTGAAGCAACGAGAGGCTATTTTGGGACGGAGGTCTTAATTTTAAACTGTGATCAGATGGGGATGACGACACCTGAGCTGGCACAGACCTCTCGACACTTCCGCGCAACACCAGCGGGATGACGCTTGATTTAGGGTGCAAGAGGCCCACATACACGGCGGATATTCAGTGGAATAGGGTTTCGAACCTGGAACCCTCCGGTCCAAAGTCGAGCCCTTACCACTAGGACACCCCGGCCTTAAGATTTCCCTTTGAAGAATTTCATTTAAAATTTGATATATATATATAAACAATTTGGAGTTAAAGGACATATACCAAATTTCATGTGTCTAGCTTGCTGTGATTTTGAGTTATCATGCTAACAGACAGATAGAAATGATTCCAAAAATACCCTCTTTTCGGTTTCGTATTAAAACGCGAAATTAAATTCATTATTATTATTAATTAAGTTCTAGAGTATTCTTTTTGTATACTTCGTTCACGAGAAAGTAAGAATACATTTTTGGTTACACAGACGAAAAGGCAAGTAGGAATAGTTGCTATAAATCAGAAAATTTGATTTTGATATTACAGAATAACTCCGGTCAATTGCACTAAAGGGGGAAGCTATTTCGGATAACGATTCTTCCGGTTAAGCCAGGAACATCTGTTGCTATTTTGCATCTGTTGTTGTTTCTTATTCCACTTGTTCTAGTCCTCAGCTAGGCCAAGTCCAAGAGTAAAGGAGGAGAGTGCAGCTTCTGTTGGCACTAGACCTTGGACGCCCGAGGGAAGAAGTCGGACTTTGTCCATTGCCTTTATGCTTTAGCTGGGTATAATGGAATGGCCTTCACGCCTTGGGTGACCCTGCCAGGAGAAAAAACTCCAGACGTGCATCGCCCATTCCACCCATAGCCAACACCCTACCACGATGAGGCATCATAATAGGACTTGGGAGGATTTTGTTTCCAATAACAGTATGTAATTCTGAAATGTTTTGAGTGTAGAACGAATTCAAAACTCTCTTTGTAGGCTACACTTATGTTCTTTAGTAAAGTTAACCCTCCGTCGGATGCAATATTCGCTCAGGCGAGTGCAGGCTTAACACAGGTAAACGATATCGTAATTAATATTGTTAATACTCATTAATTTTAATTTTATTATTCTAAAATTAATCATTAACCTTCTTGGGGAGGCTTAAAAGAGAAAAGTGTAAAATCTTCCCAAAAAAAGTCTCTTCTTCTCGATTATTTCCGTGTAGTACAGTACGTGTTTTGTTATTTGCAATTTCAGAGGTATTCCGGAAGATTCTGGTTTCGGTTAACTCGAGTTCAGTTAACCGGGTTTTTACTGTATGTGAACCAGTTTTATTTTAGCGCATCTTATAATTCTGATCACGTAATTCAAGATAACAGCCAAATTTTGGTAAAAAGAATATTATTTGGTATTTAGGGAAAACAAAATGAAACAATATCTTTAAATTATGCTTTGGCTAAAAATACGAATTGTTTCAGATGCACTTCTTAAATTAATGCGGGATAAAAAAAAATGTAAAAAGAACCCGGTTTCTCATTAAAAAATGTATTTATTTTAAATTCCTATATTCAGAAAACTTTTAAAGATTACCGAGAACGGTTTTAAAACCAGTTTCCTTTGACAGAGACGGTTTTGATGTAAAAGGAAGTATTGTTCCTTTGTTCCTCATGTATTTACATCAATGCCTTGCATATACTGGAAAGCATAAGCGTTGAGTGGACTCAATAATATTTACTTTCGTAAACAGCAACATGAATTGTTTGAATTAGTAATTATAAAGAGTTCGAAATTAATTAATTTACAAAGTTTTCAATCTTTGTTCCTTGAAAGAAAGATGAAATTCTTAAAAATATATCTCATCTGTTAACGTAAAAAGAAACGGTAGAAAGCAATAAACATAAAACTGTTTTAAAAGCTATCATTAGGAAAAAATTATTTTTATATAATTTAATTAAAGAGTGTTGATACAGATTCGTTCATTTAAAATACGGCATTATGCTTAGGTAAAAACAGTTCATAAACCAATTTTTGAAAACTCCTTAGTTATAAGTAAAATTGGACTTTTTTGAATAAAAACAAATGACAAGGAATTTAAGACATTAAAAGTAAATAATTGTTATAAAGAAATTAATTAAAAATTCTAGGAATTCTTGGCGTGGACCAGATTTAAAAGAGAAACAAATATTTACAAATATTATCCTTTATATTATTTCTCTTGTCAACATTTCTTTTTGCAACTAATACGAAGTCTACAGCAATGAATAAGGTACTAGTGGATAGGATTTTTTATGGGCTTCTGACTCACCACACTTAGTTAACGTTGAGACTTATTGCTGCGGGTGGGTTCGAAATGGGAAGGTTCAATGTGCGTAAGTTTAGCACGGGTTTTATGCTAAAATTGTAAATACTTTTTGATTAGTGAAATGAGAATTTAAAGTTATCAAATGATATCTATTAAAATCTATAATAGAAAAGCCCATAGATGTCTCTAACGCTGGGCGGAGCTTAAAATAACCCTGCCTCTTACGTCTGCGTCATTATTGAACGAGCCAATCGGATGATTGTATAATAATATTACCTCAGATTTCAAAAATGGAAGAGAAACTCGCCATTAAATATTTGTTTAAATAATGAAAACGGGTTGAATCGCGTTTCAATAGTGTTGTAAGTTATGCCAAAAATATTTTTATTTCTTAATCACTCGAGAAATCTACATGAAATTTTCTTCAACAACTTTCGTTAGTAAATCTGTGACAATCAAATCTGAGATATTATTGACAAGCTAAAAGCCCGTCTTAGACGGGCACGAATCTTCTAGTATTTAATACTTGAAAGAATTCTACAACGATTATAACTTTGAAATTTCTTCATCATAACTCTGATCTTGAATGAGAAATTAACTCCTCATTATTTTTTGGATACTTTTTTGGATATTTTTTGGAAGTTTTTTGAATCATTTTCATTTAATAAAAAATATAAAAAATGCTCCTAATATTATTCACTTAGGTAAGAAGACGAAAAAACAACGACGATGATGAGAAAAAATATAAAATACAAGACATTTCGATGTTATCTAAAAATAATCAATGTACAGGCAATATTTAAATTGGAAATACAAAAGAAAAAAGTATTTAATTTAAAAGATGTTGTTTGACTTCCGACGGAGAAAATGGATGATGAGGGCCATAAAAAAGTTTACTTTTTATTTTATTAAACAAATAAAAAGTCTTCCTCTTTATCATAATTGCTAACTTTTTCTATTTCAGGAAAATTAAAATATTCATGAATGACACACATTATTTAATTATTCCTTGTTCTATTAAATAAGACGCAAATGCTTGATTAAATAGTACTTTTTCTCAAATATCAATGAAAAACACTATCCAGTGTTCATTACACTAATATAAGCAATGCTTTAATTAGCTCTCATTTCGTACTTTATACTGAATTGTCCCTAAAAGCGCTAATATATATATATATATATATATATATAATAGAAATTTAAATTAAAAGAAAATAAATTAAAAGAAAAAAGAAAAACAATGATAAAATGAAAAGCAATGAAAACAATAGACGTTTTTACGTGCAAACGCAGCAGCAAAAAGTAATTGCTTCAACAGAACTTCTGTTTTTCTTTTAATTTATTTTCTTTTAATTTAAATTTCTATTATTTGTTTTTGTATTTCGTTAGATTTGGCTGCATATGCGCCTTTCTATTTAATGCAAAATATGTTATTGTTTTTTATTTTATTTTAATTAAAATTTAATTAATAATTTTGCTAAATTTTAAGAATTATAACTATATATATATATATATATAAACCATTAACACTCAAATAACATTTTCGTCATATACACCTATTAAACCCTCATTTAAAATTAAATATAATAAACAATATAAACTAATATTATTCACACAATGAAATACCGAAAGCTAATAAGATTAAAAACTATTACTATGAAAAAGCCAATCCAGATATGGAATTCCAACAATCAAATACCAATCGACCTGAGGAATAGATTATGTCACATTATTTCGAAATTTATAGGCAACCTTCTGTGAGGGTCAATTGTTGGAAAAAGACAACAAATATAGGAGTAAATCTCCAAAATATTAAGAAAAGAACGAGACAATTAACTAAATGCTTATATATATATAAATATATATATATATATATATATATATATATATATATCCAAAAAATCCAACAATGATAATTATATTTTATTGTTGTGCGTTCTGCGATAAAAATTGAAGAAGAAATATATATATATATGTCTACTCAAGAAGTATTATTGCCATTTAAAAGATGTTACGAAGATGTAGTTTCCCTAACAATCTAATTGTATGGCACGAAAGAAGTTTTACAGAGGTTTTACTGGGAGCCAAGCCAATGAACTACGGCGTTGGCGACAAACTTAGCGAGCGTTCTGGCGACTTCGCGAGAAACTTGGCGTCTTTGGCGACAAAATGAAACTTCTAGAAAATTCATGAACTGTGGTCCTATCTCTACTTGGAGATGGAAATATCAAGAACCTTCTAGAGATTACTATGTGACGTCACTGCCTGTTGGAAAAGATATAAAAAACAAGCTCTCGAGCAAAGAGTAAATAAGTTGAAGTTTGGTCAGCAGTGACGCTGGCGAACTTAGACATTGAGCGCTGTTGAAAATGCTGTGACCGATATTTATTAGCATGTTTGAGATATTAATTTATAAAAGTGCTACTTAGTTGTGTTGTGCTACGTTGTGTTTTTTTGGAATATTCGTAAGACAATGAATCTTTTATTTTCTTTACTATCCTGCTTGTTAATCTGCATTCACGTACACCCACCAGACGACCAAGGGCCAACCTCCCACCACGATGAGGCAGTATAATAGTCCTCAGCTAGACCAAGTCCAAGAGTAAAGGGTCTACATGTTTACCCATAGACAGCTGCAAACAATCAATGATTTTAAAAAAATTATAGCATTATTATTTAAAAAAGAAAGTAGAATTAAAACTGGACAAGAACAAATTTTTTATACAAAAATTAAAAAGAATAAAAGAATTTAATTGAAAAATGAAATGAAATTAGAAAAATTACGACAATGTTTAAGATGCGCGCCATTGCAGCAGCATAACAAAAAACAGAAAACAATAGACAGATATACCAATAAAGCCTAAATTAAAAAAAGAAAGTAATACAAGCAATCCTATAGTATTTGAAGTAAACGAAATTCATACAACAAAAACAAGGAATCCATTCTAGTTCACTTTTTCAAGGGCTAGAAACTATTCGAAATGGATTCAAAAGAATATTTAAGGAGTTTTCTGTAGAAGCAGGCCTATTTTGCGCCAAGACAAAGCTTCTCATAGCCCGAACTCCCCCAAAAAACCAGGAGCAAATCCATGAGAACAAACGTCAAAAGAAAAAGGAAAAAGCATTAAATACGCTAATAAGAGCAACAAAATATTAGCCATCAAGCTTAATTAATAAGCTTTCATAAGGTAAAAAACTTACCCCTTAAGAATCCAACCAGATAAAATTTGCCCGCGCTTTCGAGAAAAGCAAAACATTAAACACTAGTCTCCGTGGCGCCATCTATATTCCCAAAAGAGAAATAGAAAGGGAGAAAAAATAAAAGAAGGAAAGTAGAGGCCAAGACAGCAATCTCTTTGCCAGCATGGGAAGGAGACCAATTCAGAAGTATTAAGAGAGAAAAAAAGCCCTTATTTTCCATTTTTAACTACTCATTTTTTTTAAACTGTAAATTCCAGACTGTTTCTAAGGACCAAATCTTTAATGTTGTAAATATTACAAGGGAAATGGTTATCATTGAGTGTTTTTAAAAAAAACATTGGAAGCAAATAAGAAATCATTCCTATTGTTGCAAATTGCTTTAATTCTGTTGGCTTGACTGAAAATCACGTTTCTAAATGCTATAGAATCTAAATTAGAATGAAAGTCACAAAGAGTTTTACACTTAAAGTTAAATTCAGCTCTTTTGTCATAAAGACCAATCATAGTAACATGCTTGTTAATTTCAATTTTAAGATCTAAAATGGTATCTTTATCTTGATGAGTGTTCGTTTTATTAAGTTTAAGTTCTTTTGGATAACAATTAATAATTAGATCTAGATCATCCGCATTTAAAAGTAAATCATCTATGTACTGTATCCGTAAATTAGATTATTTCTAATAATTTTATCCTCAAAAAAGTGCAAGAAGATGTTGGCCAGAGAACTGGAGAATGTAACACCCATCGGAATACCTGAAATCTGTTTAAAATAGTTTATGCCATTTAAAAGATAGTTTTCTTTAATGCTGAAATTACAAATCTCGAACCAGTCAGTTTTTTTAATTATTGTGTCGTTCAGAAATTTATTATACATGAAAAGGCAAACTTCCAAAAGTTTATCATGCTGTAGATTGGTGTATAGATTTTCAAAGTCAAATGAGTTTAAATTGCAAATCTTGTTAGTATTCAGTATTTCCAAAACTTCAGCATTATTGCAGATAATGAAGTTATCTTCTTTTTTAATTTCAAGAAGAATAATATTTAATAATTTGAAAAAATGTTTACCAATAAAAGAATTGTAACTTCCTATACCACATGTAACAAATCTAAAGCTAGTAGGATTTTTATGAAATTTAACATTTGGAAAAAGATACGGATACTTAAGAGAACAGGTTTTAATTTTGACTTTTTTAGCAAAAACCAGCATTCTTTTATCTAATTCTTTTTTAGTGCAGTCTACAAGGCTATAAGTTGCATTGGAGTTATATTCATTGATCAAAAGCTCCTTAAAATATAATTTGCATAAAATACAAAAATTATTTGCTGTTTTATCTACAGTTGTAATAACAAATGAATCTTTAAGATTTTTTATATCTTGTAAAATTATTTTATTTACAAAAATACCTCTATTTTTACTGTAATTTTTGTCAACATAAAATCTGCTCCTAATTTCCTCTAAAATCTTGTGTTTCCATTCTCTGAACCCTTCAATTGGCCAATGGTATTTTCTCGCAAGCTTAGAAATAAACAAATCCAAATCTTTGCATATAGAAAGCAAAGTCTTATTGCACTTCAATTTCTCCCTCAGTCTAAATTTAGTGCCCCTTCCCATCAAATCCTGCAGCAAGATGGGGCCAACAATTCCCAGGTCACCTGTAATAATGTGCCCTTTATCTTTATCAATATATTTTGCATATTTATCATCATTGCAGTAGCAATGCGAATCTTCTATTAGATCAATGTTTTTACTATAGAAATTGCAGTTGCAGATACGTTTTTTTAAAGTTTTGGAGTACCTAAAGGCTATTGAGATTTCTGTATTGTCTTTAAGTGGAAACATATCTTTACTTTTATGAAAAATTTTAGGGATTTCTAAATTCTCAAATTCAATGTCTAAGAAATTAATAACGCAATATTCTTTATTTAAAGATTTATTATTACTTAGAAAAAGAGAATCGTTATTATCAGTCTTGATTTTAAATTTAAGAAGATCCAGTATTAAATGCTTAGTAAACGAATTATTAAAAGCAAGATTGTTGAAAGAATTGGTTAAAAATCTCTTAATTCTATTATTTTTTAAACTAAAAATATACTTTCTTATTTTAACAAAATTTTCCCAGTTCTATTCCATATTACAGTAATTCTGAAAATCTTGAAAATCCACCTCAACATTGCCTCCATTCCCCCTGCCTCTCTTAAATCTTTTCAAGAAAACCTTCTTATTAAAGTCACTAAAAATATTAAATTTATTATAGATACAAGTAGAATCAAGGTTAACAGTACCCTCTTCGTTTAATTTGCTATTACGCCCATATGGGAACAGAGTTTTAAAGTTACATATAAAAATATTTTCTAAGTCTAATCTTTTAGTAAGCTCAACAATATTATCTTCAAGAATGCAAATGGAAATTTTATCAAAGCAGTGAGATTGAAAATGAACAAGTTCCACATCATTTGAGTCTTTTTTCTTAAGGTTTTTAATTGCTGATCTATGATTATTAATTCTTTTATTTAGCTCAGTACAAGTTTGACCAATGTAATTTAAATTGCATTCTTTGCAGTGTATCATATAAATGAGATTTTTATTTTTACAGAAAATATTAAGCTGTTCATTTTCATTATCAATTTGTTCTCTGTCAGCAAAAGGGCAAGTTTTACATCTAACATTCCTGCATATTCGAAATTTTTTAATTTTATAATCATCCAACCTCCTTGCAAGTAACTTTTTATCCGTGAACGACCCCTGCACAGCGCAATTCACAGTGCCCCTTGTTAAAGCGCGCGACGGGCCATGCGCCATTAATGAATCAATTTTAGACATTATTTTGCATAAAGATATTCCATCACCAACAACCATCACCACAAAAAAATTACCACGAAAAAATGTTTTAAACTTATGAGACAGCTACCAAGCAACTATTTTTTGGAAACATAAGGGCAGAAAACTTAACAGAAAATAAGAAAAGAAAAGAAAAAAGAGTTAAAACAATCTAAAAAAACTGAAGAGAACATTTACGTGAGAAAAGCATTTAACAGAAAGGCGCAAATGCTGCACAAACCAGGAAAATACAAATACAGCTGCAAACAATCAATGATTTAAAAAAAAAATTATAGCATTAGTATTTAAAAAAGAAAGTAGAATTAAAACTGGACAAGAACACATTTTTTATACAAAAATTAAAAAGAATAAAAGAATTTAATTGAAAAAAGAAATGAAATTAGAAAAATTACGACAATGTTTAAGATGCACGCCATTGCAACAGCATAACAAAAAACAGAGAACAATAGACAGATATACCAATAAAGCCTAAATTAAAAAAAGAAAGTAATACAAGCAATCCTATAGTATTTGAAGTAAACGAAATTCATACAACAAAAACAATTAATCCATTCTAGTTCACTTTTTCAAGGGCTAGAAACTATTCGAAATGGATTCAAAAGAATATTTAAGGAGTTTTCTGTAGAAGCAAGCCTATTTTGCGCCAAGACAAAGCTTCTCATAGCCCGAACTCCCCAAAAAAACCAGGAGCAAATCCATAAGAACAAACGTCAAAAGAAAAAGGAAAAAGCATTAAATACGCTAATAAGAGCAACGAAAAATTAGCCATCAAGCTTAATTAATAAGCTTTCATAAGGTAAAAAACTTTCCCCTTAAGAATCCAACCAGATAAAACTTGCCCGCGCTTTCGAGAAAAGCAAAACATTAAACACTAGTCTCCGTGGCGCCATCTATATTCCCAAAAGAGAAATAGAAAGGCAGAAAAAATAAAAGAAGGAAAGTAGAGGCCAAGACAGCAATCACTTTGCCAGCATGGGAAGGAGACCAATTCAGAAGTATTAAGAGAGAAAAAAACCCCATACCCATTACCCATAGACGATGTCCAAAGAAGTGTTTTTTCGATTTCTTTCAAAAATGGATGGTGGTGTGGTGTAGGTGACCCTTCATTACAAATATAGACGCCATAAGCTTCCATTTGAAATAAAAATTTTCGAAATCTGTCGAGTGGTTGGGGATGGCGAACTGTCTGAAGGTTCTACCATATTATTTTAAATATTGTTACGATCATGGAAAGTCGCTTGCCAGCAATGTTAGTCTTATGGTTGGGAAGAGAGTTTTACAAGGTTAAGCATGTAGTGACGGGCAACGGCCGTTCCGGGACCCCTGATCTTGGCGACCATTTTGGTGACTTGGAGACAAATTTGGCGACATTTGCGACAAATCGATGATTCTAGAAAATGTGACTCTTTTCTTGATATCTCTCTTAGGAAAGGAAATGCACTTGAATATACGAGAAAACTCCATGTGACGTCACGGCCTGTCGGAGAGACTATATAAGGAGAGCGCTTGGATGACGGGGTGAATGCTGATCGACTGGGATCGCCTTGGAGCGCGAACGGCTTTGGAGTTCTATCCGTTGTGCGAGCTAGTAAGCTGTTAGATGGCGAGCGGTATTGAATAGTGTGTTGATCCACTGGAACGACTTTGGAGTTTCGTCTGCAGTGCGAGCTAGAAGCCGGTGACCTGAGCGCTATTGAAAGTGCTGTTATTGTCGTTATTAGTGATTTGCTGGCTGTTTGCGTTGCTAAACTTCAAAGTGCTGAACTGTTATTATCTGAATTGTTGCCTGCTTACGTTGCTAATCTGTGCAAGATCTATTTTTTCCTGTTACCTGTGCTACGTGTTTTCCTGCACATTTGTGTATAAACCTTCATTCTCTATTATCCTGCGTGTTGGACCTTTTATACCATACCCACAGAACGATTTTTGTAACAATATATAGATCCCAACAGTTCCATCAGAATTGCGTGTCAAAAATATTGTAAAATACCTATTGCAAGTGATGGAAACTGTTTATTTGGGGCGATATCATTCTGTATTTATGGATCTGAAGACTTTCATGCCGAAGTTCATGAGAAATTTTTACAAAACATTACAACTAGATGAGGTATATTGAAAGATTTTACAATTTTAAAAGAATCTGTTGTCTACAAAGAATATGAAATCTACTATAGTATGAGGTTTATTGAAAGATGTTTCAATTTTAAA
>BGPR01000021.1:1050270-1064255 GCA_013235015.1 Araneus ventricosus | reverse complement strand
TATATATATATATATATATATATATATATATATATATATATATATATATCTTGTTCAAATTTTGCAATCGATTTTAAACTAACTTCCCGATGAGCTGGAGACTTGAAACTTTAAACATAGCTCAGAACTAGATGACAATGCAATAATAATTCGCTTTCTTGTGTGTCTGGCTGTCATTTCATATTTTGCATGACGCATGCGCAGTACGTTTTTCATTATATCTCGAAAACTATTAACATTACAGACTTGGTTCTTGGGTATATGGATGACCCATGGGATCATCGAAGCACCTCCATATTTTAGCCATATATTTGCGCATGCGCAGTACGTTTTTCATTATATCTCGAAAACTATTAACATTACAGACTTGGTTCTTGGGTATATGGATGGCCCATGGGATCATCGAAGCATCCCCCATATTTTAGCCATATCTTTGCGCACGCGCAGCACGTTTTTCATTATATTTCGAAAACTATGGTTCTTGGGTATATGGATGGCCTATGGGATCATCGAAGCACCTACATATTTCAGCCATATCTTTGCGCATGAGCAGTACATTTTTCATTATATCTCGAATCACCTAAGTAGGAATTGACTTAAATTTTTTTTTATATATTACTTGTTAGTCTTAATTTAGAATTCATTGTTATAAATATTATTGACTCCTCCTGAATATAATCTCCTGAATAAGGGTGAAATACTGATTGTTTGATGATACAGAAGGATAATGATGGGAAGCATAGTCTTATTTTGTAAAATAATAAAATTCGAAAAGCTAAATAGAAGTACTTTATCACACGCATATCGCCGAACTCGGAGCCAGAACGGCTCCCTGTCGGTTGGATGGGTATGCCTGAAACTTGATTGAAAGCCACAAAAAAATTACAAACTATAGAATTTGAATAACATAATTTGGAAAACAGATAATATTAAAATAACATAATATGAACTTAGATGTTTTAACAATTTTGAGTTCTAAAAATTTAACGCAATAAAAGTAGCATAAAAGTCAAAGCAATAGTTTGAGTAAGTAACAAATTAAAAACGAGAAAATAATAACTTTTAAAGAAATATTTAGAAAAACAGTTAGAAAACTCTTCCCAAAATTGCAAAAGGAACATAATAAGAATAAAATATCTCTACTAACACAAATTTCAAATAAAATAGATATAAAGAAAACCAAAAGGAATGAACATGAATTTAAAATATTAAAATTAGGTGTAGAATAGTTACAATACAACATTCAAATAATATTTAAATATATTATTATTATTTTATTTTCAATATGACAAAAATAAATGTAGCCAAGTAGCATGTTTAATAATATATCAATGATAAAACGTGGTCATTTAGGTAGTTTTAAGTTTGTTTGATAATATTTTTTCATGCCTATTTAACCAGAATTGTATCTGAATTTACAATCATAATAGATTTTTAAAATATTTAAAATTAAACTAAGAAAACAAGAAAAGTATGATCCCATGTATGATGGCGAGATCAATAAACACATTGAGGATAAATAAGAATATTAACCTTTAGCGCTCCGTTGGCTCCGATAAGGGGACATAGAGTTGCGTGCATCTTTACCTTCAAAACGGATATAATGCAATTTTTTTATTAAAACAGGATTTTACTGAGATCGTTAATGCTTGTTTTGGTTGTTAATCAAAGTAATCGCGTAGTCTTTTTAAGAATTTATTCTGCGAATGCGACATACAATGCGCATCTAATTAGTTAAAGGTTAAATCCAAAGGTGGTTAAAATATGAGATAAATCTTATCTTTTAAGGCCTTGAGAAAGGGTTTGGAGAGTTTCCTGTTTCTGATCAAAATTTCCTTTTTAAATAGTTATATGAGAGTTACTACAACCTAAATTTAATGAAAATTACAGGAATAAACCATTTCAAGCATGTAATTGTGTCATCTACAGATATATTGTTGCAACTAATTCAATAAGAATTCACTATGAACATTGCTTTTAGATAATTGCACATCACTTAAAAATATATCTGAATATTAAAATTAAGCGGATAGATGTTTCTCGAAAGAAAACTTTTATTAAAAATTTGTTCTAGAAAGCGGAACAAAAAAAATTATTTTAGACTGGTATATTTTGCTATACGAGAAATGCGATAATGAGATGTTCTTACTGAAAAAATGTTTTGAGCGATATTTTGTCCTATATGTAAAACAGTATGATATTGTTACAAAAATCGTTCTGCAGGTGTATGGTGTAAACAGTCCAACACGCAGGATAATGGAGAATGAAGGCTTATTCACAAATGTGAAGGAAAACATGTAGCGCAGGTAACAGGTAACAATAGATCTTGCACAGATTAGCAACGTAAACCGACAACAATTCACAGGTAATAACAATTCAGAACTTTCAGGTTTAGCAACACAGACAGTCAGCAAATCACTAATAACGACAATTACAGCACTTTCAATGGCGCTGAACTCACCGGATTCCTAGCTCGCACTGCAGACGAAACTCCAAAGTCGTTCCAGTGGATCAACCCAACACCCTGATCCAATCACGATACTAGAATACTCTCCCCGACGGACCGTGACGTCACATGGAGTTTTCTCGTACATTCGAGCGTATTTTCTTTCCTAATAGAGATATCGAGAAAAGGGTCGCATTTTCCGGAATCATCGATTTGTCGCCAAGGTCAGGGGTCCCGGAATGGCCGCTGCCCGTCACTCCATGTTCACCCCTGTAAAAGTCCCTCCCAAACTATATGACTAGGGAGGCAGGAAAGCGATATTAAATCTTTGTAACAATATTACTTAATTTAATGAATATAACTGTGAAAAGCTTTCTCCCGTTTATTTATTGTAAAGTGTGTAAAAATTTGCTATGGACTGGAGAAAAAAATGCTTTCCCATTTAGTGCATTTGAGAACTACTTCTACGAATTTCTTTTATATATTTCTTTATCATCTTAATACAAACAAAATAAATGGTTTATGCATTTTAATTTTGCTTGTTACCTTACCTTTAGAAGACTGTTTCATTTTGCGGCAAATAATTAATGTTAGTTTGGGTTGGCTGTATATTTACACTGACCCATGTCCATCTAACCGGTACGGGTGCCGTAACGGCATCAGGCACGGGGGCATGGGGTTACTCACAGTGGTTCAGATTGCTCATCTAGCGCGCCAAACTCGAAAAATCTAACATCATAAGATCACCTTCAATCATAATTCAAATAAATGTTTATATTACAGAGATGCTAAGTCATCACAAATTCGGCACTAATTATTCGGTATTTCACCCTATTACGTCATAAAAGTGAAACGTTAACCAATTGCTCGATTCTACTCGGAGAGATTGCACGAGAGCTCTCGTTAAAGAAAATTCATTTTAAGGGATTTATTTTTATTTGATACATGTTTTTTTTGTCAATATGGAAGAAAAAGGTGTGTATTTGATATTTCATATCGTTTCAGCTTTATTCGGTGTATAATTTTCCGTGAAAGTTGGAGCATTATTAGGCTTAAAAAAATTGAGAATTTTTCCTTTAAATATTTAATATTTTGGACTGCATCTTTTTCGTGCGTGTTTGTGCGTTGAATTTTCTGTTGGATAATAAATTATTCACCTTTGAGACAAAGCAGAAATAAATTTTATCTGCGTTTGTGCGAGGTCTAATTTGGAATTTTACTTTCTTTTTCAGTCTCTCAGCTAGTTCTGCTCAAAAGACGTCTCTTTGAAAAAATAAAAATAAACGATTTTTCTTCTTCTGCGAAATATTCAAAGGAAGAACTCATACAGCATGTTACAATGAATTAGAGTATAAGATAATGTTCAGAGGAGATGTATAATGAAATTAAACAAAAAAATCATTAATTTTGGATAAGTCTGAAACAAAGATGGTTGAGAAGTTAACGCGACAAAAAGGACAATTTTTAATGTATTGTGAGAAGTGGTTCTCATATTATTTTTGTGTAATTTATTTTAAGATTTAATGTTATTCATATAACATTTATATTATACTCGTGAAATTCTTTCACTTTTGAATCACCGCGAGAGGTATTGGTATTTATCTTCCAAAGTATATATTAATAGACAAAAATTTGAACTGTTTGAAATAAAAAATATTTATAAATTAAAAAATATTTATAAATTAAAAAATATTTATAAATTAAAAAATATTTTACTAAAATTCAATAATCCTTATTTTTAGACTGTTTCCTTCATTTGGTAAAATTTTCTAGAGTTTTTTAATATATTTTTTCAGCTATTGTCAGCTTTTGATTAGATTGCAACAGATTCTTCCATAGAGAACAAAGGAGAAAAATTTAAAAAATTGTCAGAAGTCAAAAACTACCAAACAGAATGTTATGAAATTTCATGAGAGAAAACCGAAGTCCATTCCCTTTAAACGGTGCTAATTTTAAGGTTCTGCTGTTTCTAATTTTTATTCTATGAATTTTGTCTCGCTAGAAAGTGGAACTGAACCACTATGCGGCGTTCTGTTTGCTTACACTTAGTCAAAATATCAAAACAATTCTACTGTTCTTAAAAACAATAAAAGATGAAACATTTAAGGTTTCATCTTTATCGAAACTAGAGATAGGAAAAACCTACCTGTTAAAACCGAAAATTGTTTTTTTCGTTTCGATTAACCGGTTTTTGACGTGAAAACGTCTTTCCGCTCGTTACAGTGATAGTCGATCTAACTTTCTTATGTGACAAAATACCGTCAGACTTGAATCGTTAATAACTACGAGACTAATAATGCGAAAAGAATGGTTGACACCACAACGGATAGATCATATCTGTAAGAGTTTGTCACATAGTCTTTGTTTCGCCGGTGACGTCATCGTAGCAGTACAAGTGCTTGCGCGTGATTGTTAGGAATTAGCTTTATGTAAGGTTATAAATAAGTGTAACGTGGAAACGCGTTTAGCTAGGAGGTTGATTCTGGTTTTAGTTTAAAGAGCTCGAGGAGTATTACTAAGACCAAAATGAGACAATAAAAATTTTATCAGAATATAAGTAAAAATCGGTATAAAATTAAAAATTTCAAACTCCGCATGTTTTTTATTATAACATGCAGAGTTTATATTCGTATTGTATGAAACTTACAGAATATTTGACAATACCTAAAAGAAACATTGTATTAAAATTTGAATTCAAAAATGAGACTAATACACGAAATATGAGAATTTGTAGTAAATAATGTTTTACGGCGCATACGCGAAATGTACTTCTATATACTGTCAATATATGGCGCCATCAGAAGCTACTCTAAATAAAACATAAGAAAGGCGCAGTTCGGATATACGCCGTGGAGTTTTTGTGAAAACATCGGGATAAAATCATAAAACAAGTATTTCGTATGAATATGTAATTTAATTATCAATCTCTTTAATACAATATTTACACAGAGTAGTATTATGGTTACAGAATACATAAATCACCAGCTACCACAGACTCTTGCTACATGCGATAAACTTGTGATTTATCTATTCTGTAACCATTATACATACTACTCTGTGTAAATATTGTATTAAAGAGATTGATAAATAAATTACATATTAATATGAAATACTTGTTTTATGATTTTATCCCGTCGTTTTCAGGAAAAATCTACGGCTCGGACCTTTCTTATGTTTTTTGGGTTATTTGTTTGGCCCGGTTATAACCGTGTTCTTAAAAATCCAATAACCGAGGAAAAAACCGGCTAAATTAGGTTTGGAAAAGAGGTAAATTAAAGAAATCAGGTCACTACTATTCAGTGGGCAGTGGTACGATCTGACGTGGCTTAGTATTAGTATCAACAATACACAACCCTCACATATTGGAGTTTATTTAAATTAATTGCCCTATAACCTCCCTAGTCCTGTAACCCTCCACAGGTTATTTGAGTAAAACCGTCATTTCCATTAATTGCTCAATTGTAAGCCTATCAGTGGTGTAGTCGCAAAATAAGCAGTGCCGGGACGCTCTAAAATCAGTGCCGGAATGTCCTAACCTGGGTGGCGAAATTAGCGCAGTTTTTAGGATGTTTTTGCTATTTATTTCTCGTAAAAACTAAATACAAAAATGGCGTTCAGGCTGCACTACACACCTAAAACCTATCCCACAATTAAAAATTCATCAAGAATGATTTCTGGTATAGTCATTTAATTAGCGTCAGAGATGTTGGATATTTTAATGCTTTCGATAAGGCCACTAAGGAAATTTTGGAAGACGAGTATATTGCAGGAAGTTTTACCCTCCTCTCCGATGACGGGTCGTACCTCTCTCTGAGGAGTCGTCTCATGAGTCCCTCGTAATGAGGATCATTATGCAGGTGCTACAGTGCCCGATTAATTGTCGCGGGGGTCTAGTTCATTCATGTAGGATCCACACACTGATGGTGGCCGGAGTAATTGTTTTGTGATATCACGCGAATCTTCGTTATCCCTTTTAGTTAACATCATCGAAAGTGCGTTAAAAATTATAATCTTAAACATAATGCTACCAAAAGTTATATCAAAAACTTTTGATATCCTTATAAACAGGACTGCAAAAATATTACAGTAGTTTCTACCGTTCCATGATTCGTTCTCACATCTTCGCCACATTACTTAAAGAGTTATTATGGATATATTGGACGATATATATTTCCCAATGGGTTGATTTCCTTTAAAAGTATACGAAAAAACGTCGTTCTTTATTAAATAGAATTGAAAACCAGTTATTTCAAAAACCGGTGGTTTTGGGCGGTCATAACCGGGAGGTAAAATTAACCGATATAACTGAAAACCGGTTGTTTCTGCAATAACCGCTACCCTAATTCACACATCTATAATATAAAGGAGACAATACATGTGTCTGCCTGTCCATCTCTCTGTCGGTCACAAGAACTCCTCACAAAGGTGAACGGTATTGCATGAAATTAGCACATGGTTTCTGGGGTACATTTCCAGGTTGAAAATTATGATCACTTCTAGATCGCAAAGGTTTGGTAATGCAATCTGTACACATATAATTTTTTTTATTTCATTATCTTTACTAGTTTTCACTAAATTGTATTTTGTTAAGCATACATACTTACTTCATAATGTACAGAAAACCAAACAATCTCAATACGAAATCCCGCCTATAGCTTCAATGTCTCCCAAAGGATTACAAGACCCTGACTACTAAGACTGGATTATAGTGATTACACACGGAACTCTTAGACTAATTATTCCCTGATGATTTCTTGTAGTTTTCCGAACTTCTTGAAATTGCAAAAGTGGTATCCCTTGCCCGATAATTATCGTCTGGAACTGGAAAAATGGACTCCTGAGGAGAAAAGAGACGGATTTACGAGAGAATTAACAGAGTCTTGCTTCCGACCACTCTCGGCTTAGAAATTGAATAAACATTCATATCAGAAGTCAAGTTACGACAATCAAGTGTTCTCAATAGGAAGAGCTGATGTAAGAGTACAAAAATGGAAATTAATGGCTACCTTTTACTGAAGCCAATTGTGTAGAGTAAAATTAGAAGAATTTGTTTTCCCATGTCGAACACTAGCATTAATCGAAAAGGGCGAAGACTGTTTGGCTTCTTATGAACTCTGTAAGTGATTTTGATCTTCACATACTCCATATTCTATTGGAAGAATAGACTCCGAAAATTTATCCTTATATCCACAGACATTCCTACGCCAAAGCTTTCTGAGCTTAGGGACTTAATGAACGGAGATCAACCAGGATTAATGTTAGTCTAAGAAACTCATTGAAGACAGTCTAATAAAACTGGAAGAGAAAATTACCCATTTTACACAAAACCTAGACTTACAAACCAAAGGTTGGGTGAGGGGGATTAATAACTTAAAGAAAAACACAATTATATGTCTATATTTACTCATTCTATTTTTATTTCACACATAATAAAAAATACTTATAACGAGCTCAGGGCTTACACTAATACACGCCATTTCATTCTATGAACTATAAACAATTGGATATTGTGACAAAAACGTCTTGTGGGTGTATGTGAATGCAGTCCAATAAGCAGGATAAAAAATTAAAGCTCTCTATTTTACAAATATTCCATGAAAAGAAACATAGCACAAGTACTAAAACAGCAATTGTAAAAATTCACAGCAGAGATTACCAATAAATCTCCACACAGCTCTCAAAGGTTTCCTATTAGCTCACCAACTTGCTTACTGATCAAAATCCAACTAACTGCTCTTGGCAGAGCTTGCTTTTATACTTTTTCAACAGGAAGTGACGTAATATCCAGGAAGTTTATGAAGCCAGTAGAAATAGGTTGACAGTTCGAAGTCTTTCTAGAAAATTCCTTTGTCGCCAAAGTCGCCAACTTTGCCGCCAAGTCGCCAAGTTTGTCGCGAAGATTAGCATCTCAGGGCAACAACTTTATAGCTTTGTAACAATACTCTGTTTACAATAAATATGGACACACTATTAGCTTACGTCACATCTTTAGAAGGAGATAAACGCAGGGAAAAGAATGTTTTTTTAAAAAAGAATTCAGCATTGTCATGATAGCAAACAATACGCTGAAATATTTGTCAATGAAAACCATCTTTGGAATTACAAAGCGAATAAATAACACCTTCAAGCTTAAGCATTTTCCAAATCATATGAGATATCATAAGAATTCGGTAATATCTCATATACTATCACTAACCAAGAATCCAGGAAGAGTTGCCAATTAGGCACCTTTCAGCTTTTATCTAACATGAATAATTTGATCGCGTCGGCCATACTTACCTAAACACAGAATGTAAATAATCTGCAAATTATATCCTGCCAGTTCTCAGTTTCAGAATATAACCCTTTCTCAACTATGCAAAACTACTCAAAAGAAGATATGCGATAGATCAAGGAGTATTGAGGAAAATGGACACTAGGATGGTTTTTCTGGACATCGTAGAAGGCTTTCGAACAAATGTGGTTAAAAGGCTTAATGTATAAGTTTATCAAACTAAATCTCCATAATAGCCTGGTGTGGGTCATGAAAAGCTGAAAATTGACAATGAGAGCAAGGAGAACCCTTTCAACACTATTGGACATAGAGCTTGGTGTAATCCAACGATAAATGCAAGCCGATCTTTGATTTTGTGTATGTAAGTGACATTATTCAAGTATACCATGGATTTTGTGTATGGCACTATACTAGAATTATCTATTCTCAGACTGACAATCCTTCGTAATGAACCAACAAAAAATCATGATGACATTTAAAGACATACACAGTTTGAAAATTGGATCCTAGACTGGAGGTAAAATTAAATATAGAAAAATACAAACCAGAGGAACTAAACATATCCAATAGCCTTCTCTAGTAATATCATTCTGGAAGACAAGTAAATCAGGTGCCTTGAAGTGTTCAAGTTCCTTTAAAAATAATTTCCATTTTAAATAATAATCATTGGCCAATTGAGGGATTTGGAGAATAGAAACAACGTATATTATTGGAAACAAAAAATAGAATTTATAAAAATAATAATATAAATATTAATAGAGGTATTTTTTTCAACAAGCATCTTAAAAAAGAAATTGAATTCATTGAATTGGCTGCATTTGCGCCTTTATATATAATACTATGCATTTTTATTAATGTTTTATTAATTAATTTAATCAATTTATAAATTTGTCAATTTATAACAGTCATTTAAAAATAAAGCTTACATTTGTAATAAACATCAATACCATTCAGAACACTGATCAAAAGAAATAAAGGGGAAAGTTAAACTTTTCTACAAGTTTGATCCGGTAAATTTTTGATTTAACCCTTTTAAGTTCACTACTTGTTTCGTTCTGAAAATTGCTAAATGTGATTCAAAAATGAATATTATACATGTAGCTGATCTTAAATATGATAAGGAAAAAATTAATTTTTTTTTAATTTTCAAGAAATTTGTGATTTCACAGTGAAACAAATGAATAATTACGGGCTATTTTTCCTCCGAATAGATTATCATCGAAATTCAATTTAAATTATGTATTTAATTTATAAGTGCACCTGATTATTCAGGATATTCAACCTTCCTAAAATTCAATATTACTTTTGAAGATTCAAATTTAAAAAATATCAATTTGTGCGAGGACCCTCATCATTTTGTTTCTCGTAGAGATCAAAAGCAATTTAGCTCTTTCAATGCCGATATCTTTGTGAATAATAACAATATTGAACTGAAATTTTTATATAAGTTGGCTTATATATCTGGCTCTTAAGATATGAAAGAAAAATTACGCTACTTTTAGCCCATGCGCAGTAAAAAATGCTCAATGTGTAGTTTCACTGCGAAACTAATGAACGCGAAAGAGTTATTTCTAATTGTTCGCCCGCAAACGAAGGGCAAAGGTTAGAAATAATGTTTTAGAAATTTGTTGCTCACCTACCGAAAGCGAGTGTGTTATAGTGTATGCCTCCCATTCCCCTCTAACCTACTCCAGGCTGCGCAACGGCAACTTTGACTAAACCTTTGAAAACTGCGATGAAGAGTAGGCCATAGATGAAGAGCAGGGATAGACGCGAGGTCTATTGTCTACAGAACTACCAGTGTAAAGATATCATCAGCAATCATCATTACAATTAATTATATTTTTTTTTGCTAAAAAATGTAAGTTATTTTCAAAGGCCATTGAAGAAAAAAATGCGAAATACTGAACTGCAGTTTTTGAAAAAAATATGTTTTACGTTGACGAAAATATTACCCAATTTCTTGTACAATAATTGTGAGGCATGCATTTCTTAATTTTGTATCAATTCATTTTCAAACCTTATTAGACTCATTCAATCTCTAAATTTTTAAATATGAAACGTTCAGCTCTGTGTTCATTGTGTGTGTGTATGTGTACATTGAAGTTCAAATATTAGAGGAAATGAACTGTATCTGGGCACTGATATAACTAAGTTCTGAAAATATTAAATTACTAAATTGTCACCGTAACACACCAGTGTACAAAATTTCAAAGCTCGAATATATCAGGAAGTGAATGCAAAATCATTTGCAAAATTACCTGGATATGCGAATTTTTTTTACCTTCTAATAGGTTGACCAAATCCATTTAGGACATTTTTTTCAAGTGTCGATTTCTTTTCACAGTTTCAGATAGGCTGGCTTAATGTTATCTAGGGGATATTTGTACTGCTGGGATGTTTATTTCATCATGACTCCTACCTTCTAAATGATTAAGTGTTGGAATATAAAAAAGTGAGGAATGTACTGGCTAATAAATCTAGCATAACATTTTGAGTAGAATGATAAAATCTTGATATAGTAAAAAAATATATGTCATGAAAACAGAATCACGACGTAAATATTGCAATGTCTGGAAACAATAAAATCATTGGCTATGTTTGTTATATATGATATTTTATTACTTTTGTAACATTAACGTAAAGGAATCTACCTTTGTCTTCCAGCTTGCCGAAAGGGATTTTTTTATATTTTCTGATCTCATTATTTATCTAAAACTTCAAGACCTAATTTAATGATAAAAACAGAACTATTTAAGGCTAAAAAGGGCAATATTGGTTATGCCAATTTATTTACATAGATAAAGATTAAAAATCCCTTATCCCAAACGTTTTTATTAACATCCTTTCAACCAAATCAACGAATAAATGACATTATGTTCATTATTAGTAACTTGCAAACTTATCAACAAAAGATGAAAAGTTGGTATTTACCTTAATTTTGCTGCAATTCCACTGCCATCAGGACCACAGAAATTAATGAAGCGACTTATTCCTTCTATCGTTAATTTCTGTGGTCCCTTATCGGTTATTAGGCTAATTTCAGCAGCAGGATCTTCCAAATATGTCTTCGAGATTTCTAGCGTTTGGAAACGAGCGCTATAAAATCAACAATCCTCTTATTGAAAGTACTTTATGGAATCAAGCCAGACACTCTTTACGATGAGATATCTATAGTTCAACAAATGAAAAAGCTGGAAAATATTGCATTCCAAAACGAATTGTAGAATACATTAAAAACGCTTTTAAAAAGCGAAAGAAACGTGATTAATGGCACATCTCGTAAAAAAAATCCATCAGCATAACGTGTTTTATCGCATAAATCCAGTCTATCTTATTCCGTTTACTTTAAGTAAAAGGAAGAAGATAAACTGGACTGGTAATTATAAATGCATTAGCATGGAAGATCTTCTTAGGCTTTCAATGTTTAAATACATATGCATATTTATCTGTAACTGTAACATAAAATTACGACATAGATTTCATAAATGGACGTAAATCGGCTTCCATAAAATTATTATTTTTATGCGAACTATTCAAACCATCTTCGCAATAAGATTTTAGTAATGTTTCGAATGACTTTCTTCTTTTATGCATCATGTATAATAAACTCAATATTGTTGTTTTTTCATTAAAAAATACAATAATTAAAGTGTGTTTTTATCGGTATTGGTATTACTTTCTTAAAGACCTTCGATAAACTTTCATGGTACCCATACAGAATAGAGACATTAGTAATACTTCACTTTTATATAATCTAAGCGGTCTAGCTACGTAGCTTATACAATTTTATCAGCAATTAGTTTTTATTCGCCGTTTTTGCAGCAAACTCTTTTTATCGCTCAATTCACAACATTACTGCGAATATGAACTTAAAATTTGAACTATATCACTTAACTGAATAAAAAATGAAGGAAAAAAGAAAATGTTTGAATTAAGTGAGGAGCAGCAGCAGAGTTTCCATATCGCGTTTTCTAAAGCAAAAAGCCTCTGATTTGGCATTTTAATGAAGCTCTTGGAGCGAAACTTTTTCTAATTTTATCCTTTTCTTGCCATCGAATTATATAACTTTTAATGTTAATATCTATAATTTAATCGAAAGCAGCAATTAATTAAAAAGATTAAAAAAAAACAATTTCGACACGCTTATCACGAGGGGCATTTACTTTCTCATGTGGATTGAAATAACGAAGCTACCAAAGACCCTTGCTACATGTGATAAACTTGTGATTTATCTATTCTGTAACCATTATACTACTCTGTGTAAGTATTGTATTAAAGAGATTGATAATTAAATTATATTAATACAAAATACTTGTATTTATGATTTCATCCCGACGTTCTCACGAAAAATCTACGCCGCGGACCCGAACTGCGCCTTTCTTATGTTTTATTTAGAGTGGCTTTTTATAGAGCCATCTGTTGACAATATATAGAAGTACATTTCGCGTATGCCCAGTAAAACATTATTTACTACAAATGCTCATATCTCCCGTAATATTCAAATTTCTGAATTAAAATTTTAATACAACGTTTCTTTTACGTATTGTTAAGTATTGTGTAAGTTTCGTACAATTCGAAAGAATATTCTGCTGGTTATAATTAAAAAAACATGGAGGGTTTGAAATTTTCAATTTAATACCTATTTTTGCTTATATTCTGATAAATATTTTTATTGTCTCACTTTGGGTCCTAGTAATACTCCTCAAGCTCTTTAAAATGACACCAGAATCAACCTCCTACCTAAATAAGTGTAGCTTCGATGCTACACTTATTTGTAACCTTACATAAAGCTAATTCATAACAATCACGCGCATGCGCCTACACTGGTACGATGACGTCACAGGCAAGACAAATACTATGCAACACACTCTTACAGATATGATCTATCCGTTTTGGAGTCAACCATTCTTTTGGCATTATTATTCTTGTAGTTATTAGTGATTCAAATCTGACGGTATTTTGTCACACAAGAAAGTTCGACCGACTATCACTGTAACGAGCGGAAAGACGTTTTCACTTCAGAAAAAAAAGTGACGACTCTTGAAGCTTTCTTGACTTCTCCTCTTGACTAGCTTTCCGCGACCCACTAATACAACATCCGAGGCCCGTAGTTGGGAACCGCTGCTTTACAATATTCCTACAATATCTTTAAGATGTTGTGTGGCATTCCGAATATCTTGGCAGCATCATGGAAATATCGTAAAATATCTTGTGCTAATTAAATATTGTATCTAGTAAGATATCGTAAAATATCTTGTGCTA
>BGPR01000021.1:1006145-1046107 GCA_013235015.1 Araneus ventricosus | reverse complement strand
ATCTCAAGGAGTTCTGAAACGGGTAGGTCGAGAAAAATCTTAAGATCAAACCTTCTAACGATTCAACGTGTCCCTTTGTATATTTTGCATACGAGGAAGTGAAAGCTTAACAAGAAAGGTTTTGCTTTACATATTAAGCCCAAGTTTGTGTAATTATATTCAAATACATAATAAATCACATTAAAATGTCATCGATCTCTCTTCTTCAATAAATCACAAACGTTAATGGAAATCTACTTTAAACGAAACCAACCATTCCAGGCTGCTGATATAAAAGAATGACAGTCGGAAACGTCAGTCTTACTTGCAGCTAAAAATTCCACGACAAATATTGTTTTAATCATACGAGATGATGAATTTCATGAACAAGTTGTATACCTTCTTTTTTTATTGTATCTAGCAAAAGTAATATTATTTTAATTTATGCCGTGTGGTTTCAATTTCCTTTAACAACTATTGTCAATTAATGCAAATGTCATTAATTCAGCCATGTTAGGCTTAATACGATAGAATCATCTCAATTCCTCTTATAATACATTTAAAGCTCTAATGCCACTTTAGTCTTCTTTTTATGGAATGGGTGGTCATGAGCATAAATTGTTATGAAATTCGATGCTGAGAGCAAGAATGAGGTTGCTTTTATTGCAGTTATAAAACAGCCTCGTGTAATTTTATGCTAGAGTTCGTTACCTGGGAAACGATAAAATGCAATATTTATTTACCAGATAAATTTCGACTCTTTATATATAAAAGTCGGATTTAAAAGGCTAATAAAATTTATTACAGTCTGGTCAGGAAATGTTTAACTGTGCCGCAACTGCTAATGATCGTAACTCTAATAGAGTTTTATTTATATATTTCAAGACAAAAGCCGTTTATAATAGGTGTGAAGAGTTTTTGAGAAATAAATAAACTAACATGATTATCTATCGATAAAAATATTAACGGTCTTAAAAAGAGACTTTTAAAAATGACCATTTCCTGTTAACAGAACTGTCATTAAAGGTTGCTATTTTGTAAGTTTTATTTATTTTTTTAATATGATAATGTTTATAGGCTGGATACTATCTACGAATGAGTTTTCTGTTTTGTTTATTTGCGTGTAAGTAGGTTTCCGCCGGGCCCATCAACTTCCGGTGGTAATGTTAGGTCAATGGGAACCTTCAAAATTTCGACACTCTGTTTGAAGATATTAATTAATGTTTAAAGTGGAGTTTTTTAATGTTATGCCTTAAGAATACTTTGGAAATATTCAATTTAATGTTCCTATTGTTGTAGAGCTCAATGTTTACTTAACCCCTTCAGTCGGAATTAAGAAATAATGGAGTTAGAATTTTTCCTTTGGCTTACTGTGTACTACTGCAAAGGTTAAAGCATAAATGAAATTTCAAGATGTAGATGAAAAATTAAAAAAAAGTTACCCCATGTCCGGCATCCGGACAATACCGGATATTTCAACTGAAAAAAGACGAACAATCACACAACGTTCACTTTAAAATGGTAGCAAAAGATAGCAAAATATTGTTGAAGCCTTTTAAATGACGAAAAAAGAATAAAAAAGAGGAATTATTTGAAGAACAAAATTCACCACCGAGCTCCATTTTGGAAAGAACGATGATTTCCTCGATTTTTTTGGAAAAACTAAACAAATGAAATGATTCCATGCTCGGAACGAAAAATTCTTGCGATGATTATATTTCTACGAAAATCGAGAATCAAATCGAAAAAACAGCATCAGGTTCGTCAATTATTGAATTAATAGGAGCTGTTCAAAGTTGATATCCCGCCTACCTGACACCAGGTCTTCAGTACTTGTAATAAGAGCCTAATTTTGTGGAAGGGTCGCCAAAATTATTCCTTATCGCTCTTTTTCACGACTTCCATGGTTTGTTTGGCGGTGTAATTTTTAACCATACGATTTAGATAATCACTGACGGTTAAATTTTTAACCAAACGATTTAGCTAATTCCAATAGTTCCATTTAGCTTCTTTTAACCGATTTAAAAAGAAAGGATTACACAAACTCAAAGAATACGTAATTCAACGCTTTGTGTACTAAAGAAAGAACTGATTTGAACTTGACGCTTGATACAGTTTCCAAATGGATTTGGCGATTGTTTAAGGGGTCTATTCTGGTACCCCCGGTTGGGTTGGGAGACGTCACTTTTCCTGTTGTTAACGTGCGGAAAAAGTGACGTCTCCCAACCCAACCGGGGGTACCAGATTAGGCCCGTAAATCGGAGGGTTACCGGGAAACGGTCTGTGAATCCAAAATAAACAAATCAGAAAACTCGTTCATTAATTGCGTGATGCGTCATGCATGATACGATGCATGGTGCAAAAAACATTCAAAACGCTCTACAGGGCAGACCGTTGGACCAGCAGCTACCACATTTGGCAGGCAGTTACTTATTGGGTAATATGTATTCAATATGAAAGAATTTTTCAAAATTATAGATAGTTTTTTAATTAGAAATTAATCGCAATTTTAACATTTTTCTTCGAGAATTCTTCAAGAATTCACATTATTACACAAAAACGTTTTTTACACCACCTTCAAATTCAAAGAATTAGATTTCTAGCGATGCCAATTTCATCTCCGCACAATTGTTTTTCCTAATTTTAACACTTTCTCTACCATGACTCAGGCCTGAAATTCTAACCTCCTAATTAGATGACCATTCTACCTAATTAGATGACCCTTCTATCTAATTAGATGAAACTTTTTTTACTCTCTCTTAGCTATAGGGAAGAAGGGGTCATCTAATTAGGTAGAAGATGTGAATCACAGGTTTGAGTCAAAGTGTCTGATCGGCAGCCAAAACGTTAATATGTTTTTAAAAATAGTTTTTAAGTATATTCTACAGCAATAGTTTTCATTGTATTAAGTTAAATTTAGTTGAAATACGCAACGAAATTGAATAAATACTTTTGGTGTGCACGTTACCGATCATATAATTTAAAGTAAATTTTTAAAAATTTGCTTTAAAATTATATAAAAAAAGAACTACTTGAAAAATATAGTTTGAAAATCAAGTAGACATTACTGAACAAAAAAATTTTATTCTTAGCAAGAAAAAAAAGACCTTTTTAAAAAACATAATCACCTTTTCAGGCTGGCACTCTTCTTGTAAAATATGTGATGTAAAAATCGTTACTCTCAGAATACAACGGCTGATGCAGTGAAGCCAGACGAACTTAGCCTACAATATTTTTACGAAAATGTAATATCGCTTCCCGGCAATGTTAGTCTTATGTTTGGGAAGAGAGTTCTACAGGGTTATGTAAGGGAATTCCGCGGGAATGAAGCCATCGACCCCCGATCTTGGCAACAAATTTTGAGACCATTTTGGAGACTTTTACGAAATGTGGTATCTCAAAAGTACTGGAATTTTCTTGATATCTCAATTAGGGGCCGAGATCCGGATTTATCCAGATGATTCCATGTGACGTCATGGCCTTTCGGGGAGACTATAAAAGGACCGTGTTCGGATCACAGAAAGAGAGTAAGTGTGTTGATCGACTGGGGTAGCCTTTGGAGTGCGAATTCCTATCTCTCTTTGGAGGTTTATCCGCTGTGCGATCTAGTAAGCTGTTAGTCGCCGATCGGTATTGAAAGTGCTGTTGCTGTTCTTATTAGTGAATTGCTGTCTTTTGTGTTGCTAATCTGTGCAAGCACTGTTTTTACTGTTACCTGCGCTTCGTGTTTTCCGGAATATTCGAGAATCAAGTGCCATTCTCCGTTATCCTGCTTGTCGGACTGTTCTCACCTATACACAGCGGGACGATTTTTGTAACAATATTGTCATGCTATGATGATTCAGACCACAGCATCGAATCTCTTTTAATTTATTATCACGTACTTCCATGATTTCTTTTGGCTGTTATCCTTTCGACAGATTTGGATTAAAATTTCATACATGTCTACAGTTCTAATAATGAAACCACATGTTTCCCGACGTTTTCAGGAAAAATCTACGGCGCGGACCTTTCTTATGTTTTTTGGGTTATTTGTTTGGCCCGGTTATGACCGTCTTTTTTAAATCCAATAACCGGGAAAAAACCGGCCAAATTAGCTTTGGAAAAGAGGTAAATTGAAGAAATGAGGTCACTACTATTCGGTGGGCGGTGGTACTATCTAGGAACGCTGATGTGACGTGGCATAGTATTAGTATCAACAATACACAACTCTCACATGTTGGAGTCTATTAAAGTTTATTGCCCTACAACCTCCCTAGTCATGTAACCCTCCACATGTTATTTGAGTAAAACCGTCATTTCCATTAATTGCTCAAGTGTAAGCCTATCAATGGTGTAGTTGCAAAATAAGCAGTGACGTTACGCTCTAAAATCAGTGCCGGGACGCTCTAAAATCAGTGCCGGGACGCTCTAAAATCAGTGCCGGGACGCTCTAAAATCAGTGCCGGGACGCTCTAAAATCAGTGCCGGGACGCTCTAAAATCAGTGCCGGAATGCCTTAACCTGGGTGACGAAAATCGGCAATTTTTTATTATTTATTTCCCGTAGACACTAAATACAGTACCAGAAAGGCGTTCAGGCTTCACTACACTCCTGCAGTCTACCCCACCATTAAAAATGCATCAAGAATGATTTCTGGTGTAGTCATTTAATTAGCATCAGAAATGTTGTATATTTTAATGCTTTCGATAAGGCCACTAAGGAAATTTTGGAAGACGAGTATATTACAGGAAGTTTTACCCCCCTCTCCGATGACAGGTCGTACCTTTCTCTGATGAGTCGTCGCATGAGTCGCTCGTAATGAAGACCATTATGCACGAGCTACAGTGCCCGATTAATTGTCGCGGGGGCCTAGTTCATTCATGTAGGATCCGCATACTGATCGTGGCAGGAGTAATTCTTTTGTGATATCACGCGAATCTTCGTTATCCCTTTTAGTTAACATCATCGAAAGTGCGTTAAAAATTATAATCTTAAACATAATGCTACCAAAAGTTATATCAAAAACTTTTGATATCCTTATAAACAGGACTGTAAAAATATTACAGAAGTTTCTACCGTTCCATGATTCGTTCTCACATCCTCGCCACATTACTTAAAGAGTTATTATGGATATATTGGACGATATATATTGCCCAATGGGTTGATTTCCTTTAAAAGTATACGAGAAAACGTAGTCCGTTATTAAATAAAATTGAAAACCAGTTATTTCAAAAACTGATTGTTTTGGGCGGTCATAAACGGGAGGTAAAATTAACCGATATAACTGAAAACCGGTTGTTTCTGCAATAACCGCTACCCTAATTCACGCATCTATAATATAAAGGAGACAATACATGTGTCTGCCTGTCCATCTGTCTGTCGGTCACAAGAACTCCTCCCAAAGGTGAACGGTATTGCATGAAATTAGCCCATGGTATTCTGGGGTACATTTCCAGGTTAAAAATTGTGATCACTTCTAGATCGCCAAGGTTTGGTAATGCAATCTGTACATATATAATTTTTTTATTACAATATCTTTGCTAGTTTTCACTAAATTGTATTTTGTTAAGCATATATACTTACTTCATTATGTACAGAAAACCATACAATCTCGATACGAAATCCCGCCTATAGCTTCAATGTCTCCCAAAGGATTACAAGATCCTGACTACTAATACTGTATTATAGTGATTACATACGGAACTCTTAGACTAATTATTCCCTGATGATTTCTTGTAGTTTTCCGAACTTCTTGAAATTGCAAAAGTGTTGTCCCTTGCCCGATAATTATCGTCTGGAACTGGAAAACTGGACTCCTGAGGAGAAAAGAGACGGATTTACGAGAGAATTAACAAAGTCTTGCTTCCGACCACTCTCGGCTTACAAATTAAATAAACATTCATATCAGAAGCAAAGTTACGACAATCAAGTGTTCTCAATAGGAAGAGCTGATGTAAGAGTACAAAAATGGAAATTAATGGCTATCTTTTACTGAAGCCAATTGTGTAGAGTAAAATTAGAAGAATTTGTTTTCCCATGTCGAACACTAGCATTAATCGAAAAGGGCGAAGACTGTTTGACTTCTTATGAACTCTGTAAGTGATTTTGATCTTCACATACTCCATATTCTATTGGAAGAATAGACTCCGAAAATTTATCCTTATATCCACAGACATTCCTACGCCAAAGCTTTCTGAGCTTAGGGACTTAATGAACGGAGATCAACCAGGATTAATGTTAGTCTAAGAAACTCATTGAAGACAGTCTAATAAAACTGGAAGAGAAAATTACCCATTTTACACAAACCTAGACTTACAAACCAAAGGTTGGGTGAGGGGGATTAATAACTTAAAGAAAAACACAATTATATGTCTTTATTTACTCATTCTATTTTTATTTCACACATAATAAAAAATACTTATAACGAGCTCAGGGCTTACACTAATACACGCCATTTCATTCTATGAACTATAAACAATTGGATATTGTGACAAAATCGTCTTGTGGGTGTATGTGAATGCAGTCCAATAAGCAGGATAAAAAATTAAAGCTCTCTATTTTACAAATATTCCAAGAAAAGAAACATAGCACAAGTACTGAAACAGCACTTGTAAAAATTCACAGCAGAGATTACCAATAAATCTCCACACAGCTCTCAAAGGTTTCCTATTAGCTCACCAACTTGCTTACTGATCAAAATCCAACTAACTGCTCTTGGCAGAGCTTGCTTTTATACTTTTTCAACAGAAAGTGACGTAATCTCCAGGAAGTTTATGAAGCCAGTAGAAATAGGTTGACAGTTCGAAGTCTTTCTAGAAAATTCCTTTGTCGCCAAAGTCGCCAACTTTGCCGCCAAGTCGCCAAGTTTGTCGCGAAGATTAGCATCTCAGGGCAACAACTTTATAGCTTTGTAACAATACTCTGTTTACAATAAATATGGACACACTATTAGCTTACGTCACATCTTTAGAAGGAGATAAACGCAGGGAAAAGAATGTTTTTTTAAAAAAGAATTCAGCATTGTCATGATAGCAAACAATACGCTGAAATATTTGTCAATGAAAACCATCTTTGGAATTACAAAGCGAATAAATAACACCTTCAAGCTTAAGCATTTTCCAAATCATATGAGATATCATAAGAATTCGGTAATATCTCATATACTATCACTAAGCAAGAATCCAGGAAGAGTTGCCAATTAGGCACCTTTCAGCTTTTATCTAACATGAATAATTTGATCGAGTCGGCCATACTTACCTAAACACAGAATGTAAATAATCTGCAAATTATATCCTGCCAGTTCAGTTTCAGAATATAACCCTTTCTCAACTATGCAAAACTACTCAAAAGAAGATATGCGATAGATCAAGGAGTATTGAGGAAAATGGACACTAGTATGGTTTTTCTGGACATCGTAGAAGGTTTTCGAACAAATGTGGTTAAAAGGCTTAATGTATAAGTTTATCAAACTAAATCTCCATAATAGCCTGGTGTGAGTCATGAAAAGCTGAAAATTGACAATGAGAGCAAGGAGAACCCTTTCAACACTATTGGACATAGAGCTTGGTGTAATCCAACGATAAATGCAAGCCGATCTTTGATTTTGTGTATATAAGTGACATTATTCAAGTATACCATGGATTTTGTGTATGGCACTATACTAGAATTATCTATTCTCAGACTGACAATCCTTCGTAATGAACCAACAAAAAATCATGATGACATTTAAAGACATACACAGTTTGAAAATTGGATAATAGACTGGAGGTAAAATTAAATATAGAAAAATGCAATTCCATCTATTTTACAAACCAGAGGAACTAACCATATCCAATAGCCTTCTCTAGTAATATCATTCTGGAAGACAAGTAAATCAGGTGCCTTGAAGTGTTCAAGTTCCTTTAAAAATAAAGCTTACATTTGTAATAAACATCAATACCATTCAGAACACTGATCAAAAGAAATAAAGGGGAAAGTTAAACTTTTCTACAAGTTTGATCCGGTAAATTTTTGATTTAACCCTTTTAAGTTCACTACTTGTTTCGTTCTGAAAATTGCTAAATGTGATTCAAAAATGAATATTATACATGTAGCTGATCATAAATATGATAAGGATAAAAATTATTATTTTTTTTAATTTTCAAGAAATTTGTGATTTCACAGTGAAACAAATGAATAATTACGGGCTATTTTTTCTCCGATTAGATTATCATCGAAATGCCATTTAAATTATGTATTTAATTTATAAGTATACGTGATTATTCAGGATATTCAACCTTCATAAAATTCAATATTACTTTCGAAGATTCAAATTTAAAAAAATATCAATTTGTGCATGAACCCTCATCATTTTGTTTCTCTTAGAGATCAAAAGCAATTTAGCTCTTTCAGTGCCGATATCTTTGTGAATAATAACAATATTGAACTGAGATTTTTTTATATAAGTTGGCCTATATATCTGGCTCTTAAGTTATGAAAGAAAAATTAAGCTAAGTTTCGCCCATGCTCAGTAAAAAAATGCTCAATGTGTGGTTTTACTGCGAAACTAATGAACGCGAAAGAGTTATCTCTAATTGTTCACCCGCAAACGAAGGGCAAAGGTTAGAAATAATGTTTTAGAAATTTGTTGCTCACCTACCGAAAGCGAGTGTGTTAGAGAGGATGCCTCCCATTCGCCTCTAACCTACTCCAGGCTGCGCGATGACAACTTTGACTAAACCTTTGCAAACTGAGTTGAAGAGCAGGCCATAGATACTTTTATGATAGACGCGAGGTTTATTGTCCACAAAACTACCAGTGTAAAGATATCATCAGCAATCATCATTACACTTAATTATATTTTTTCTACTAAAAAATGTAAGTTATTCTCAAAGGCCATTTCAGAACGAAGTGCGAAATACCGAACTGCAGTTTTTGAAAAAAATATGTTTTACGTTGACGAAAATATTTCCCAATTCCTTGTACAATAATTGTGAGACATGCATTTCTTAATTTTGTATCAATTCATTTTCAAACCTTACTAGACGGATTCAATCTCTAAATTTTTAAATATGAAACGGTCAGCTCTATGTAACATACCTGGATATGCGAATTTATCTTACCTTCTAATAAGATGACAAAATCCATTTACGACATTTTTTTCAAATGTCGATTTCTTTTCACAGTTTCAGATAGGCTGGCTTAATATTATCTAGGGGATATTTGTACTTCTGGGGTGTTTATTTCTTCATGATTCCTACATTCTGAATGATTAAGTGTTGGAATATAAAAAAAAAGCGAGAAATGTACTGACTAATAAATCTAGCATAAAATTTTGAGTAGAATGATAAAACCTTGATATAGTAAAAAATTAAATGTCATGGAAACAGAATCACGACGTAAATATTGCAATGTGTGGAAAAAATAAAGTCATTGGCTACGTTTGTTGTATATAATATTTATTACTTTTATAACATTAACGTAAAGGAATCTAACTTTGTCTTCCAGCTGGCCGAAAGGGACTTTTTTATATTTTTCCGATCTCATTATTTATCTAAAACTTCTATACCTAATGTAATGGAAAAAACAGAGCTATTTAAGGCTTAAAAGGGCAATATTGCTTATGCCAATTTATTTGCATAAATAAGGATTAAAAATCCCTTATCCCAAACGTTTTTATTAACCTCCTTTCAACCAAATCAACGAATAAATGGCATTATATTCATTATTAGTAACGTGTAAACTTATCAACAAAAGGTGAAAAGTTTGTATTTATCTTAATTTTGCTGCAATTTCACTGCCATCAGGACCATAGAAATTAATGAAGCGACTTATTCCTTCTATCGTTAATTTCTGTGGTCCCTTATCGGTTATTAGGCTAATTTCAGCAGCAGAAGCTTCCAAATATGCCTTCGAGAATTGTAGCGTTTGGAAACGAGTGCTATAAAATCACCAATCCTCTTATTGAAAGTTACTTTATGGAATCAAGCCAGACACTCTTTACGATGAGATATCTATAGTTCAACAAATGAAAAAGCGTGAAAATATTGCATTCCAAAACGAATTGTAGAATACATTAAAAACGCTTTTAAAAAGCGAAAGAAACGTGATTTATGGCACATCTCGTAAAAAAATCCATCAGCATAACGTGTTTCATCGCAAAAATCCAGTCTATCTTATTCCTTTTACTTTAAGTAAAAGGAAGAAGACAGACTGGACTGGTAATTATAAATGCATTAGCATGGAAGATCTTCTTAGGCTTTCAATGTTTAAATACATATGCATATTTATCTGTAACTGTAACATAAAATTACGACATAGATTTCATAAATGGACGTTAATCGGCTTCCATAAAATTATTATTTTTATGTGAACTATTCAAACCATCTTCGCAATAAGACTTTAGTAATGTTTCGAATGCGTTTCTTCTTTTATGCATCATGTATAATAAACTCAATGTTGTTTTTTTCATTAAAAATACAATAATTAAAGTGTGTTTTTATCGGGATTGGTATTACTTTTTTAAAGACCTTCGATAAAATTTCATGGTACCCATACAGAATAGAGACATTAGTACTACTTCACTTTTATATAATCTAAGCGGTCTCGCTACGTAGCTTATACAACTTTATCAACGATTAGTTTTTTTCGCCGTTTTTGCAGTAAACTCTTCTTATCTCGGAATTTATCGCTCAATTCACAACATTATTGCGAATTTGAACTTAAAATTTGAACTATATCACTTAATTGAATAAAAAATGAAGGAAAAAAGAAAATGTTTGAATTAAGTGAGGAGCAGCAGCAGAGTTTCCATATTGCATTTTCTAAAGCAAAAAAGCCTCTCATTTGGCATTTTAATGTAGCTCATGGCGCTAAACTTTTTCTAATTTTATCCTTTTCTTGGCATCGAATTATATAACTTTTTATGTCAATATCTGTAATTTAAACGAAAGCTGCAATTAATTAAAAAGACAAAAAAAAAACCCAATTTCGACACGCTTATCACGAGGGGCATTTACTTTCTCATGTGGATTGAAATAACGAAGCAACAAAGGCCCTTACTACATGTGATAAACTTGTGATTTATCTATTCTGTAACCATTATATTACTCTGTGTAAATATTGTATTAAAGAGATAGATAATTAAATTACATAATAATACAAAATACTTGTTTTATGGTTTTATCCCGATGTTCTCACGAAAAATCTACGCCACGGACCCGAACTATGCCTTTCTTATGTTTTATTTAGAGTAGCTTTTTATAGCGCCATCTGTTGACAGTATAAAAAAGTACATTTCGCGTATGCGCAGTAAAACATTATTTACTACAAATGCTCATGTCTCCCGTAATATTCAAATTTCTGAATTCAAATTTCAATACAATGTTTCTTTTACGTATTGTCAAGTATTCTGTAAGTTTCGTACAATTCGAAAGAATACTCTGCTTGTTATAATAAAAAAACATGCGGAGTTTGAAATTTTCAATTTAGTATCTATTTTTACTTATATTCTGATAAATATTTTTATTGTCTCACTTTGGTTCCTAGAAATACTCCTCAAGCTTTTTAAAAGGACACCAGAATCAACCTCCTAGCTAAACGCGTTTCCACGATACACTTATTTGTAACCTTAGATAAGGATAATTCATAACAATCACGCGCATGCGCCTACACTGGTACAATGTCGTCACAGGCAAGACAAATACTATTCGACACATTCTTACAGATATGATCTATCCGTTGTGGAGTCAACCATTCTTTTCGCATTATTAGTCTTGTAGTTATTAGCGATTCAAATCTGACGGTATTTTGTCACACAAGAAAGTTCTACCGACTATCACCGTAACGAGAGGAAAGACGTTTTCACTTACGACTCTTGAAGCTTTACTGACTTCTCCTCTGACTCATTAATACGCCATCCGAGGCAAAAAGGTTGGGAACCGCTGCTTTACAATATCTTTACAATGTTGTATGTCATTCCGAATATCGTGGGAACATCATGGAAATTTCATAAAATATCTCGTGCTAATTAGATATCGTATCTAGTAAGACATTATAAAATATCTTGTGCTAAGTAGAGATCGTACCTAGTAAGACATTGTAAAATATCTTGTGCTAATTGGACATCGTATCTAGTAAGACATTGTAAAATATCTTGTGTTAATTAGACATCGTATCTAGTAAGATATCGTTAAATATGTTGTGCTACTTAGATGACTATTAATAATATTCTCACATTCATATAAAAAATTAATTTCAATTAACATGCTGTTCGAACAATGAAATTCCATAATTTTGCTTTTACATTGAAGTTCAAATATTAGAGGAAATGAACTGGATCTGGGCACACGAGTATGCATAATGAACAAAGTAGGAATAAGGCTCATAAAATAGTACGAGTTAAATGTCCGTCATACTGTCCATTTTACTTTTGTTATTTTCCAAATAGATGCTAAATAATTATTTATTTTTTCTTATCCTTAGCTGGTAAAAATGTAGAAGTTAACATGTAATATTTAAAAAAACGTAGGAAAAGTTTACATTTCATTCTTTAATTTATAATTTATTATTATAAATATTATCATCTAGCCTCGAAATCAATTTTCTCTGAAATTTACAACAAGGTGGCTCCACAAGTACGGATTGAAAATTTAATTAAAATAATCGATTAACTGATAATTGAGTCCTGAACATATTAAAATACTAAATTGTCACCTTAACACACCAGTGCACAAAATTTCAAAACTGGAACATATCATTAAGTGAATGCAAAATCATTTGCAAAATTCCATCTCCACAAATGTGAAACAAGTCAAGTTAAAGAAAGTGTATAAAAAGTAGTTGCATGTTAAATAAGAAAATAGTTATATAAATAGCTAAATAAAATAATTAGATTAAAGCGTGTGAAATAGAATGGAATCCCGAGTTTACAAGCTTTCTTACTTTTGAAAAATAAAAATAACATTATTTGTTATAAGTAATAAAGCATCCTCACTCGAAATGTGACCAAATACTGAATAACAAAAACTCTAGAATCTGTTTTTATTCATTTAAAAATTCTTTTCTTTATTGAAGTAATTAAGACCGAATGAACATGGCAGAGAGTCATTAGGGCAAAATTCATGCAACGAAAATTTAAAAAAAGTTCTAATGAACACATTAGAAAAACAAGACCGTACTTGTTGACATTGTTTATATTTAGCCATTTGCGCGTAAGTAATGCTGCTGCGAATTGAACTCGAGTGTGAAAGGGAATAAAAATGAGTTTTCTTTCCTCAAGTAGCACTGAAAATTCGATTCGGTTTTCACAAAAAAACTCTGGGATCATTTATTTTTATGCCCGCGTTTTCCCATGGAATGCAAACAGATGCTTTCACCGCCCGTGTCTTGGATGCATATCGTCTGCTCACTGGTCTGAACTGGAGTGAATTGAAGAAAGGATGCATTTTACATCTGCGTGCGAATCACCCGGTTTCAGGAACTGAACTGAAAACTCCTGAGTGAATTTAACGACCTGGATTGAAGAACTACTTTTCACGTAAGATATCTCTTTAGAAATGAATGATATCCCTCGATTTACCTGCTTTCGTATTCAATACGAGAATTTTCTGTAATCGAAAATCTCGTAAAAAGTTTTAGACATTTTCCTGGTTGAAACAAAACACGTTTCTCGCTACTCATAGTTATTCTTTTTAAAGTTGAAGAAAAGAAAGAAAACTGTATCCGCATTAATTTGAGAACGGTACTAGGATATGAAATTTTTTTTGTGAGCGATAATGTGATTCGGTGAATTGTTTGTGAGGAAACTTATTCATTCCGTTTCTCACCAAATTATTATAAGTGTTTAAGTTTATTAATATGCTTATTGCATACTAGCTGCCTTTGGCGACCAACTGGTTCGCCGGGAATATTGCATGTACTCAATTTCAATTAAATCTTTTTTTTCAAAACTTGACATTCATGGTTTCCTCGATAGTGTATTGTTAACCATCAAATTGTTATGGATATATAATCCGTGTTACTTACCTCTGCTGTGGAGGAATCTCCCTAATGAAGTTAAGTCACATGAAGTCACATTTGCAAGAAAACGTAATTGTCCACGCCATCTAACATCTAATTGCACGTGTCTCAAGTATCACCTTCTTATTTCTCATAAAGAATGCTCAGTTGATACCAAGCTTAAAATAATAAGGCGCATTTTGCTTGTATAATATGTGGGCATCTAACAATATGTAAGGGGTATTGAAACATACTAATAAGAAAATTAACGAATAGTCTGTATAATTTGTCAGTGTATCGAATATAATACTTGATATCTTTAAGAGCTTTATTAATAGATTCGACAAAAAATTTGATGAAATAAAATAAGGAAGTAAGATTCATAATGACATTGTCGAAGGATATGAAAAATAAACAGATTATTCATTCCTTAGTTTTCAACAATGAAAAAAAAACACACCCGATTAAATATTTTTCGAAACAATGAAAACAGTTTAAATTTCATTGCATTGTGATATCCGTAACGAATAAAAAAATACATATTTGTAGAATTCTTAAAATATTAAAAAAAAAAGAAATTAAACAAGTAAAAAATCGTTTGGTCATAAAAGAAATTAATTTAAAAATATCGTTTGGCTGAAAAAGAAATTAATTAAAAAATCGTTTGGCATTAACTCTTTTCTAAAGGTTATAAAAATAGTGTGGCAACGATATATTTGTCTTTTGCTAACGTAGCCTAGCAACGTAGAAGAATCAAGATGATTGAGCAAGGAATTCGATGTCAGTCAGTGATGTAACGTTTGTGTTGTACGTGTGTGTGTTTGTTTTACATGTTTGTGCTGTGGAAGACGTCCAATAAACATATTATTTTTGATCAAGAAGGCTCCACAATCATTCATGCTATGCTGAAATACATCACAGCAGCAATGAAAAGTATTTTTTTTTCAAATATTGCACAAAGTTATCACCCAAAAAGCGCAAAACCTTGGCATAATTTTTATTTATTATTTGTGGCAAATTTCATAACTCTATGATCAACCGTCTGCCCTGTAGAACATTAACACTCACGCAAACACATATTCCCTTTTAATAGAAACGCTAATCTTTTGTTATATAGATTATATTCATAGTTAATAGGAGTGTCATGATTTATTTATCCCAAAATTATCACTTATCTGATATTGGCCAGTTTGAATGCGGGGCTCTTGTAGTAAGATATTCGCTTCAGAAACGGAGGGTTGCAAGTTCATAGCTCGATTCCACCAAAGATCTACTCTCTACATGGGCCAATTTCTCGTTAACTCTTGACGTCGAGGGTTTATTTAACTTTTCAATAATTTTTAATTTTCTCTTCATGCAAATTACGCAGGAAATAACTAGAAGTAGTAGGAGAATAGAATTGTTCTTCTTCGCTGTTGAAGAATGTATGTTTTAGATTTCAGATTGCAAAGACCACATACCATATTTCAACTGTCTCGCTCGTTCCGTTGCTTAGCGGATCTGAAACCCACAAAAAGACATAAATAAAAAAATGTGTTTTCGATCTCAAGGAGTTCTGAAACGGGTAGATCGAGAAAAATCCTGAAATCAAACCTTTTAACGATTCAACGCTGTCCCTTTGTATATTTTGAATACAAGGAAGCTTATTTAACTTTTCAATCATTTTTAATTTTCTCTTCACGCAAATTACGCAGGAAATAACTAGGACTAGTAGTATAACAGAATTGTTTTTCTTCACTGTTGAAGATATGTTTTAGATTTCAGACTCCAAATACCATATACCATATTTCAACTGTTTCGCTCGTTCTCATTGCTGGGTTATAGGGATCTGAAACCCACCAGAAAAAGACATAAATCCCAAAATGTGTTTCTCGATCTCAAGGAGTTCTGGAACGCGTAGATCGAGAAAAATCTCGAGATCAAACCTTTTAACGATTCAACGCTGTCCCTTTGTATATTTTGCATACGTGGAAGTGAAAGCATAACAGGAAAAGTTTTGCTTTACATATTAAGCCCAAGTTTGTGTAATTATATTCAAATACATAATTAATCACATTAAAATGTCATCGATCTCTCTTCTTCAATAAATCACAAACTTTAATGGAAATCTACTTTAAACGAAGCCAAACATTCCAGGCTGCTGATATAAAAGAATGACAGTCGGAAACTTTAATTATTGTTCACAGTCTTACTTGCAGTTAAAAATTTCACGACAAATATTGTTTTAATCATACGAGATCAAAATTTTAGTTCACATGAATTTCATAAACAAGTTTTTTATACCTTATTTTTTCATTGAATGTAGCAAAAGTAATATTATTTTAATTTATGCCGTGATGGTTTCAATTTACTTTAACAACTAATGCCAATTAACGCAAATGTCATTAATTTAGCCACGTTAGGTTTAATATGATAGAATTATGTCAATTCGTCTTATAAAACATTTAAAGCTCTAATGCCACTTTAGTCTTCTTTTTATGGAATGGATGGTCATGAGCATAAATTGTTATGAAATTCGATGCTGAGAGCAAGAATGAGGTTGCTTTTATTGCAGTTATAAAACAGCCTCGTGTAATTTTATGCTAGTGTTCGTTACCTGGGAAACGATAAAATGCAATATTTATTTACCAGATAAATTTCGACTCTTTATACATAAAAGTCGGATTTAAAAGGCTAATAAAATTTATTGCAGTCTGGTCAGGAATAAATGTTTAACTGTGCCGCAACTGCTAATGATCGCAACTCTATTAGAGTTTTATTTATATATTTCAAGACAAAAGTCGTTTATAATAGGTGTGAAGAGTTTTTGAGAAATAAATAAACTAACATGATTATCTATCGGTAACAATATTAACGGTCTTAAAAAGAGACTTTACAAAATGACCATTTCCTGTTAACAGAACTGTCATTAAACGTTGCTATTTTGTAAGTTTTATTTATTTTTTAATATGATAATGTTTATAGGCTGGGTACTATCTATGAACGAGTTTTCTGTTTTGTTTATAAGCGGTAAAGTAGGTTTCCGCCTGGCCTATCAACTTCCGGTGATAGTATAAGTGAATGGGAATCTTCAAAATTTCGACACTCCGTTTGAAGATATTAATTAATGTTTAAAGTGGAGTTTTAAATGTTATGCCTTAAGATTACTTTGAAAATATTAAATTTAATGTTCCTATTGTTGTAGAGCTCAATGTTTACTTAAAATAAGAGCCTAATTTTGTGGAAAGGTCGCCATAATTATTTTTTATCGCTCTTTTTGACGACTTCCATGTTTTGTTTGGTTGTGTAATTTTTAACCATACGATGTAGATAATCACTGGCAGTTAAATTTTTAACCAAACGATTTAGCTAATCCAAATACTTTCATTTATAATTTAAATGCTTTAAGAGCTTTTTCAACCGATTTATAAAGAAAGGATTACACAAACCAAAAGAACACGGAATTCAACGCTTTATGTACTCAAGAAAGAACCGATTCGAACTTGGCGCTTGATACAGTTTCCAAATGGATTTGGCGATTGCTTAAATCGCAGGGTTGCCGGAAAACGGTCTTTGAATCCAAAATAAACAAACCAGAAAACTCGTTCATAAATTACGTGATGCGTCATGCTTGATACGATGTATGGTGCAAAAATTATTCAAAACTCTCTACATGGCAGACCGTTGGAACCTTCAGCTACCACATTTGGCAGGTAGTTTCTTATTGGGTAATAGGTGTTCAATAAGAAATAATTTTTCAAAATTATAGATAGTTTTTTAATTAGAAATTAATCGCAATTTTAAAATTTTTCTTCGAGAATTCTGCAATAATTCACATAATTGCACGAAAAACATCGTTACACCACCTTCAAATTCAAAAAAAATAGATTGCTAATGATGCCAATTTTATCTCGCACAATTTTTTTCTTCTAATTTTAACACGTCCTCTACCATGACTCACGGATGAAATTCGAATCTCCTGTCTAATTAGATGGCCCTTTTTTTACTCTCTCCAGGCTACAGTGAAGAAGGGGTAATCTAATTAGGTAGAAGAAGTGAATCACGGGTTTGATTCAAAGTGTCTGATCTGGAGCCAAAACGTTAGTATATTTTAAAAAAATAGTTTTTAAGTATATTTTACAGCAATAGTTTTCATTGCCTTAGTTTAGTTTAGTTGAAATACGCAACGAAATGGAATAAATGTTTTTAGTGTGCACGTTAACGATCATATAATTTAAAGGAAATTTTTAAAAAATTGCTTGAAAATTATAAAAAAAACTACTTGAAAAAAATAGTTTGAAAATCAAGTGGACATTACTGAACAAAACAAATATTCTTAACAAGAATAACCAGCGGGAGTGGTCTCCCCTAAACTTTCTCGTATACTTTCTAAGTGGAGATTCGTGAAAATTTGGAGTTCGAATTTTATTGACGATTACAATACTTTCTCTTTGTATACTTCGTATACGAGAAAGTGAAACCAACCAACAAATCTGAAATCAAATATCTTTTGCCACGTTTAAAAAAAATACTACTTTGAAGCAGGTGCGATAAAATAGACAATACAACGAATACTAAAGCGAAAATTCTGCTTTGGAATTGAATTCCCAAGAAAACAATTTATACTACCACAACCGTAACAATTGCAAAAGCGCGTGAATAACAGATTTGCTGAAATAATAAGATCGGTTTGAATTTTATTTACAACAATAAAAATATTGTTACAATTCTTGTTTGAAAACATTATTTATTGTAAATATAACAGATTGCTAACAGTACTCATGCGCATGAAAATCGGATTAAAAGAAATTGAATATTCAATTTGAACGCCTCTTTTTGACGGATTTGGCCCAACATTTTATACGGACCTACATTCATGACGTTAAAACTGTGTACCAAATTTTATCCATCTATTTATTAAAGTTTTTGAATTATAGTGTTCACATGACCGCGGACATACAGACAGACTTCCCGTTGACGGATTTTGTCCAAAAATTGATAGAAACGTACAAATTATGTTTAAAGACCACATACCAAATTTCATCCCCGTAGCTCTGATAGTTTTCGAGTTATCGTGTTCGCAGACAGACAGACAGACAGACAAACATGATTCCAAAATTGTGTTTTTCGGACTCAGGGAGGTCTAAAACGTGGAGATTCGTCAAAATCTCGAGTTCGAATTTTTTGACGATTACAGTACTTTCTCTTTGTATACTTCGTATACGAGAAAGTAAAAAGGCTTTTCTAAGAACATAATTACGTTCTTATACCAGCACTCTTCCTGTAAAATATGTGATGATCCTTACTCGCAGAATACAACGGCTGATGCAGTGCAGCCAGACGAACTAAGCCTACAATATTTTTACGAAAATGTCATGTCGCTTCGCGGCAATGTTAGTCTTATGTTTGGGAAGAGAGTTCTACAGGGGTATGTAAGGGAATTCCGCGGGAATGAGGCCATCGACCCCCGATCTTGGCAATAAATTTTGGGACCATTTTGGAGACTTGGACGAAATGTGGTATCTCAAATGTTCTGGAATTTTCTTGATATCTCAATTAGGGGCCGAGATCCGGATTTATCCAGATGATTCTATGTGACATCATGGCCTGTCGGGGCGACTATAAAAGGACCGCGCTAGTATCACATAAAGAGAGTAAGTGTGTTGATCGACTGGGGTAGCCTTTGGAGTGGAATGTCTTTGAAATCCCTTTCTGGAGGTTTATCCGCTGTGCGAGCTAGTAAGCTGTTAGACACCGAGCGGTACTGAAAGTGCTGTTGCTGCTCTTATTAGTGGATTGCTGTCTCTTTGTGTTGCTAATATGTGCAAATTCTGTTTTTCCTGTTACCTGCGTTTCGTGTTTTCCGGTAAATTCGAGAATAAAGCGTCATTTTCCGTTATCCTGCTTGTTGGACTGTTCTCACCGTACACACACCGGAACGATTTGATGAACGACGCTATGATGATTCAGACCCCAGGTTCGAATCTCTTTTAATTTATTATTACGTACTTCCGTGATTTCTTATGGCTGTTATCCTTTCGACAGATTTGGCTAAAAATTTCATAAAAGTCTACAATTCTAATGATGAAACCACATGCTAAATTTAATTCATATAGCTTGCGAAACTTTTGAGCTATTGTGTTTACGTGCGTGTGGACAGACGGACTGCTCGGAGACAAATTTGTCAAAAATTTGAAAGGAATTTAGAATTTCTGTATGAAGATCGGGTGCCAAATTTCGATCATCTTGCTGGTTACGCTTTTGAGGTACCGTGCTCACACATAAGCAAAAGGTTGCATCTTGATGGTTTCTAGATGATGGTCAGTTCGATGATTTTTATGGTCAACATTTAATGTGACCTGCCACAAACCGATGGATTTTCAATATTATCCGCCAAGTGTTTTTCATATGCTAAAAAACTTAGTAAACTTAGCTCTACGTCTCTATTTAATGAATCAAATTGATACACTATAATCGAAATTTTCTCAAGTTATTTCATTGAAATTTTGATTTTAAAATATTTTGTCACCATTTATTGGCATGAAACTATTTATTAGTCCACAAATGTGATAAAAATATTCGACTAATTTTGTTGGCTCTTCTGGAAAATGTCTCCTCATACATAGTATTTGCCTGCTTAGCCAATTATGCAATATTTTTCACACATAAATAGAATTATACAGACATAATTTTATAGAATTACATAATTTTTCTCTTTAAAATGCTAGAATTTTAATTGCAATCAATAATTATTTAGGAAAAGTCCCATTTTCATTGCAAAATTCTGAAAAATGAAACATTTTTATTATTAATTATCTTAAAATGTATATGGGATGAAAACGAAAAGCATTAAGGTGCTAATATGGTGATTTTAATTACAATAAATAATTAATTAAAAAAGCTGTGTTACTATTTCACAATTTGTGATGTGTGTTTCAATATTTGTTTAGTAAATTCCCTAAAATAGAACATTAGTCACTATACTGTAATTACTAAGATAAAATTTTCCCCTAAAATATTTAACAAAAAAATTGATGAAAAGAATAAATATAAAATGATGATGAAAAGAATAAATATAAAATTATGATGAAAATAATAAATATGAAATGATGATGAAAAGAATAAATATAAAATGATGATGATGTATGTTATTGCATTAATATGATAAGAATTTCAGGAATATGTGGAATAGAGGAAAACTGATGGGAAACTTTGAACTAAAAAATGCAGAAATTATTTTCTTTTATGAAGATTTAAAAAGTTCTAGACCTTAAATTTCTTCAGATTTGAAAAATTAAAATAAACTCATCCAAACATTATTTTGAAATTTTATTGGTGAAAGATGTTTCCTTTATCTAGTCATTTTATTCCCAATTAGAAGTTTGCAGGTCTCCACTGTGTTGTCTATATTCTGTTTTTTTTCCTCCAAGTTGCATAAAATATAAGAAGACAATTTTAAGTTCGTGGCGGGTTTAACTCAATTTCATTTCAAATCCGTTTTATTTAAAAACTTACTGAGGAACAAAGTTTGTTTTCCATTTCAAAGGGAATTGAATTAGTTAGTTCAGGTTCCCATTTGATTTGAGCATTGAAGAGGTAAGACTACTTATAAGTAACTTTTTACTTCCGTCGCAAATATTCAGGATTATTTTCTTATCCTATTCTAAAAAGTCAAAATAAAATGTTTCTACTCTGTGAAATTATTTATTTAGCTTGTTCTTTTGAATAGTCTAAGAGTTTAAGAGAAAGTATTTATAGTTAGTTTAGTTAAACTTTTATGTTTCACTAAACATATTGGCTAAGAACATTTTTTACATTAAATTTAGCTGAATTTTTATATTTAATTGAAGAAATTGCAAAGAATCTTTTTATATTGTTAAGAATGTTTTGTTACTCACTCTATTTGATTAAAGATGTTTTCTTCTGAAACGTGAATAATACAGTTAATGTTGTTCGTGCCTAATATCTTATCAAAAGTTGAGCCGCATATTAGCTTTCAACTACATTTTTAAAATTTTATTTATTGTACCAATTTATGATACTTATAAAACAAATATTGCATAAAACCCTACAAATTAATATCCAAGCTAAAGGTCGAAATCTTATAGTTTTTAAAAATTTTATCTCCTGATTTATAGGCGCAAGTTTATTCAATTTTGCAAAAAATATGGAATTTCTTTAATTCAGGCTATGGTTGATGCCAAGAGAACATTTACATTTACGTATATTCTTATACAGGTGTTAAAAAATTCTGCTACTAAAGTAATAGAATTTGTTCGGTACAGAAATAATATAATGGAAGCTGCGGGATAGCTGTTGAACCTCCCCACTGGACAACTGTGTTCAAGCATAATATGGCTGAGCAACACGAATCGGCGGAAGATGATTATGGGCTCTATTTTCAGACGCTGATCTTAACAAGAATTTTTAAAAAAACTGGTAGACCGATGTTCTCTTTAGCAACGAATCATTCGCGGCTGCCGAGCTTGCAGCTGAAGGTTTCTCTGGCTTTCCACCAAGAAAAACACAAGTATGGGCCACTTTTTCTTGAAATTCCTCCAAGAAAAGACGCCTGTCCTCAATTATTTGAGTTAATTCTTACTTCTACCTCTGATGCTACCTTGGTGTTCCGGATCGTTTTAAACAACAGTGCATGCCACACTTTCGTTTCATTATGAATCCTTGACTCATGGACCTGCTAGATATTGCTGCGGAAATCATCGGATGGATGTACGGTGAAAATAGTCCAACAAGCCGGAAAATGGAGAATGGAGCTTTCTTCAACGAATATTCTCGAAAACACGAAGTGCAGGTAACAAGGAAAACAGCATTTGTACAAATTAGCAACACAGGCAGATAACAAATCACAAATAATAACAGTAACAGCACTTTTCGTTCGCTCGGCGTCTATCAGCTTACCAGCTTCCACTGCGGACCAAACTCCAAACAGAGCTTCTAAAGACGTTCAAACACAATCAAAAGTCGCTCGCATTCCAACCACGTTTTCTTATCTCAGCACCTCCCGGTTTTTATACCCTTTTCGCCAGGATGGGACGTCACATAGAATCATCTAGTACTACACATAGAATCATCTAGGACTACACATGGAATCATCTAGGACTACACATGGAATCATCTAGGACTACACATGGAATCATCTAGGACTACACATGGAATCATCTAGGACTACACATGGAATTATTGTTCTTAAGGACCGAATTCCAAAGACAAATCATTCTTATGCCTGAGGGATCGTCGCATGTGCTGCTCGTAATAGAGGCGATTATGCGCCAATCACAGAGCACGAATATGTTTTTCTCGGTGGCAGGGTTTTCACTCTGGCCTTGGTGCCAAGGCAGAGCGGGAATAATTCTTTATGGTATAGTAATTATTATATGTTTCTGGAAATCTGCTCACCTGGGATAAAATACTTTGCTAAAAAGTATTGTTCATGTCTTAAGTAAATTGTTTTATTGAATCTATGCTTGATCCTTTAGATATAGACTTGAAACATCAATCTTTCTTCTAAAGTTTTGATCTGCCACCTGACAGCAAACATTTTAACATTTATGTTTCAATCTCCATATTTGGCCTCGTTTCACTCATATAATTTGCTACTACGCCAAGACGAATGTTATTAAAGTGCTCTCAAGATAGATTTTAAATTTCTTCTAGAAATCATTTATCATTAATTTTGGCAGTTCGCAAATGTCATTGTCTACTAACGAGCGTCCTTCTGTATAAGCTATCCTTTAAGTATTTCATATCCAAAGACCCATGTTTTCATCAAGCGTTCGAGACTATAAAATGCCATGACGCTTGCTATGATTATTTTGTTTCATTTTTCAGAAGGAGTGGGATAACGTCGGGTATTAACATCTTCATAAGTGAATCGATAGTTCAGCCTTTCGGGAAAAAGGGTATCAAGGAATAAATATTTCTCTAATAAGTTTTGTTGTTGTTCTGAATAAACTGTTTTATAGAAAAAAAATTGGCTTTTGTTTATTTACCAAGGTCGTTAATCATATTTCTAAGAATTTCTATTGTGTAATTTAATCCTACCATAAGCGATTTTGTTTAGTATGTAGATAGTTCTGTAATGGGATAAAGAAATTCAGATAGATTACTTTAAAAATTAAATTTGAGATTTGCATTTTACAGAAGAATAGATGAAAAATAATAATATTCTAATGTCTAATAAAGTTAATAGATTCACAGATAAAAATTAAAAATGTTTGTAAAAGACAGGAATTCTAAAATTATTTTCATGCCAAAGTACCATCTTTCCTTAAAATAATAATACTTTTTATTTTCCAGTTTTCCTAGTGTCAAATACATCATTGCCGAAATTTCGAAATCTCTGCATAAATTATTTTTTCTCTTCAATATTGTTGTAGTAAATGGTCTTCTGGTAAATGTCTTACACTTTTCAAGAAATTTTACGAATTCCAGAGCGAAATCAAACCTTATTTTCTCCTTTATCTTCTCCGTACACTCCAGAAAATTGAAGAATAACAAAAGATCAGAGAAAACTGCTTTATTTAAATTACGAATGTTATTTCTCCGCTTTCTTTCGTCTTCGCAGTTTAAAATAGGAACGGTGAGAAAAAACAAGATAAAGGGGATGGAGAGTGAAGACAGAAACAAGTTAAGAAAATATGGAACAGAACATAAGTTTAGATCTATACGCATACGGAGTGAGATAGAGCAGCTAAAAGTTTGAAACGAAAGAAACCAGCCGGAGTAGCCTCCCCGAAACTTTCTCGCATATGACCAGTAATGAGGAGTGGGTACACCTAGTGGGTAGGTAAATATTTTTTTGGGTATTTACCAAAGGCCTGGTTATTGTGAGAAACAAAACTATGAATGGTGATTTACAATGAAATATATAAAATTCATGAATTCCCAAAAACTTAATATTTTGCAAAAAAAAATAAATGCGTATGTTCGCAATTTTTACGCTCGCTCATGTACCACAACTTTATTTCACGTTTTTGAGTACGACATCTTCCTACAGATATCACACAAGATTTCACCATACCTCTGGTTAATCACAGGAGTCCATCTGGAGAATGTCAGAACGAAGTTTCGTTTTAGGGGGTTGCCATAATTTCCGAAGCGCGTGTTTGCGGCTCGCTATAATTTCCTTCGTAGGCCGCCAAAGTAAAACATCAACCATACTAACTTGAATAAAATAAGCGAAACGCTCGGCAACACGCAGTCGCAATGTGCATTTTGAACCAAATACGCAATTTGAACAATTTTTTTTCATCGGATTGAAACGAAAATTGGACACAAATCTACAATTAAGGTTAGAAGGAAATGGCTTTCTTGGCTGAAATTTCTTGTGTATTCCCCCAAGAGGGACACCGTGAGTTCACGGATCAGTTGCTGCCAGATAAGTTAGCAGGGACTCGTCTCCCTGTGGATATATTATAATGATGGTGTGGGTCTTAGGGCCCATCTCCGATGACGAGTTGTACCCCTGTAAAACGGGGGGTCGTCGCATGAGCCGCTCGTAATGGGGGCTATTATGCGGGGACCACAGTGCCCGATTATCTGTGGTGGCGGCCGGTTATTCATGTTTTCCCGGATGCTAAGGCAGGGCGGGGAGATTTTTTGTGATTTTATATTGCGTTATTCTGGGAGGCAGGAAGGGGAGGCACTCCTTCCTGCCTCCCTCAAGATTTTGACGAATCTCCACGTTTTAGACCTCCCTGAGTCTGAAAAACACAATCTTGGAATTATGTCTGTCTGTCTGTCTGTGAACGCGATAGCTCGAAAACAATTAGAGTTACGGGGTTGAAATTTAGTATGAGATCTTGACACATCATTTGCAGGTTTCTATCAAATTTTGGACAAAATCCGTCAACGGGAAGTCTGTCTATCTATATGTCCGCTGTCATGTGAACACTATAAATCAAAACCTGGAATAGCTAGATGGATAAAATTTGGTACACAGTTTTATCATCATAAATGTAGGTCCGTAAAAAACTTTGGGCGAAATCCATCAAAGGATTGAATGAATCTCTGTCGGTATGTATAATCGTAAACTTGTGAACACAATAACTCTTTAAGATACTAACTTAGATATATGAAATTTGGCACGTAGACAAAAATTCCTGAGCGTTACCGATTTCGGAGGATAATTATTTTACAGATTGTTTGGTATTGTCGTCAGCAGAAAAGTTTGAATTGCGCATGTGCACTGTAATCATAGAATTTTCATTCATAAAAAATTAACTATTTAATTAGTTGACACGAGACCTTCACTGAAACCTTCTTTATGCTTCATAATATCTGTGCGCAAATTTGAATAACGTCTATTAATTTTTTTAGATTTCTGAAGCGTACAAAAAGTTATATTTTATATTTCCGTTTCAGTTATATTTTATAGAGTAGAAGAGAGAGTGAATAAACCTTTTTCTACTTTCCATCAACTCTCACATTTTGTTGTTTGCGCGCAATCAAAAAGAAACAGTAAAAGATAATTTGAAATCCAAGCCTTTTTTATTTAGTTACTGGAAATTTAAGTATTTTGCAGGAGACAATTTTTAAAATTTATCTTCATATTTGCAGGCTCAAATCAAATTTCGACGCTTTTTAATTATAGGATGATTTTTAAATTATTTTTTGAATTACGATATTTTCAAGGATAATCTAATTGATTTAATATCATTTCATAGTAAGCTGTAAAGAAGCTTAAAATAGCATTAATTAGGATAAGAAAAAAACAATAAAGAAGAGAAAATTTATTAGGGAAATATGACAATTTGACATTAAGTATCAGATAAAAACAAATAATGCTTAACTTGGAATTAAAAAGCGAAGTATTAATGTAACAGATCATGTTAAGCTTTCAACTGTTCAAATGTTTGCAAAAGATCTCGTAAAAATGAGAATGCTATTTATTATTTTACAGGAGACACTTTTTAAAATTTACCTTCATATTAGCAGGCTAAAATCAAGTTTCGATGTTCTTTTAATTATCAAATTTTTAAATTACAGTATTTTGAAGAATAAGCTATTTGATTTAATATCATTTCGTGGAAAGTTGTAAAGAAGTTCAAAATAACATTAATTAGGATAAGAAACAAAATAATAAAGAAGAGAAAATTTATTAGGGAAATATGACAATTAGACATAAGTAACAAATAAAAACAAATAACGCTTAAATTGGAATTAAAAAGCGAAGTATTAATGTAGCAGATCATGTTAAGCTTTCAATTGTTCAAATGTTTACAAAAGATCTCATAAAAATGGGAACGCTATTTATTATTTTACAGCAGACACTTTTTAAAATTTACCTTTATATTTGCCGGCTTAAATCAAGTTTCGATGTTCTTTTAATTATCAAATTTTTAAATTATGATATTTTGAAGAATAAGCTATTTGATTTAATATAATTTCATGGAAAGTTGTAAAGAAGTTCAAAATAGCATTAATTTGGTTAAGAAAAAAATTAATAAAGAAAGAAAAATTATTAGGGAAATATGACATTTTGACATTAAGTAACAAATAAAATCAAATAATTGGAATAAAAAAAGCAAAGTATTAATTTAGCAGATCATGTTAAACTTACAAATGTTTACAAAAGATCTCATAAAAATCGGAAAACTATTTATTATTTTTTTGCTTCAATAAAAGAAAAAAAATCTAACTCTATTTAATAACAGGCTAAGTATTAGTGTTTCATGAAAATTAAAATATTCACGAATGAGAAGCATTAGTTAATTATCCCTTGTTTTATTAAATAAGATGTAAGTGCTTGATTGAATCAAATTCTTTCTCAAATATCAACTACAGCTGCATCCATTTCCATTACGCTAACGTAAGCACCATTTTAATTAATCTCTCATTCATTTTTTTGTTGATGTTTCAAATTGTCGCTAAGCGTACTTTATGAGATTCTTGTCTTTTTTTGTTAGGGTATTGTGAAGATTAATATCAATTGTGGCAATGAAAATAGTTTTTAAAACATTTCTATGAGAAAAAGATATAAGAGTTTTCTTTTGTTTCTCTCTCAGATCTAGTGATTTCATTAAAGATTGATAAAATGTGTTGAGATTCATCTTTTGTGTATGCTGAAAAAATTCTAGCGAAATAAAAATGGGAACAAAAAAAGAAAAAGATATGTTTATAACTGAAAGGAAAAGAATATCTTAAACAAAATATTTAAAAATTTGTTTGATAAAAATGTTCAATATTCAGTTATGAATGTATTTTTTTATCTTAATTACTTGTTTTAATTTATTTGATTCTGAATCGCAACTTATATCTGATTAAGTCAACTGGAAAGATAAATGATATCTTCATGGAAAATGAAAGGCATAAGTTTATTAATTTTTTTAGAATCCTTTCAAGATAATTTTCCACAATATTAAATCTCTTTCAAATTTGGGGGAAAAAAAATATATATCATTAAATATGAGAGTGTTTTCAAGAAATATTTAAAGTACAGTTACAAGATAAATTTAAAATACTTCAAGAAAGAAAAAATATTTTGATAAATTTTAATCTCCATTTTTGTACTTAAGAGGTGAACTATCTTAATCCAATTTTGCTGATTTTGATGTGTTTTTTTATAAATTTGCGTTATGCCAATCACATCTTCAGATAGGGAATGTGTCGTAGCTGTATGTCGAAAAGATCAAAAGATAGCCTTCTTTTTTCGGTTCTCCTGTAAAATGTTAAAATTATTACTTAAGATAGTTAACGTCGGTCCTATCGATTTATTCGATATTATTTCTTCTAATTAATTTTAAATTTTAAAAATTCTTATTATTCAAAAATTTTTATCATTCAAAAATTGTTATCATTTTTATTATTCAAAAATTGTTATCATTCGTATTATTCAAAAATTGTTATCATTCTTATTATTCTAAAATTCTTCTTATTATTATTATTGTAATAGGAAAAATATTTAGATACATAATTATTCATTGAATACATGGACTCATTTTATTGCTTCGAGAAGTAAGAAATATATTCATATAAGTTGATTTATTTCTAAAAAATTAAACTGCAACTCTTCATAAGTCTGCAGGTATTTTTCTTATAACTCTCGAAATAAAAACAAAGTTGAAACGTTGCCCCGTCTAGAAGGGTCCTGAGATTCGCCATCCGAGTAGAAAGAGTTAGATTTCCTAAAGAGACATTTTATAGTCTGGAAAATCAAAATATTTTATAGACTATAATTGCAGACTAATATTGCTAACTATTTTGCAACTCTTCATAAATCTACAGGTATTTTTCTTTTAAATCTCGAAATAACAAAACATTGCACTGTCTAGAAGGGTCCTGAGAGGCGCCATCCGAGTAGAAAGAGTTAGATTTCCTAAAGAGACATTTTATAGTCTGGAAAATCAAAATATTTTATAGACTATAATTACAGACTGATATTGCTAACTATTTTGCAACTCTTCATAAATCTACAGGTATTTTTCTTTTAAATCTCGAAATAACAAAACGGTGCACCGTCCAGAAGGGTCCTGAGAGGAGCCATCCGAGTAGAAAGGGTTAGATTTCCTAAAGAGACATTTTATAGCCTGGAAAATAACAATATTTTATAGACTGCACTAAATAAGCTTAAAGGGCAGCCGACTCGTAAACAGATGATTGATAAATATTCATTTTGGCTGCTTCTTTCCTTGAATGAAAAGAATTTTAAATCTTTTTTAATAACCGTGACTTTTGGGTATACTCAATGAAAATTCTAGAGAGAAAGTTTGAAATTAAAAATTTTAACACATCTATAAAGAAATTTTTACAGAAATATTAATCAAAAATGTAAAATATTAAAGTTTGTGTTAAATTTAGCAAGTATATAAAAACATTTAAATCTTCGAATATTTTTTAAAAAATTGAAAATAACACGTATGTATTGTCAAAAATTTGCTTACAACTAAATAAATACCTTCGCAAACTATATAATTATAAGCATAGAGTAAAATTATACACCAATAAGGCAATGTTAATATGAACAACAGCCAGGAGTATTTTTCTCTGCCATTTTATTGAATCTCACTCACGAAAACTATCAAGCTTATTGAATCACTCCTCACGAAAACTATCAAGCAATTGCTGAATAATTTCTTCATTATAAATTCTCATTAAATTCTACAGGGTCTGCAGAATTTAGTACTTTAAACACTTTCCATTTACCTTTAACACAGAGACAACTGGCCTCCGGAAATTTCAAGCTTCTAGTTCAATTTCCTGCAAAATCCACCCGAGGAATAACAAATGTTTCCAAAGCGTTTACTTTCCGAAGCGCTTAAACTGCCGCTTAGAAGAATGGACAAATAAAGTTTTATTATGTTTGAGTAAATTTCGGGTTTTTCTGGCATTTTTATTGAGAAACTAGAAATATTATTTTCTGCTTTTGAAGAAAAGACCATTAATTAGCATGTTGATGATGGTATACGGTAAAAACCTTATGGTTTCAATTGTGTATATTTTTAGTCATATAAAAGGATAAAACAATATTATTCTTGTTCTTCTGCTGCCTTGAACTAAAAGGATGCATCTGATTGCTGATATATCCTTTATCGTGATGAAAGATATTACCTTTCATAGTGTATAGTTAGGAGCTTGACGCAACGTGAAAATGCTAAGCCCCACATCACATTTGCAATCTGACGTGCCATTAGGAATGTAGATAAATCATCGTGACCGCCACAATCACCTGATCTATTAATGTATATGAGACACTTTTATCCTTAGTAAAAATACTTCGCTATCACTATCTTAACTAATTCTATGATCATTTCCTGCATCACTAGGCACATCTGAAAATGAGTCTGCATAAATTTTTATTTTGGGTTTATCAGATTGGTCTTCCCTATCTTGGTTATTTTTCGTTACAAAACAAACATTTTTATCAAAGAGTTTTATCTACATGTAATAACATTTCAGAAAAATATAATAATAACAGGTTTTTTTTAAGAATATAGATTACTAGAAAATCACCCGTCATGGTTTGACGGGTGCAAATTGCCTCTTCATTCGAGAGATTTCCCTTCAAATTTAATGTGTTTAAATAGATATATATGCGAGAGAAATGTTTAACATTGATTGAAAACAAATAAAATAAACATATGTTTTATGACAGGAAATATTTTTTATTTACATATTATTTAAATATTTCTTTATTCAAAAACCTCTTGGTGAACAACATTCCGTGTGAAGTATTTTTCGTTGTTTAATAATTTTCCTTGTACTTCATATGTCTTTGTGTAAATTTTAACGTGATTGGGAATCCTAGACCTTGAAAGTGCAACATAGAGCTGTCCATGTGAAAAGACAAGCTCATCCAGGTAAATTCCAACATGATCGAAAGTTTGCTCCTGCGATTTGTTGATAGTCATCGTGTAAGCTGGAATTAACGGGAACTGGCGGCGGTTGAGAACGAATGGTAGATTCACGTCACTGGTGGCTAATTTAATTCTTGGCAAGGAAACAACATCTCCACGATTGCATTCAGATACAATTTGGCGTCCAAACTATATCACGCGCATGATATACCACTGACGTAATTTACTACTTTCTATTAAAAAACGGAAATTAATTTGAAATATATGATTAATATATTTTAAATTTTTCGGGAACTATTGATCATAGCGAGCTAAATTTTATTTCACTATTTTAGAGCTATTAAATTTGAGATTAGAATCTACAATTATTCTTTTAAATTTAAAATTACTGAAATTTAGGTTCTCTAACTATGAAATAATGCTGTTTAACGTCTCGCAGTACTATGGAGAGAGTTTTATTGTTGATGACGTCAGAGCGTTACCGGAGGATCTGGGCTATTATATTAATAATTACTGAACCCAAAACATTTATTTAACAAATCTTTGTTTTTTACAATTTATTGTATGAATTGTCAAAAGGCACCCATTACCCATTACCTACTATCGAATAAAGAAATACCCGAACTCTGTCTCTCGTCAACAATGTTTTGTTATGACAAAAAAATCTGGCGTCTGTAGTTTATCTGATTATTTTTAAAATGTAGTTTAAAAGTGTAATGTCTCATTCTTTATGTCATGGACGAATTTATTAACAACTCATTTGTAATTAACTGCACTAAATAATAATATTTTATTGTAAACAAAATTTTTTCTGTTGCAGCGTAGAGAACTTCATACACCATCTTCAATCCTAAATTTTGTAAACCGTATATCATTTGTAAGACTGTAAAACTTAACTAAAGAGTAAGAGTTTATTGGGGAAGGTTTTAGATTGGCGCTTCGCTGTTTGAGACTGGCCTAGTGGTGATCCTTTCTACTTATTACAAAACTTCAAAGTCAGCTTTACAATACTTTGGAATAGCATCGAATCTGAAAATAATTTAAATCAAATAATATTTAGAGAAAACATTTTAAGAAACACACTTCTATTATTGTATAAAAAATTAGTTTTAATTATTTTTTTACTTTTTAGTTTTTAATTTAAAATTCATTACTATAAATATTATGGAATATTGAAATCAATTTTTCCCAAATTCACAACCAGGTGACGCCACTGTTCGGAATCAGTATTTAATTAATTTCAGTCCATTAATTGATAATTAAGTTCTGAAAATTTTAAAATACTGCATTGTTATCAAGAATACATAAGCACAAAACAGTGCATGTGCACAAAATTTAAAAAATCTAGCACATGAGGAAGCAAGTGAAAAATTGGTTAAAACTTCACAACCAGGTGACGCCACTGTTCGGAATCAAGATTTAATTAAATTCCATCCATTAACTGATGTAAGTACTAAGCTCTGAAAATTTTAAAATACTGCATTGTCATCAGGAATACATAAGCACAAAACAGTACATGTGCACAAAATTTAAAAAATCTAGCACATCAGGAAGCGAGTGAAAAATTGGTTAAAAATTCACAACCAACTGACGCCACTGTTCGGAATCAAGATTTAATTAAATTCCATCCATTAACTGATGTGAGTACTAAGCTCTGAACATTTTAAAATACTCCATTGTCATCAGGAAAACATAAGCACAAAACAGTACATGTGCACAAAATTTAAAAAATCTATCACAACAGAATTCGAGTGAAAAATCTATTACAAAATTCCATCTTTACAAACAAGAAACAAGTAAAGTTAAATGAAAGTGCGTCAAAAATAGTTTTAAAATGTTTCTTTAACCCTTTCGGCCCTAATGGGCACATACGTCCGGGAAATTAGACTTCATTTCCTATTGGTCAATAAGTCCCACTTTTAAATGGGGTTTTTATTTTTTCAGTGCTCTAGAGGATGTAGGGAATAAAATTATGATTAAAGAAACTTGGAAACACTCTCAGATTGCAAATGGCGGACTTATGTTCTGAGACGCACATTACTCAAGTTTTAATTGGTCTATTTTTGTTTAATTTTACTGTAAGTACAACTATATTATACTTAGTTTAAAGTAGCACTAATTGTTCTTATTGAGTAATAATTTAGCCTTTTCAATATCATATGTAAGAAATTTTGAATAAATTCTTTTTGTGGATATATTTTATTTATTTATTTAAAGAAACGCACACTACAGAGAAAACTCCATTTACAGAGTGCTATAAACAAAAAACACACTAAGAATGAAAGCCACAACGAGTAAATAAAACAAATGCGCTAGAAAATAAAAAGTTAATCACAGAGAATACAAAAAGCCATAAAAAATTTGCAAACGCATATATAATTAAAAACGAAAACACATAATCACAAAAACATTAGAACACACTATGATTCTAAAAGTCATATTTTTTTTTAAAAAATAAAAGACCATTTCCAAAAGGCAAGGGTTAAAAGTCAAAACACGCAAGCACAGAATCTTCTGAAAACTCACCAGAAGTTTAAAAATTTAAAGACATAAATACACACTTGAGATAAAAATAAATTGCAACACTTAAGATAAAAATAAATTGCAACACTTAAGATAAAAATAAATTGCAACACGGCGTCAGAAACAGAGTACAAGAATTAAAACATATAAAAAACATTAAAAAAATGGTCGATTACATAAGAACACGGGAAATCAAAACGCATAAAAATCTAAAAAGTTGTAAAAAGGCAAAATAAAACACATGCATTTAAAAGCTGCAAACATTTCGATTTAAAAGCACCAAGAGAAAATTATTATTATTATTATTAATTATTAAAAATGTCAAGTTCACCAGAGAGAGTAACAATTTTATAAAATTTATATAACGAGAACCTGTTAATAAAATTAAATTTTGAATTTACATTTGGAGAGGAACTTTGGTTCCTTAAAAATCTGGCGGGCACAGCGAAATCTATAGAGCACAGTATATCATTGCAATCGATTGAACCATTAATAAGTTTGTAAAAGAAAAGAACGCAAGAAACATCTCATCTGGAACATAAACTAGGCATATTAAAGATATTACGTAGAAGTTAAGAAGATATATCATGCAAGTAAAATTTTTTTGTAAAGTAAATATCTCAAGAAGTTGTTTTATATATTGTCTCAATCGTATTTAACAGCGGGACAATACATCCCATCAGTGATCAAATTACTACAAGATTATTGTTACGAATCTGTGAAGTTGTTTCCCTGACATGCTAATCTTATGGCAGAAAAGAGAGCTTTACAGATGTTTTGCTGCAATAGTCCCAGTCGACTTTACGATTGGGGCATATTGTCCCAGGAGATTTCCAGGAACAGGGAAAAGTGAAAAACTTTAAACTTATATCACACTTCATTTAGTATGCCAACATTAAATTAAATTACTTTTCATAATTAAATTTTAATCATGCAAAAGTCGGGTTAAAAGTGTTAACCCTTTCTGAGGCCGTGGGAATATACACTGAAGAGCCAAAAAACTGGTACACCTTCTTAATATCGTGTCGGGCCCTCACGAGCACGCAGAAGTGACGCAAAACGACATGGCATAGACTCGACTGATGTCTGAAGGTATCCTGGAGGAAATTCACACCATGAATCCTGCAGGGCAGTCAACAAATCCATAGGAGTGCGAAGCGGTGGAGATCTCTTCTCAACAGCATGTAGCAAGGCATCCCGGATATCTTCAATAATATTCATCGCTGGGATTTATGTAGCCAATGGAAGTGTCTAAAGTCAGAAGAGTGTTCCTGGAGCCACTTGGTAGAAACTCTCGACGCGTGGGATGTCGCATTGTCCTGCTGGAATTGTCCGAATCTGTCGGAATGCACAATGGTCATGAATGAGTGTAGGTGATCGGACAGATTGCTTAAGTACCTGTCACCTGTCAGAGTCGTCTCTAGACATATCGGGAGTCCCATATCACGCCAACTGCCCACGTCCCATACCATCACAAAGGCTTCACCAGATTGAATAGTCCACTGTTGACAAACAGGGTCAATGGATTAATGATGTCGTCTCCATACTCGTACATGTGCATCCGTCCGATACAATTGGAAACGAGACTCGTCAGACCAGGTAACGTGTTTCCAGTCATCAACTGTCCAATGGTAGTGTTGTCGGCCCAGGAGAGGAGTAAGGCTTTGTGCAGTGCAGTCAATAACGGTACACGAGTGGGCCTTCGGCTCTGAGAGCCCATATTAATGCCGGTTCGTTGAACAGTTCGCACGCTGACACTTGCAGATGCCCCATCATTGAAATCCGCGGCAATTTGAGGAAGTATTGTACGCCTGTCTCGTTTAAGGATTCGCGTCTGACGTCAATGGTCCAGTTTTTTCAAGGTCTTTTTTCCAGCCGCACCAATGGCGGAAATTTGATGTTTTATCGGATACCCGATATTCACGGTACACTCGTGAAATGGTTGTACGCGAAAATCCAAATTTCAAATTTTGATTGGTTGCATATCTCCGTTATTTGCATATGCACGCCAGTATCAGTTTTTTTGGCTCTTCAGTGTACTTCCCGCCAAATGCATCCATTTTTAAAAGCATTTTTTAAGGCTGGCGTAAGTTTTCGCCAAATGTTTCGATGAAATATAAACTTGGATGTTCTAATTTCGTGTCTCAAACCATAACGAAGTGTCTTGACTTGATTATTAATTATGAATTAATAATATTAATTATCAAAAAATAATGTCATCCAATAAGCTAAATCAATTTCATTTCTTAAATTAATCTCAATACCAAAGTTATTTTATTATACCACTACTAGAAAAAAATAGCCTTATATAGGGTTAAAGGGCTAATGTTGAAAAACCTCATTTCCTTTTGAATTGTCTGACCCATTCTCTGGACAAATATTTTTCTCCCAATTCATTTGGAGAAATTGTTCTTGTAGAATGGCTACTCCCTTAACATTTCCCCTCCATTCTAAACACTCCCCTCCACCAATTACTTTCCCAAGACAGAGAAGTTTCGAGAGAATCCTTCGTAATTTCCTCCTTCACATTAGAATCGTGTTTACTGCTACATGCAAAATCTCGGTATTTTTTTTTCTTGCCTTGATAGATAAAGAAACTTGTTGAAGTTGAGAGATATATTTCTGGACTGGAAAGTATCTCTTGTGTTTCTTTGTCTATTTCTTCTGACAAAAGTGTGAAAAGACAATTAAAGAGTATTTTTACGTTTTTTTGTACTCGAGTTTCTTAAATATTATTTTGGATTATACTGGTTTTTCTTTCTGTAGGTGAAATGGAAAGGGAACTTTAAGGGGATAAAAGTGAAAAGAAATATGTTTCTGTAGTGACTACTGGGCTTCAATGAAATTTTCTGAATAATTTTCTGTCGCAGTTACATTTTGCTTATAAGGTGAAAGTCCAATTAGAAATTTTTTTTAAATTATAAATTTCTAACGATTTTTTAATTTTGGAATATTAATGCAAAGACTATTATATTCCCTGAAATTTAAAAATATATATTCAAGTTTTCATGTAAGTTGGAAAATAGTAAAAAGAGCTCTATTTTTCTGAAAGCGTTTTCCTTGTCTTTGCAATGTCTAGAAATTATTCATGTTTTAACATTCATGTTAATTGCATAGCAAACAAAGGCGTGATATATCGATAGATAACTCATAAATATTAAGCCCTGGATATATTAAATCCTTAATACTAAACAAAGAAAATATTAGAATTGTAAAATTGGAAATTGTAGAATTGTAATTGAAATCGACAATATAAAAGGGCACAAAATTTCGTAGACTAGTGCATCAGAAAGTGTGTTAAAAATTGATTATAAAATTCATGAAAACATTAAACAAACGTGTAAGAAATCAAGTTGAATAAATTCTTTAGAAACTAAAGATAAAATGTCTATTCTGGATTGTCATATTTGCAAGTATATTCACTGTGTATTGGACTTTACTTCTCAAAACATATTATGAAAAAGTACTTGCAACAAATTTCTACAGCAAGAGACAAACTTTCTTTATTATTTCTTTCTTTATTCAAATAAGGGAAATCGACGTCACTTACGATTAATTCTCTACTTCTGTTAAGGTGGCAAAAGTGACATAACAACACATATACCATCAAAACTAAGAATATAAAATAAGAGAATCAAAGAACAAATCGATTAGTAATTTCTCTTTGTAAGCGAAATATTCATAGACACAATAGAAAGAAAATGCTTATGGTGCATGTTCTGTGGGGCATACTTGCTCGATTCAGACAGCTGAATAAATTCCGAAAGTATTCAAAAAACATGTTTGTTTCCTTTAAGTTTATATTTACTTCACGGCAATAGGGAATGCTATTTCTGCATACTTATACTTTACCTTCACTTGTCTCATGTTTTAAAGATGGAATTCTGTAAACGGTTTTTTTACTTCCTGATGTGCTAGAGTTTTGAAATTTTGTACACTTGTGTATTCTCGATGAGAACACACTATTGAATATTTTTAGAATTTAACCATCAATTAATTTTTATAAATTATTATTCCATACAACAGGCGCCATATTTTCATGAACTTGAAAAAAATTAATTTCTAGCGTCCATAATATTTATCATAATGAATTATAATTGAAAGGCTAAAAAGCATAAAATAATTAAAATGAAAATAATTTCTATTTTTAGTACACTAATAAAAGTGTGTTTTTAAAAGCTGTTTTTATTTTTTAATTTTTTACATTTATTCATAGAATATTTTTATCCACACTTATGTAAGATATTTTTTACACTGTGTTCTTGATGCTCCTCATTTTCGCTAGCCATCGGGGGAGGTACTTACTAGCTATAGGTGGGCAGGTGAAGCCAATGCCCATGACCTTGGCGAGTATTTGGCGACAAAATGAAAGTTCTCGAATATGAGGGAATTGAGGTCCTATCTCTCATAGGAACCGAGATCCGGATTTCTCCAAAGATTTCCCACCCTGTCAGGAAGACTATAAATACCCGGAGTTGCCGAGACGACTGAGCGTGTTTGAGCATCTTTGGAGCGTCTTGGAGTACGAATGCCTTTTGAATCCCATAGGAGTCTTGTTCGCATTCCGAATTGGTAAGATGATAAACTCCGAGCTGTACTCCAAATGCTGTTGCTATTATCATTAACGATTTGCTGTCTGTTTGTGTTGCTCATTTGTGAAAGTGCTGTTGTTTTCGTGTTACCTGTGCTTCGTGTATTCCGGAATATTAGTGAATAAAGAGCCATTTTCCATTATCCTGCTTTCTGGACTGTTTTCACCGTACCCTCATCGGACAATTTTTGTAACAATATAGACATTCATAAATAAGCAATAAGCAGTTCAAAGCACAAATTAATTATTCATTAAAAGGCTTCTGTACTTGGAAATATTCATTAATTATAGTTCAGTGTATAACTATAAAAAGTAATGAGATATTAGGCTTTACACGACGAACATACACAGATTGCATCAAGCAGAATGTAAGAATAAAATAAGCCAGAGATCTATGTTCGGTATTAGGGAACACTGCCTACCTGGCGTGTTGAATAGTTCTGTTTCTTTTATTCTGAAAGCACTGATATCCAACAAATCCTTATAAAAATCATACATTGCTATGGCAAATCGTTTTTATAACGGTCAAGTGGCGGAATATGTGTTTTCATTTGCAATTCTTAGATCAGTTACGGATGTAACATGAATAAACTCCACAAATTCTAAGAAACAACACAAACCAGTGGAGTGTTCTCTCTTTGCCTTCATCACATATTTACACGATGCAGAGCGTTTTGTATTTAACTTCGTAGTTCAGTAAAGAAATTTGAGTATGCATTTTGGACTTCTTCCCGATAACGGAATGGATCACAATTATTATATAGGTCTACAATTGTGATATGGGAAGACCACATACCAAATTTCATTTCCCTAGCTTATTGCGTATTTAAGTTATCACTCTCTCATGCACGTAAATACATTGACCATTAAATAATTAATCCTTCTACGGATTTGGTTTAAACGTCGACACAGATCTATGATTTTGATGCAATGATCACATACTTAAATTCACTCATCTAACTTGTTGCGTGTTTGAGTAATTGATTTCACATATGTTCGAGTTGACTGTTTAATTGGCAGACAATCCATTGACCAGAGTTCAACATTTCCATCAAAAATGTAATACATATCTATAATTCTAGTTATAAATATATATGCCGAATTTCATTTATCCAGTTCATTGTGTTTTTGATTTAACATATTCGAATGCAAACAAATGATCAAACCTACAGACCTCCCATGGATCGTCCTAAATTTGAGGTAAATCTACAACGGTTAATGTGATTAATTGGATATTATTCATAATAACCGGTTAAAGTGATGAATCGATTTATCACATTGACAGGTTATTATTTATAATAACCGATTAATAATATTAACTGTAACATATAGACCGCAGAAAAAATTGCATCCGACTAGCTCGTTGCGAATTTCATTTTTGTGTTCACAGAAAGATGGGAACACCAACATAATTCCAAACAATGCCTTTTTTTTTACTCAGGAAGGTTTCAAACGTACAGACTCACCAACGTTTTGAGATAAAATTTTTCAATGATTACATTACAGGGTAATTGAAAACAATTGTAACATATAGACATAAATAAATAACATAATAGTAACATATAGACATAAATAAATAACATAATAATAAATAACATAATAGTAACATATAGACA
>BGPR01000021.1:979895-1006135 GCA_013235015.1 Araneus ventricosus | reverse complement strand
GTAACATATAGACATAAATAAATAACATAATAGTAACATATAGACATAAATAAATAACATAATAGTAACATATAGACAACAGAACAAATTGCATCCGTCTACCTCGTTGCGAATTTCATTTTTTGTGTTCACAGAAAGATGGGCACACCAACATAATTCCAAAAAATGCTTTTTTATTCGACTCAGGAAGGTTTCAAAAGTAGAGACTCACCAAATTTTTGATATCAAATTTTTCAGCGATTACATTACATGGTAATTGAAAACAATTGCATCGGTTATAAATCGCTATAGCTTCCTTGTAAGCAGACAGGAAGAAAAATTTGAACACAGCGCGGAAGGAAGCTTAAAGTTTTGTTTGTTTACGTAAATTGCCCTATTACGTGACTTCCCTAAGTCACATTAGCAACAATCATGTTGTAGTGCATTTCATGCCAGACAATGTATGTTTGCAGCCATTGATGTCTCCACGGCCACATGCATGTTCTCCATGCTGCTATCTAATTCTTCTGAACACAAGAAATAACTAATGTGCTTTCATTTAATTGGGATATGTCGTAAATTCTGTCTTAACTCAACCATTGCGTGAAGCAATCATAAATTGACGATACGCACAGAGAATGGAAACGAAATAGACTACCACACGGACGTTTCCTTGTGACCAAACATAGTCACAATGTGCAATTATTACGTTCGCAAACATGACTTTATGCTTCCTTCCGTGTTGTTTGACAAATCCAAAATCCCTTCTGCATTTCTAAGAAAAAATTGAATCAAATGATCCTCCAAAAACTTCAATTTAAAATAAGTTTTGCAACTTCAAGGTAATGGCGAAGAGAACAAAATGAATGGGCCCAACCAAAGTGTACGGTACGGAGCCAAACTTGAATTTTTTTTGGCGATAAATCACTAAATGTGGTAATCCAATAGCGGACTGTAACATGGTAAATGTGGTAACATGGCGGACGTTTGGCGAGTTTCCCATGATTTGGCCCCAGCTTGGCGAGGGATGTACCGTACACTTTGGTTTTACCAATGAATGAGCCTGAAGTTTCAAGATCAGTTTATTCAGTTATATCAAGACTTCTTAGCCAATCTCTCTCAATTTTAAACGAACCGCGGTTACCCAGTGAAGAGGTCTCGGCTTTGGGGCCGGAGGGTTCAAGGTCTGAAACCCGATTCCACTAAAGATCGTTGTGCATGTGAGCTTGTTGAACGTTAAATCATACGTAAAGGATTTAAAGTCCTACCGCTGGGGTGGTGCGAAAGTTTGCAGATGGGGTGCCAGCTCAGGTGTCGTCCTCATCATCTGCCCAAAATTAGCCCTCGTGTTGCTTCAGAACAGGACGTTAATATAACTAAACTAAATCAAATTTTTTCCTCCTATCGTTGCTGACAAGGAAATTATAGCCGTTTGTAATTGTTAGAACTGTTTTGAATTACCCTTTATATTGTCTTTGCATTGTTCGTATACGAGAAATTAAAAAAGTTTAACTAGCTTATAAAATCTAAAATAAAGATAGACGCACCACTGAATAATTGGAATTAACCTTCTACTTGGACTTTTTAACAATATTTAACTTTCTCAAAACAGCACTTGTGCTCAGACAAAAATGATTAAATGAAATGATGAAGGTAAACCTGCATGTTTGCGGAGTTGCATTGAGAAATGAATCATCTCTGTCCACGCTGAGTATGAGCTCTTGTCGAAGTGTCATCATTGAGTTACACCCATTGCGTTCGTCTGAGGGTGAACCCCAAGATTGACTGAATGACCATGCTGTAACGAATGTCAGGAGAATTACATTACGGAAAGGTAATTAAAGACACATTACAAATCACGTCATTTTGACGTTTAGGTGAAGCGAATCACCTACAACCATCAAAGCTAGATATTTATCCCACCATATCAGCTGATATATTCTAAATCCACGTAGTTATTACAAATGACATTGTTTCGGTTAATTGAAGGCTACCTGTCGTTGGAAACAGGTGCGCTCTAGATGAATTCTGGGCAACTGGCTGTCATTTATAGCCAAAATGTGCGAATTCTGTAAATTGCGTGGATGAAATTGACAGTATTGCCCACCATGGCATTAAGAAAAAAACAGATACAGGAGGAGAAGCGTTATAAAAAAAATCCAACGTCGAAATATTCAAACTGTGTTCACCCACAATCCAACCTTTTCAAGCAAAGCAAATCTATCCAAAAAATTAAAGAAATGGAAACAATTATATTATTAAACAAATTTTATTAATTATAAAATTTTTTAATATATATAATTTATTAACTATAAAAGTAATAAATTAATATTTTAATATTAATATTTAAATAAATAATTAATTATTATATTATAATAAATAATTAATATTATATTAAAATAAATAATTTATTATTTATTTTAATATTAATATTTAAATAAATATATTAATATTAATTTAAAAATAAATTAATATTTTATTAATTATAAAATTTTTTAATATAATTTATAAAAAAATTATTAATTATAGAATTAAACAAATGGAAGCAATTATAAGCTTGTTTATCATGCCTTCGTTCAACTAAGTTTTTAATAACAAGACTTACTGATGATAAAGCTTGTAATACAGAGAGCTCACATACAAAGAACAAAAGAAAAATTCTTTGTAGTAATAACGTGTATTCCTAATGCTATCAAATCAAAACGGGCAGTAGACGCGATTGGGAGACGTAAGTAAGGGGGCAAAAATTTTGAAGACAACTAATGGGACGCATAGGGAGTACACGGCAAAATTTAAAATTTTTGCTATAAAATAGTAAATTTGGGATGCTCTGAGAAAATTGGGACAGAGAATTAAAAGTTAGTAGTTGAAAGTTGACAAAAGAAATAAAAATTCAATTTTTCTGTAAAAAGTGAGGGGCGAACCCCCGCCCCCCAGCAGGGGCATCTGAGATGTTGCTTTACCTTCAGAACTTGTACACAAAATCATAACACATTATCATAATTATAATTCAAATGTCTTTTCTTTACAGAATAAATGTATATACAAAATGCAACATTATAAAAGGAATTTTCACAATTCATTAACGGATATACTGTTTTAAATCTGCTTCACAGAAAATATTACCGTGCATAAAATATATATTACAGCATTATGTAAGATTAGTAGTAGGAAGTTCTAATGCATTTCTGTTATATGGTAAAAAAAATTTGCTGTCTGAATTTCAAAACCTTTATTTTAATTTAATGCTTTAAACTTTAGGTAATATCCTAAATTTAAGGTTTTTATGTACCTTGAATACTATTTCTCCAACTTTATTTATGAGCTATTCATTTTCAGCTTTCTAGTTTACTCAGCAGGGAAGATATATTTAGTTTCATGTTTTTCTACAACCATTCTTCTACTTTTTTCGTCCAAGTTGCATAAAAAGGCAAGTATAAACTTTGAAAGGTCTTACTTTTTACATTTTAACCTAATTTCAGCTGAAAACGTCATCTTTTAAAAAACCTGTTACTGAATAAATTGCGTTTCGTTCCTCAAAGGGAATTGAATTAGTTGGCTCAGGCTGCCATTAGATTTTAACATTCACGACGAGATTTCATTGAGAATAATTTTTTACACATGTGTTAAGGATGATTTTGTTTACTTTGGTGAAAAAAAATCAGAATAAATTGTTCTTTTTGACTAGAATATTATTATTTACAGTTTGCTAGTAAGAATCCGAGTCAAATTCCCATCAAACTTAGGTTTCATTATTTCATAAAATAATAACTCATAAGTTTGTTAGCTTTATAGAGGTAGAGAGAGGATCGTAAAAGATTTTTCAATTTGAATAACATAAAGTTCTCAATTGAAAATAGCGTGAATAAATATTTATCAAAAATTTGTTCGGCATCCTTACATTTTCTCGTTTGAACCCAAAATATTGTTATTGAAACAATTTCTAAGGCCGCGGTGGCATAGTGGTAAGGTCTCGGCCTTGGAGCCGGAGGGTTCCAAGTTCGAAACCCGATTCCACTGAAGATCCGTCGTGTTCTGGACTTGTTGCACTCTAAATCATACGTAGGAGCTCAAACGTCCTTCCTCTGGTGTGATTCGGGAGAGAGGAGTGACAGCTCAGGTGTCGTCATCTGATGAGTTAAAATTACGAGGTTCGTCCCAAAATAGGTCTTGTATTACTTCAAAACAGGACATTAATATAACTACACTAAAATCAAAACAATTTCTCCGAATACGTATGGCTCTATACTCTTTGTAAACAATGATAGAAAAAATATTGAACAGAACACAGACGAAAGCTTCAAGTTTTGCTTGTGAACGTAATAATTGCTTTATGTGACCAAGAGAAATCACAGGGAGCAATTATCAATTACGCAAACAAAAATTTACCCTTCTTTCTGCATTGTGTTTAGATGTTTTCTTCCTATTGTTGTAATTCATGTAATTGTTTTGAATAATCTTGTTTTTTGATTTCTTTGGATGGCAGTAAAATGGGTTTCTTAACTGACTACTGTTAAATGACATGTCCCTTATTTGATACGAATGCAAAAGCAAAAAAAAATGTCCACATTCTTTCAAAGTTTCAATCAATTAATTTTCAATATAATAACAATTTTAATTTAATAATAATAAACTTTACAATGTTTTAATAATTTAATATTAAAATTTCCAGTTGTCGAATGCTCTGAAACATGAATGCCAAATATTTGGGAGGGCATGTGAAAAAGGGTACGAATATATCAATTACTCATTAAAACGTATTAGGTATGTTGGCTTTTTGATTGACATTCATAATAATTCTTCTCAGACTAAACAAACATTTATTAGAACACTAAAAAAACTATTACACTTCCTATCTGCGTACAAAGTAACATCGTTCAACCAAACTCGTAATCGTCTCTTCTTTTTAAATCAAATTCGAAGTAAAGTAAATATCTGGCTGCTGCTACTCATCTGGTATTATACACTGCTATAACAGTAAATAAATAGAAGTCATGCTTTGGTCAGGCATAAATATTAAATATGCTTACAGGTAGAGTTCGACATCAATGGCAGAGATTTTGGGTCAAAAGTGGAGGGGGGGGGCAAAAAATTTATAGGCACCTAAAAGTTCCCCAGAGTATAGTGAGTAGATAAGAAAATTAAAAATTAAGTTACAAAATTAGCTAGTCTTTCCGGACACTATTTTTTTTTTAAATTCCTAGTTTCAAGCAGCTAAAACGAAAAAAAAAATGTATACTTTTTCGGGGGGCCACCGCCCGCCCATCCCGAGTTGCTGTCACTGTTCGAACTGATATGTTCTTTTTCGAACTAATATATATTGTATACATTGCATTGTATTCACTCGCCGAACTCATTTTTATTCAAATTTGCTCTATCAAAACATCACTGGCTTTGATGCTGCCTTGATTTATCGAAAATCCCTTACTATTCACGATGTGACCTTCAATTTATGACAGCCCAAATTTATTCCATCATTGATAGGTTATGGCCGTCATCCAAAGTCATTGATATTCCTATTAATTTCATTAATTGCCCGCCGTCGACCTGGAATTCTTGCACTGTTTATCTCCATTGTTGTTTTTTCTAAAACCATCATTATCAACAGCTGCGTTTAGTATCAACATCTTGATGCATTTTTTTGTTATTTGGCGAATGGGAAATTCTCCCTACCACAGCGCTGAATTTCTTTTTCATTTAACACCATTCAGTTGCACATATTCTGCTCTGTGTTTATTTGGTGGCATCCCATACATTTGTCTCCAAATTTTGCACAACTTTTGAAAGCTTCATCAATTTATGCAGCCAACTACAGGCGTCACATGCGTTGCAGCCCATTGCTCTTTCACCTGAGTGTGCTGTGGACTTTACAGATATCAAAATCGCGTAGGTTCAACAATGGCAGAGGAGGTCATCAGTAATGGCTTGTTCGACGTGTGATGGTTTATATGTAAGCGTCTCACGGAAGTTCTTGATAAGATGAAGATCGTATCCAGCATCATACCTAGTCAAATTCTTCACACCTAAGAAAATCAAGGTCCCACATGAAAAGACAACTGGTTTCGAATGTGTGATCTTTAGATATGACATGATACGGTTTGCTGCCATGAACTTAAATGTTCAGCCACGCATCCGAAGAACAATTAGAGAGCTTTCAGGAAAACTAAGGATTCTTCTAAAATTTCAGACTTACCTGAAAGCTTCCTGATGAAATTTATTGCGTTTTTATATAGCAATTTCTCATCATCTTGTCTTATATTCTCAATAAGAGATTTGAATCTATTTCTATACTTCAGTGAAAATAATTGTCTTTGCAATAACATTCCGAAGCAAAAAAGGAATGCATATGAAACATATAATTTAAAAGGGTGAATTTTCTAGTTCAAGTTCCAAATAATATGCAAAATAAAACTGGAACAGAAAATTGTTCGGAAAAAATTCATTGAAGCTAAAAAGTCTCCACCGAAATATCTATTTTTCTTTAATTTTATTCCTTTAAAACTTCGCTTCCATCTCATTCATTCAAAAAAAGTGCAATTTAAAATAAAATTTAAGAAACTCGAGTACAAAAGTAAAGGGAAGAAATCTTTCTAATTGATTTTTCGCACTTTCGTCAGAGAACCGAAGAATGACAAAAAGTTGTTTTCACTGTTTTGTTTTAATTACAATTTTCCTAACCGTGCCATTTCCTTTAGCTTTATTCCCTCTGTTGAAAATGCACAAAAAATGTCTGAAAAGACAAAGAACACAATACAAACTTTCCATTCCAGAAATATATCTCTTAACTTCAGCAAGTTTCTCTATTTATCGAGGCAGGAAAAAGCTACCGAGATTTTGCATGTAGCGGTAAAATGCCATTTCTAATGCAATGGTTGTGAGGATGACGAAATTACGAAAGATTCTCCAAAGAAGATTCTGTCTTGGAGGAGAAATAGGAGGGGAGAGGAGTGTTCATAAGAACTTCAGATGGAGGTGGAATGCAAAGAGGATTGCCCATTCTGCAAGAACAACTTCTTCAAATGAATTGGGAGAAAAATATATCTCTAGAGAACGAGTCAGATCCAATCAAGTGGAAATGATCTTCTTCAGGATTAGCCCTTAAAAACATTCAAAAAGTACGTACTTTTATGTACTTTTATTTAACTTGACTTAGTAGCCGATGTTGTAATGTGTTAAGTCAAAAGAACTATCTTGTTAAAAAGTTAATTTATTAACTAAAAGCTTAACACTAAACAAAGTCGAACACACATTGATTGATTGATTGACTAAAGGGATTTTCAGCCACAAAGGCTATTATCGACTATCCATTCCAAAGTTCTTTTCAATCGGCTTCAGAAAAGAAAAGAAAATGGCCATCAAAAGATGGATTAAACTATTGCCGATCTGATTCGGTCAGGACAAAAAAAAAAAAAAAAAGGGGCCCTGCTAGTAGAGCCTCCATCTTCTTTTTCACTAACAAACATTAACTAACATTAATTAATCACAGCAAATAACAAGATCTTTAGAAAAATTTAGAATAAAAAATATTGTAGTATTTACAAATCAGCTTCAGCGCTGCTTAACCGGAATTTAATAGCACAGCCGGCTAGATAGTGATAATCGCGAAAGTACTCCCCCACGAAACCGAAGGTCGGCTATGAGATGACCATAGGGTCAAGACGAAACCGGACAGTGCGTCCAGATACATACATACTGTGGAGGCGTATGTGGCGGAACGTCTTCAGGTTGAATAGTATCGCCTAATATATGGGCTGGTTTGAGTCTATCCACAAATTTTCTCTTACTTGTAAAGATGGAATTTTAGAATCGATTTGATATTCGCTTTCTTTCCTGCTGCACTTGTAGAATTTTGTTCACTTGCACTCTTTTGTGTTCTTGATGACAATGCAGCATTTTTATTCCATACGAATAATGCCACCTGAAAGTTAATTTGAGAAGCAAATTTAATGCAAGGTTTCTTAATATTTATTATAATGAATTATAAATGAAGAGTTACAAGTAATTAAAGTAAAAAAGTTCTGCTTTTAAAAAAAATAATAAAAGTGTGTTTTTAAAATCTGTTTTCATAAAATTCAGGGAATACCGGGGCTAGTTGGCCATAAGGGCACGTTGGGCCAGTCGCTATATTTTTAATACTTTTCGGTATTTAACGCTGCTATTCCAGACAAGTGTGTATTATCCTGTCTTCCTTCTTCTACATCAGCGTCATTGAAGAAGCAGTGTCCATTAAAGAACCAGCCAGAATTTTCTAATTTTGCTAAGCTGAGTAAATTTCCTCATTTATGAATAATCGTTTTTTTCTTTGCTTATAAATTATAATTTCCATTTTTACAAATAATATTCAGAAATATAATTCTTCATTGTACTTTAGGGCTTGTTTCCTTATCGAAAGGCTTACAGAATAAATCCCTACACTCATGAGAAACAAAAATGGCTATATGGGGCTAGTTGGGCCATTTCGCATGGCACACTTTGGCCCGCGCTGCTACACAGGATTTATCAGGTTGTTCGTTATAGAAATATCTTTGAATATGTGGGATGGAATTGTACCAGATTTGATATGCAAGATACTTGTTATTAAAAACCATGCAGACTCAATTTTGATTATAATTACACAATACTATTTGAGGATAACCGTAAAGCTGTTTCTAAGTTTCTTTGATTAGACATGCACCAAATTTCTATATAATACACATAATTAGATAATAACACAACTACGTTACTTAAATTAATAAAGTATAATAATATAGAAGAATGTTTTGTGATAGCCGCTTCATGTTACTAGTGAATCAACTTACACCGCAGTCGGGGCACGTTGGGCCAAGCGACTTGGCGTCAGTTTGAGGTTTTAAATTTATACTGATAGTCAATATATTCAAATTTTACTTTGGCAAATTATTTATAAAGGTTCACCAATAATGTCAGCTTAAAATTTTGTTTTTAAATTTTGAATACCATTTTTTTAAAAATTATTAGAAAAAAAACGGCCCAACAGCCCCGGTCTACCCTATTTTGTTATCCTTTTGTTACATGACGTTTCGAGTAAAATTATAATCAAATTGTACGGTTATGTGAACAGGAAATGAATTTGAAATTGCAGTTATTATAAGATCCATAAATGAAGGATCAAGAGTGTGAAGTATTTATTAATTAATTATCTACCAGATGATTTTTGAATGCAAATTTGATTTGAAAAGATGATCGATTTCTGAATAATTTTGCTCTTTACATGAAATTTTTTGAGAATGGATTTTTTAAATTTATAACTTCTTCCGTGATAGTTTAAAAATCTTATGTGGTAAGAAATGGTGTGACGGAAAAGACAGAGTTTGTCAATTTTCATTTTACTAGAATTTACTTAGAATACCATTAAAGATGGTATTTTTCAGTTTCCCTCTGGTTTCTCAAGAAGATAAACTTACTTCAAACTCTTTTTTGTTTTTATTCAGAGTCAATATTAACAGCTAGTACATTTTTTTCTTAAAATGTTATTTTTTCCTCTCATTTTGTAATAAGAAAGATGCAAATATGACTTGACGCAGGTGAATAAAAATAATATGAAAAGTTAATTTGCTTATATTGCGACCAAAATAAAGAAACATATAACTAAAATTATGATTTAAATAGTTTATAAACATTTTCATTTTAAGGTTTTTCTAGTTTATACACTTATTTAAACTGGTGTCAATGCATTTGCTTTTATAGTATCTCAAAAATGATGTGATAACTACCCAATATTAATGAGAAACAGGTAAGTATCCTAAAGTTCTATTTATTTACATTTTAAAGAATTTCTGTAAAAATACTTATTTGTATACAATGCACTATAACTATAATTTCAGGCTCTTTGGTTAAATTTGTTATTAAATAAATGTAGAATAAGGTAATGAAAGTTTATAACAAATGAGCGCAAAATAATTATGAAATTTTTGTACAAATTATCATGTGATTTAAATAGATGCCCGAGATATTGGGATAAGCAATAGTGTAAATATTATATGGTCTATTTTTCCAATTTATAAAGACTCCTGAAGAAATGGACGAAAAAATAATCATAAACATTTTCTTTATTAACAATATTTCGTTGAAATGTAAACCAGTTGAGATGAGACGAGTTAAAAACCAGTGATTATCGTGCATTCACTGTTTAGAAATTTTACATGTTACTACTTGTTCTAAGAGTTACGTGGCCACTTGACCACGTCTCTTGCGTAAGGATTCAGGTACTTCTATTCATAGAATCCAAGTACGGTTACAAAACTGTGTAGAAACATCTGCAAAAAGCAAATACATAGCTGTGAGGAAGGCATGATGAAGTGAAACACGCATGCGTCCACCAGAAGATATTGCAAGCCTTCCTCAGAAACCCCAAGAAGTTGTGACACTTCCCGAAAACTATTCGTACAGATTTGCCCTATCTCGATGTCCTCGTCTACTACTATATATTGGAACGAATGATACGAGGATGGATCCAAGAAAGATTACAAGGGTAATTAAACATTATTATTATTATAGACAGAAAATTCAAAAGAAACTTAAGAGGCATACTTGCCAATCACTTTTCCACATAATCACCAAATCTATTTAGGCATTTATCTGAAAGCAAAACCAATTGGTTTAACCCGGCTGGGAAGAAATCACATCCCTGCCCATTGAGCCAGTCCACGGCAGCTGTTTTCGCATCATTGTAGATAACCTTGTCCTAGATAAGTGTTTCTTCAATTTCGGAAAAAGGAAATAGTCACTAGGCCATCGTGAAGCCATCCGACGCAAACGTCCTGGCATGTTGAGTGATGGTACCCATATTGCTCGCAAAACTCAAGAATTGCTGCAAAAGGGGGATCTGGGAAAATCTGGGATGTATGGGCCACTCCCCATACATCCCAGATTTGGCACCCAATCTGAGTTCCAAACACGTATCTGGAACAAATTTCAAATTTATCTTCAAACCGTGATGTGAAAACAGATGCCGAGAAATGGCTGACTGGGCAGGGACGTGATTTCTACCAACCTGGGTGAAACAAGTTGGTCCTGTGTTCAGATAAATGCCTAAATAGATTTGATGATTATGTGGAAAAGTGATCGGCAAGTAGGGCTCTTAATTTCCTTTTGTACCTTCTGTCTATTGTAAATAAATAATTTTTTATTAACCTTGCAAACTTTTTTGTATCCATCCTGGTATATTATCAGGTGAGAATCGAATACTTTAAAGACAGTTGTTCATCAAACAATGCATGAGAAGCTTTATAGGAGATACAAAAGAAGAAGATTCCATAGGGCAGAATAGACGACAGCAGAAGATGCCAGTGGGGCAGACTGCAGAGAGTGTACGATGAACAGTAGAAAATGGCTGTGAGAACAGTTACTGTCAGCTAGGGAATGAATAAATTGCCACTTGCATTAGGCCACTTATTGCGCGCAATCGGTGTCTCTCTGCCGCTGTTCCCCAATTAACCTCCTGTAAACATTTCAGACAATATTATCGGGGCAATGGCAAGTAGTTATCCCATTGGAACAACTAGATCACGTGATCTTGAGGAGGTAGGAGTAGCTTCCAATTAGGGACAATAACTGCCCTAATGTGAACGTACCTTAAGAATACGAGTCTTCAGCCATTAGCAGTTACATTTGCTGATGATGTTGAATATTGAGACTGTATTCTTTCTTTAAAAGTTTTCTTGTTTCACATTAATATTTGTGAGGAAATTGTTTCAGTTTATCTCTTGCGACCCACAGTTTTCATTTATATTTTTGCTTATTTTATTCGGTTTCCTATTTTGATAAAATCATTTGAACTAAAATGTATAAAACTCTACAAAAATAAAAAAAACCTTATTTTGATTTAAAACAATAGGTTTCAATTATAATTACGTGATTTCAATAATATTTATGTTTGATTAAGTATATTCACTGATTAACACTTTGACGTAGAACTGATTTTTCAGGAAAAAGATATTAAATATAAGATATAGAAAAATATCATCATAAAACAAAATAATGACATATCAACCACGGGACTGAAACTACACCGATTCATTGATGATTTCAGAAAATTGGAAATAATTTATTTAAAGAAATTTTTAAAAAAATCTATATTAACTGTAAAGAAAGAAGTAAATCAGAAAGCATAATACTAGAAATACGTAACATTTCGAGATTTGTTTCAAACAATAAGAAGAAAAGAAATTAATTTAACCCGAAATTTAAAAACACATTGAACTAAACCTATCACTCTCAGAATTTTGACAACTTTCTAAACTGTTAGGAGAAAAAGAAGTTTTATTTTTTTCCTAGTAGACATGCACCTTTAACTTTAAGTAAAACGACTACCTAAGAATTACCAAAGGAGAAAAAATTAAGTATTCAGGAATGAATTGCATCAGCTAATTATCTATTATTTCGTTAAATAAAATTCGAGTGCTTGATTTCATCACTGTCTTTCAGAAACGTCACTAAAACACAATTCACAAATCTCTCTTCACTTAAATAAGTAATATCTTAATTACTCTTTCTTTGACCTTTTCACTCTAAACTACTACTCAGAGTATTATGTCTTCTTTCTACTTACGATACGTTCTTTTACAAAAATAAACCATTATGCAGGCTGAAAATATTTTTCTTTGAAGAATATTTAGGGGATATTTCGTTTTGCGATTTAATTTCTCAGAATTTCATTAAAGTGAGACATTTCTTCTTTTAAAAATGTTTTTTCAATTTTCCAAAAATGAAATATTTTAATAAAGAGAAAAACGAACTTAATAAAGTTGATGGAAAGACAAAAAATAAAACACTTTTATTATTGTATTAAAAATATTTTTAAAATTATTTTCTTCTCTTTATTCTTAAATTTACACATCATTATAACGAATTTTATGGAATTTTGGAATTCCTAGTTCTCAAATTAATTTCCGGTTGACGCCACTTATATATATTGAAACGATTAATTAAATTTATTTATTAACAGATAGAAGAGTTATGAAAAGTTAAAAATGGTATATTAATAAGGAATTATTAAAAATTTTTTAAGAACCAAAATAATTACCGCTACTATCTATATATTTAAAATAATCTGGTAAAACCTTCAGACATTTCTCCAAACCTAACCACTCGACGGATTTCGATAATTTTTATTTCATATCAAAGCTTATGACGTCTAGATATGTTATCAATGGTCACCTGACCACCATCCTCATTTTCGAACGAAATAGAAAAACATTTCTCCGCCATACATTCGCTATGGGGGGAAAATTTAGACAGTTCGCCAGCCTCAACCTCCCTACGGATTTCGACAATTTTCATTTCTTATGGAAGCTTATGACGTCAAGATATGTCATCAAGGGTTCCCTACCACCAACCTTCATTTTCGAACGAAATAGAAAAACATTTCTCCGCCATACATTCTCTATGGGGAAAAACCTTGAGATAGTTCGCCAGCCACCACCCGACAGATTTCGACAATTCTTATTTCATATAAAAGCTTATGACATCTAGATATGTCATCGAGGGTCGTCTGCCGCCCAGAACTCTTAATTGTTGAGAGATATGGCAAAATAAACCGAATATATTAACGGAAATAACGGAGATTTATTTCCAAAATAAGACGGAATTCCTGAGCTTCAAAAACTGGAATGATTTAGCCAATTTATTACTTCACTTCTTTCAATAACTAACGAATTAGAATGTTCCGCTTTGTTTCCGTAAGTTTAAAATCGTATTTTTCATTTGTGTGCAGTTCTGTTGCATTTCATTCTAATTTAATTTGACTTTAATAGCAGACGATTTTGTTGAGACATACCTATAAATATTATTATCTTTGTTTTAGATAATATTTAATTTAAAGTCAATAGCAAACGATTTTGTTTCATTTCTAAATTTATTTTTATTAGATTGGTGATAAGAAAATTAGTTATTGCTAAAAAAACCTTTACGGAATGCAGCGTTGTTAAATGAAAGATTGAAGTTTTTTCTGGAATAAACATTTTAATTTATCGATGGCTTTTTGTTTTCATCAATAATCCCAACAGTTACATCAAAATGGCGTGTCAAAAATATCGTAAAATACCTATTGTAGGTGATGGAAACTGTTTTTTAGGACGATATCATTCTGTATTTATGGATATGAAGACTTTCATTTCATGAGAAAGTTATATAAAACATTACAAATATCTGGGGTTTATTGAAAGAATTTACAATTTTAAAGGAATCAGTTTTCTACAAAGAACATGAATTCTACTATTGGGTATGTTCTACTGATATTCATATAGTATTTAAAACAGAAAAAAGTAGTGGCTGAGAGCCTCGAAGCAGCGAGGTAGCAGGGGTAGTGCTGAGCAAAATGGGCGTTGGCCGCGAACCCGCCTGGAGGGCAGCGATAGCGGCTAGTTCTTTTAAAAACCTTTCGAAGTTTCTGTATTACCAGGTTCAAAACATGTACTTGTGGATTTTAAATATGCATAAAGAAATATATAAAAAATTTTAAATTGAATTTGGATTAGTAATCGCAGAATATTATTTCTATTTAATTTCATTTATTTTATCAACAATCCTTTATGTTTTGAGGAAATTTGAGTTTCTCAGTACAATTAAACTGACAAAAGTCCTACCAATAACAAGCAATTTTTGATTTATATGCCATTTAACAGTTACAGTGCAATAAACAAATGTTTTAAACCAAACTCAATTATACCACCGAACATTTTATTTTGAACGGACTCTAAAACTAGATTCACGCGTGAGTTCTAGAAAGAGTACAAGCATTGACATCACAGATACACATTGTTCTAAGAATTAGAAAACCTAAACAGAATAGAAGTAAAACTCGTAATATCAAAAGACGATTTACTCTAGTGAAACAAACTACTACCAAAATTAATTCGGAAACAAATTTATTTAAGAACAGCGCTCTCCATAGAAATCAATCCCTGTTTCCTTTCAGTTTTATTTTTTCATAAGATCTCTTCAATTTCACTGCCTAGAAAATCTTTTGCAATCCAAAACAAAATCTAATAAAAACTTCAACAAAAAGAAAGGAACTTTTTTAATTGTCTTTTCGCACTCTCGTCTGAAAATTAAAGAATAACAGAAATCACATGCTGTGTTTTGTTTTAATTACCACCATCGTGCAATCTGTGACGGTTTCTCCAATTTCGTCCTCTCCGATCAAAATAACAAAAAAGGAAATTTAGAAAGAAAGGCAGAGCAAACAAGAGAAACTTTCCAGTCCAGAAATAGATCCCTCAACTTAAGAAAAGTTTCTTTATTTATCGAGGCAAAAAGTTACTGAGATTTTGCATGCAGCGGTAAAATGCAATGGCTATGAGAAGGAGGAAATTACCAAAGAATCTTTCGGAACATCTCTGTTTTCGGGGATGTAATCTGGGGAAGGGGAGTGTTTATAAGGATTCTTAGTGGAGGGGGAATGCAAAGAGGATTGCCCATTCTGCAAGAACGACTTTTTCAAATGAACTGGGAGAAAAATATTTGTCTAGGGACAGGGTTAGACACATATAGGAGGAAATGAGCTTCTTCAGCTTTATCCCTTAAAGAAACATCGGAAAACTGCATTTTGGTTTTACATCACAGCTTCATTCGTTGCGTATTTAAGATTTTTCATTCTTGTTTTGTTTATATTGAGTGAGGGTAGATCACTGTATCATAAGTTCAATTCAACTGCTTATTTACACATTTTGTTTCAAGATGTTTTGCTTTTGCGATGTTCATGATGCATTTTGTTTGGATATTTATTTTCTTTGCATTCGAGAACGATCTTTAAAGTCTCAACCTACAAAGAAATTTGGACGATTACGATGTTTTTAAAGAGACATTTGCAATGAAATGGAATTTAATATTATAGTATAGCACGTACATTTCCATAAATAATGAGTAGTATAATATAATATCTAAGCAATAAATAGTGTAGTATATTTCCATAATTAGTATAGTATATATCCGTAATTAGTACGGTATATTTCCATTAGCAATAAATAGAATAGTGTATTTCCATAGCAAATATAGTATAATATATTTTCATAAGAGATAAATTGTAGAGTATATTTCCATAATCAATAAATATTCTAGTTTATTTCTGTAAGTGATAAGTAGTAGAATATATCTCCATAAGCAATGCAGTTTTCGCACTTATACTAATTTGAAAATGCTGACTGTTTCTAAAAATCGGAGTCATTCGTCAGGTACTTGACGTTATTTTTATTTTGTTTATAATGAATAAGGGCCGATCATCGAATTATCAATTGAATCGAATCACTTGTCCACGCATTTTGAACAAAATTGAAACAAAGTTCATTTCGTAACATACAATTTATTCGTAATATTTTTCATTAAATCTCTTTATTTTGCATTCGAGTGTGTATCAAATAGCAACCAAAGTATATCATAACTTTTCCCTAGCTATCAACGGTTATTATTTTCTCAATAGATAATTGTCATTAAAAATAGTTCATTAGATTTTACAAATTTACTGCCTTAAGCATTAAACTATTTAAAGAATGGGTCAAATAAAAGTATTAATTCTGTTGAAACATCACATTTTTGTGTGTTCTATTTTATTTTGTGTTTTTCTTATGTTTTTCTTTATTTTTTGTTTGTATTTCAACGTAACTCGGGTTTTAGTTCAGAAATAATTATTCACTAAAAATAGAAGGGTTGTTATTTTTTGTAACAACAATCACGATAACATGATAGATCAGATCTGTAGCTAGATTATTTTAGTTAAAGACGCAGCTTTCGGCAAAGATGCACTTTGAATGGCAATGAGATTCAAATGAATCTCCAAGAATTGATGGATCTCCACGTTTCAGACATTCTGGAATTCAAAAAATACTATTTTTGGAACTATGTCTGTCTGTCTGTGTGTAACTGTGGAGAAATTGGAACTCTTATTCACTATGCTACATCCTGTCTGCTAGCAACATCCTGGCACATGGAACTACCAAAGCCCAGCTTAGAACAGGATTGGTACAGGAGAGTTGCGTCAATCACCTGTCCCGAGGCAGAATTCGCTGGATTATCAATCACATTCATAATTACCAGGTCCTTTTAAGCGAGACATCTAGCGACCCAGTTAAGCCTCCAATACATCAACTTTTAAATCAAGGGTCCAATCAGTTTTTTTATTTTTATTAGTAAACCTTTCTCAGCGACATCAACCTTTTCATCAGCAAGCCATCCAGTGAAAACATTTGAAAAAAGTCTGACTGAGTCTTCAGCTTTTGCACCTTGTTTGGAAAACCCCGTCTGTGTTTTTGTGCGTTTTGTTAATAGGTAATTGTCTCATACAGTCCAACAACCGTCAGACAGTAACAAGAGAGACAAACTCCTAATGAAGAACCCTATGGAAATCTGAGAAAAGTAAAAACTGCTTGAATGCAAATTCCCTGTACATCCTTAGATTCGTGCTCCGCTGAAATTTTCAGCGTGCTTATGGTATAAGCACGGAAGAACGTGGATTTTTAGGAACAAGTGTAATCAACTGCCATAATACCCTTCCCCCCCCAAAAAAAAGTACAAACAATTTGTGTCAAAATTTATTATTTTTTTCTTTGTTCATTTTTTATTCAGAACAGTTTTTTTTTCTGATATTTGTGTTTAATTTTGTAAATGTTCCAAACTGTTTTGTGTGTTTCCTGCACGTTTTATATTTAATCAAGTTCTGTTGTTTAAATGTTTTTTATCATTTCTGTCTTTAAATGTCAAACTCTTTAAGAGTTTTATGCCCAGACAAGGCATATATTTGTTCGGATTCAGCAATTTCTCCAGTTTAAGTTTTGGATTTTTTCATAAGTTTAAACTATTGGGAGGGGAGAATTTAAAGTTGTTAAGGGTATGGCATTCGCGTGAGTTACCAGTGTCCTGTGGTGGAAATTGTTGTACTCATCCACCCTGCACCCACTCAACTTTTTAAATAACCCTTGAGGTTATAAGCACCAGGGGTGTGGGATGACCTCATGTCATGTGACGTTCGTAACTCAAAGACGCAACGCATTAGAAGGACGAAATTTAGCAAGTAGTCTTTGTACAACTGCAAATTTCTATGGATAATAAAACAAAAAAATGAAAATAGAAAAATGAAAATGAAAAAAACAAAATAAAAACCTTAAAAAGTCTACAAATAATTTTCAAGTTTATAGTTAGTGTTTCTCTTACTAGATGGAGATAGGTGCGCGCATCTATTTACTTTGTAACGTGTTTGTAATGGCGTCCTTTCTTTTGTTCCACAACTTTTATTAGAGATAATATTTTCAGTCCTTCTTTTCATACTTTGTTTAAAAGACTGTTTTTAATTTCTTCTTTGTGGATTAATCTTTTTCCTTTCCAATACATTCCGGAATGGGTTCAGGCCTTAGAGGATATTAAATCAGACCTTAAAGTCTTTTTCATCTACAGAAAACCTATTCCAATTTTGAATCTGCATGGATGAATGGCCTCTGATGAAGTCATCCACCGGATTCTTACTTCTTATAGTTGTCTGCTATTATTTTTGTATTTTTAACTCTTCCACAAATAAAATTGCCTTTATTAGTATTGTTATTTATCTTAGATTTCTATCACATTTTGGACGAAGTCCGCCAGCAGGAAGTCTGTCAGTGTGTATGTGAATACGGTAATTGAAACGCAGCGAGCTGAGATAACGAAATTCGCCATATTCTTTTATTAGTGGAATTATAGATCCATGTCAAAGTTTGGACTCAGTCCGTCAAAGGGTGGACTTTCTATTCATGTAAGCGTGAACAAGATGCTTCAAAAACGCAATCAGCTACATAAATAAAATTTAATAAGTGTCCTGATAAAAGCTTGCAGATCTACATGAAATTTTAGGTTCAGATGGTCAAAAGAAAAATGATGAAAATGAGGCCTGTATTCTCTTTATTATACTACGAAGCTAAACGCAAAACGATTTGTTTTTTGGAGAAAAATTTTTGATGTATTGTGATGAGAAAGCTGAAGGGAGTGTTTTTCCTTTTGTTTACATTTCTATTATTTTTATTCTATTATTTCGTGATTTTAAATAAATTTAACTCTCTGAACCCGGCTAGAATGAGAATTTCATTGCCTCAAAATCTGGAGTGAATTTTAGTTCACAAAAACAGAATGGAATCGTCACGTTCTTTACAGGAATTCCAGGAGGTCGACACCTATGGTTGCTCGAACAATTGTCAACAAAGAAAGGAACTACATTTTTCCTAAAAAAATTCACCCAGGCGCCCGAAACCGCCTGAGTCCGGCTTCTGTCGAACGGGCGGTTTGAGGCGGGATAGGGCTCATAAGGTTTAGGTATGTTATTAGAATATAAGAAGGGGAACGGATTGTAAATCTGTACGTATATAGTAAAACTTCTCTATGCGCTCACCCTTTCTTACGGGCACCCCTCTCATTGACAAGGAATCTTGGGCCCACACACATGCTAAAATGACTTCTATTTAGGGCTTCTTCAAAACTCGTTTCCTGTTCAGCTTCAATGTAATACATTCCTGTCGTCGCTTCTTTACGTCTGGACCTTTTATTAAGAGAAAAGGGATGAAAGAAAGAACAAAAAATTCATACACTAAAACACAACTCCGGAAATCAGATCGATATTAATCATTCCTCTCCCAACGTGAAAAGTGAACTTTTGCCTCTATGGGGGTTGGACATTCAATAGTTCATTTGCGGCTTTCGGACGCTGCCTCCCGACAAAGAAGCTGTTGGTATGGGTTGCTGTCATCAGAAAATGAAACTTTCAACTCAGCAGAATTCATGAAAAATAGTTGATATTATTGCCCATTCCTCAACAACTATCGAAGAAACGATTAGGGATTTTATTTCTCCAATGAAAAAAACAGAATTGAAAGTAAGTTATCTCCAAAAAAGCTGAAATATCCAAGCAAACACAACTTATGTATCTCCCCCTCCCCGCTAAAAAAAGAACTCGAATAATTAAATGGTTAAAGAACTTTCATTATTAGATGGTTCTTAAAATTCGCTTTAATGAGTTAGGGCTTATTTTAATACGTATTTTATTTTTGTATACCTCCTTCCAAACATGAAATCTCTTTAGACTGTCCAATTTTCCTCGGAACGGTGGTTGTCTGCTATAGAGAGTTTTCAACTAGAATGATAAGGTAAATGCTTTTAAGAAAGTCAAACAGTTTGTAATAAACTGTTAATTCAGGAATGCAAATACAAAACTGCGAAATTTCCGATAAATGTGCATTTATGACATGTAAATTTTTGAAGAATGAAATTCTTAATTTAACTCTCTTGATAGTTTTTGTAAACAATTTTAAATAAAATGCATAGAGGTTTGATGGGAAAATGAATTTGGTAATTTTCTCTTCACCATAATCAACAATCAGCGGAAAAAGTAGTTTTCGTTTCGCCTCGGGTAATCCAAGAAAATAAAGTTATTTTAAACTCTTTTTTTAAAGGGTCGTTATTGACACTCAACATTCTTTTTTCTTTATACTGCTATTTTTCCATTATTTTTTAGTGGAAGCTTAATATTATCTGAAGAGTGAAAATAAATTAATATGAAGCGATAAAAACTTTTTTCCAATATTATACGGAAAGAAAAGATAAAAAATAGTATAAAAAATTATATTCAACTATTAAAGTTTATAAGTTAGCTATTTTTAAATTCTAAGAATTTTCATATTTAAACTTGTGCTATTAGATACATAATAAAGCTCCTCATGGTTTTTTGCAATATTTATCTATAAATAAAGTAGGAACAGTTAGGTAAATGTCCTAAAGGTATGTTTATTTTGATTTTGAAAGTTCTTTGTAAATATAATGGTGTGCATGTACAAAGCGCGTAACAATGATATGAAGCTGGTTGGCTAAAAATATAGTGAATACATACAAGGTGAAATAGTGAAAGGTTATCATTTTTCTTACAAAAATGAACGGAAAATGTTTGTGAAGTAATTGCGTAAAAATTTATTATTTGATATTGAAATACGTCCAAGGAAACAGCCGAAAACAGTGTGAAATGTAGTTTGAAAATCATTAGTAATTATTATTAGTTATGGCAGCGAATCGGCCGATTTTGCAATATTGAGAGTATATTGAGAGTAGCAGAGAGCGAATAAACTGGTCTCAACTGGAAGATATAGCATTACCAATCACTCTGGTAACAACGCTTTGTAAAAATGTGGACCAGCCAAGATGTGGTGAGCCGGTGATCAACGCTCTTTCAGTATGCAGCGATTTTACAAAAACAGTGAAAATTACATGGTCACGTGGCGGACCTCTCAAATCTTTTGCCTTACACATTGCGGACACCTGTCACCTTGCCATGAGGCGGATACTTGAAGAACTTTATTTTTCGTGCAGGAAGATGCAAAACGAGTGTCTGCGTGCGCACTGTTGGTACTCCTATTTATGTCAATGCAGATGTCAGTTCAGACACAACAGTAGAGACAATGACAGCCACTTCAGTTCATACCAGCGCGAATCCTTTTCTGGCTGGTCCGGATTTCCTCTTATCCGTCGACAGCCCAGATGCAGCTTGGATCTTATCTCGGACATGTGGACTCATCGTCCTCGTACACTGAGAAAAAAATTCTGGTCAAAACTTCCAGAATATGGTAAAATTTACCGTATTCTCTGGCTCATATGGAACACCATAAAGCACGGTATTTTTTATCGCAGCAGTTTAGTAATGACTTTATGGTAAAATAACCAGAAAAATATCATTTATTTACCACGCTGTTTGATATGGAATTTGGTATTATTACCGTACACAAAGGTAATACTACCAAATAAGATGGTCATTTAGACCATTTAATTTGATAAATTTACCAGAATAACTCTGGTTCTATTACAAATTGTCTGGTAAAATTTGAGATGCGGTATGTCCATTTATAATGCCAATCGCATTAATATTTATTTCTTTTTGCTTTTTAACCGGTAAAATGTTACTCAATTCTCAATATCACTACGATTTTTTAAAAAGCAGAATGTTTGTAAATATACAAATGCCTGAGGTACAGTGAAAAATGAACTATAAAAATAAATCCAAAAACTCATTGACTCATTTTTTTATAAATTGTTAAATTTATTAAGTAATGTTATAATTACTAAAATTTATCATTTCCTGGTAATTTAATTTTCTTTATTAATATACATAATATGCAGTGAATTTATTTTAAGTATTTAAGAAAACAAAAGCACATATTTCAAATCTAACTTCAATTTATTGGACAGTGTTGAGAGCTTGCTTTTACACTTTCTCAACAGGAAGTGACTTCATTACGTAGGAAGTGATGTAATCTCCAGAAAGTTCATGAAGCCAGTAGAAATAGGTTGAAAGTTCGAGGTCCTTCTAGAAAATTCCTTTTGTCGCCAATTTCGCCGAAACAACTTTATAGCTTTTGTTGGCCTCTACTTCTGTGATTGCTTTACAATTTATTTGTAGAACAATTCCTACAAATAAGTTGGCGCAGACTGTTGATAAGTCTTCATCTAAAAAATGTAAAACAATTCAATTAACATTTTGAATGATTCTTATAGTAAAGCAAAAACGGTTCTTAATATGTTAAGATCTCGCAGACTGAGTCAAAACTGAAGAGATCGCCTTAAATTTACTTTTTTTTACAAAATCTAAAACATTGAACAATCCTTTTAGTAAATGTAATGTTTTATACTTAAAAATAAAGGATCATAAAAAAATGAATTGAGATTAATTATCGATCACTTAAAGTAGTACTCTCATTTCTTACGTTGATTGATCTTGACTTCATCACACAAAAATTTCAGCAAAGAAATGATAAAACAAAAATGGAAGCATTTTAAAGAAAGCTTAACCTCTACTAAATAGCAAGCTCAAAAAGCACTGCGCACGTAAGCTCTCCCTTTCCTTTACCTCTTGTAAAATAGCAAGATTACTCAATTTATTAAACTTCAATAACGTGACTAATACCTCTATTAAAAAAAGTGATGGTACATTTACGTTTAAACTAAGTGGATACTTTTTTCCGTTATCTACTAGTTCACTTTCAATAAAAAATAACAAATGAATGATTTTACACACAAATTTTAATTTTTAAATCATTAATGTTACATAGTGGACACTAATAGCTGGCTGCTGCTGCATAAATGCTAATAAGCAAAATAATTTTGCTACCACCTTGATATTTCAAGCATATTTAAAACGGCACTCATATGTCCCGGTCGGGAAAAAGGGGTTTAATTAAAAACTATACAAATTGGAACAAAATTTCAACATAAAATACGCAGTTTTTTATATTATTAAATTCAGCAGTTTTTTACCCTTTTCATCAAGGGTTATTTTCTTTTCTCGCATTAGACATCTAAAGGTAGAATCTTGCTTCACATTTTCTTTTCTTTGAGCTATGTCCATTTTCTTCATACAGTTATCAGCAGCTAAAAATAAATTAACGACCTATTTTTTACTCAAGTCCATGTTTTTGATCACATATCCAGAATTGAAAGCAAATATATGAAATGGTGTACATATTTGGAAAACTAGTTTTTTCTTACCGATAACCAAATAATTCTGATTCGGATATATATGTTATGTCCAGAATAAAAGTAACTAAAATTTCTTACGAGGTTTTAATTTAATGTAATAAGGAAACTATTTCCTTATTTTAGAAATTTTATTTAAATTAATTAATCAGTTAAGTAAAAAATAATAATGTCTCCTGGATTAGAAACTTATAATTGTATCAATTTTAAAAATTTGTTCTAAAAAATTTTAACATTATAATATTTTCATAAAAAATAAAAACATTAAGTAAAAGCTAAACGATAAAAAATTATGTACTAATATAACATTATTTTAGCAACCTGAAATATTTTTTTTAAAATTAATTTAGAACGTTTTATGAGCAAAATATTCACTCTTAAGTTCTCTGTGCAAAATAAGGCTATATTTCGAAAATGCACTCCTGGGGGGGGGGGGGGTTTGGACTGACTTCTGCATTATTTATATAAACTAAATTTCTTCCCACTGCAACTGCCCTATTAAATTTTATACACTGAAATTAGCAGTACATTTTGAACGAGCATGATCAGAGGTTTTAGAATTGTGCTATTTGTATAAATACAAATTTTCCACTAACTGTAGTAAACGAAATAAGTTCAACTCGTATTCAACAATTTTCAAAATATTTGTTTTTCTCAAATATTAATTATTTAATTACAATTCTTTTGTTATGAATAAGTAGACTAAGTCCATATGATAATCGATATTGGCATATTAATACAGAAATGATTAGTAGCCTCAAAATGAGAAAATTTTCAAAGTCACTATTATTAAAACTTCAACAAAGCATTACAGTTATTCTTCTTATTTTGTTTGACAAAATTTTTTTTATTGGATAATAACACCATTTCTATAAGTCTTGATCATGAATTGTGAAAATGTGCTAGCGGGTTTGGCACAAAAGGTTTTTCAAGGTAATTGCAGGGGAAGAAAATTCTGTTCTTATAGAAATAAAAAAAAATTCTATTGTCTCAATCTTATAAACTGGCACCTTGAATACATGTGTCTTTCCTAGACCTTTGTGGTTTAGTGGTGCCACTTTTGCAAGATTCTTTGAATATTATATAACGCTACGCTACCTGTCAACGTTTTAAGAGTATGTAAAACTAAATATATTAAAAGTATTTTTTATCTCAAAAAATTCCTTTTTTTGTTGAAAAAAATTTATATTCGAAAAATAGGATTACAGAAAAATTTTGTATATCATACCAAAATTTTTATATTTACATCACAAATCAAGTGAAGCCACCTCGTTGTTCCAAAAGAAGTGAATCCAATTTGAAAAGTACTTAAACATAAATAAATGTATTTAGAGTTTTAGGTAACGTTCCCTTCTAAAATCTCAGTTTCTCTCTCTAAAATCCCTTATGTTTGTGTGAGCAATTATATATAACTCTACAATGTACTTAAAAACCTGGAGTGGAAAACTACCTAATTTCTCAAAATTATTGCATCTTAACATAGGTTAACATTCTTATAAATAATTAAATAAAAATGAAAATCATTCTGAGATTTATATATTTATTTTGTAAATTAATAAATATAATAATTGATCAAATTAAAAATGTTTCTATTATGTATTCGATATAATTTAGCAGCAGATATTCAGAATAGCTATTAGATATGTGTTCAAAAATTATACTGAACTGCATACATCATATTTATTTCAATATTTTCATAACTTGTGTAAATTTAACATAATTTTATTTACTACATTGTTGCTTTAGAGTTGTCCAGTAAAGAAAGATAAAAGTAATTTCTCCAAAAATAAGATCTCAGAAAATATAGGAGACATGAATAGGAAATAAAGTACAGGCTATTTAAATGACACAGCTCAAGTTTAGGAGCAATGTGGATTATATGTCGATTATAAGTTGCTTACAATTTACTTTTTTTCATTCTTTGAAAAACTATATATAGACGCATAAAATTGAAAGTAAAAAAATCTGAAGACTGTTATCGACGAGAGTGTGTTTAACACCTTTAGCAGAATTGACAGTGAAAAGTTCGTAGAGGTGGCACAGTTACGAGATCAGGTTTTCTTAAAAATGATTTATTATTAATACAAATCACAATAATCTTCACTGGAGTAATCAAAATAATAAAATAAGTTTAAAAGATACTTCTCTAATACGAAAAATATTGCCAGAAAATATAACCCGATCTCGTGCACGTATATCATTCTCCCGTTCTCAAGGATCAAGGAAAAAGAGTGCGTCTCCGGCGTATGCTCCAGAACTGAGTTCTTAGCTTGTGCCGGGTTCAAAAATTGTTAGATCAAGAGTATCACAAAATTATGCCTTCGTTTCAAAATGCTTAAAAGGCAAGAAAAAATTGCCATCAAAAGACGGGCTAAAATTATTGCCGATCTGATTCGGTCAAGAGAAAAAAAAAATGGCACCCTCCGAGAAAGGCCTCCATATTCTTTTTGCTCCCGTTCTCATCTCCAACTGATAAAAACATGTCAACAACCCGCCACTACAGTTGCGTATAAAAAAAACCGTTTTATTTCCATTCGAAGTATTGCCAACCGCAGATGACTAAACGCGCACCGATCCGCTTCGAATCATTTGAGAGTTCGAATCAACCTAAGATCATGGTATGGAATTGGAAAAATACCCAGGGACTTGCTGTGTGGTTATGCATATATAACAAAAAGGATCGTATAGTGGTATTTAAGTTGAAACAAAATACTTTATTTCCTCCCTTTTTTTTTGACAAAAAAACTATAAAAATTTATCAATTATAATTGCAT